>JAULUF010000055.1:29105000-29705000 GCA_031834385.1 Semotilus atromaculatus
CTTACTTTCTTTCTAACTAATCTATCTTTCTTTCTAACTAATCTATCTATCTTTCTTTCTTTCTAACTACTCTATCTTTCTTTCTTTCTAACTTTTCTATCTTTCTAACTAATCTCTTTCTTTCTAACCAATCTTTCATTCTTTCTTTCTTACTTTCTTTTATTCTTTCTTTCTAACTAATCTATCTTTTTTCTTTCTAACTAATCTTTCTTTCTTTCTAACTAATCTATCTATCTTTCTTTCTTTCTAACTAATCTATCTATCTTTCTTTCATTCTAACTAATCTTTTCTTTCTTTCTAACTAATCTCTATCTTTCAAACTAATCTATCTTTCTTTCTAACCAATTTTTCTTTCTTTCTTTCTTTCTTTCTTTCTTTCTTTCTTTTTTTCTTTCTAACTAATCTATCTTTCTTTCTAACTAATCTTTCTTTCTTTCTAACTAATCTTTCTTTCTTTCTAACTAATCTATCTTTCTTTCTTTCTAAATAATCTATCTTTCTTTCTAACTAATCTATCTATCTATCTTTCTTTCTAACTAATCTATCTATTTTTCTTTCTAACTACTTTATCTTTATTTCTAACTAATCTATCGTTCTTTATTCCTTTCTTTCTTTCTTACTAATCTATCTTTCTTTCTTTCTAACCAATCTATCATTCTTTCTTTCTTTCTAACTAATCTTTCTTTCTTTCTAACTAATCTATCTATCTTTCTTTCTAACTAATCTATCTTTCTTTCTTTCTAACTAATCTATCTTTTTTTTCTAACTAATCTATCTATCTTTCTTTCTAACTAATATATCTTTCTTTCTTTCTAACTAATCTATCTTTCTTTCTTTCTAACTAATCTATCTATCTATCTATCTTTCTTTCTAACTAATCTATCTCTTTCTTTCTAACTAACTAGTCTTTCTAACTAATCTATCTTTCTTTCTTTCTTTCTTTCTAACTAATCTATGTTTCTTTCTTTCTAACTAATCCATCTTTCTTTATATCTTTCTTACTAACTAATCTATCTTTCTTTCTAACCAATCTTTCTTTCTTTCTTTCTTTCTTTTTTCATTCTTTCTATCTAATCTATCTTTCTTTCTTTCTAACTAATCTATCTTTCTTTCAAACTAATCTATCTATCTTTCTTTCTAACTAATCTATCTTTCTTTCTTTCTAACTAATCTATCTATCTATCTATCTTTCTAACTAATCTATCTTTCTTTCTAACTAATCTATCTTTCTTTCTAACTAATCTATCTATCTTTCTTTCTAACTAATCTATCTTTCTTTCTTTCTAACTAATCTATCTATCTATCTATCTTTCTAACTAATCTATCTTTCTTTCTAACTAATCTATCTTTCTTTCTTTCTAACTAATCTATCTTTCTTTCTTTCTAACTAACTAATCTATGTTTCTTTCTTTCTAACTAATCTATCTTTCTTTCTATCTTTCTAACTAATCTATCTTTCTTTCTTTCTAACTAATCTATCTATCTATCTATCTTTCTAACTAATCTATCTTTCTTTCTAACTAATCTATCTTTCTTTCTTTCTAACTAATCTATCTTTCTTTCTTTCTAACTAACTAATCTATGTTTCTTTCTTTCTAACTAATCTATCTTTCTTTCTATCTTTCTAACTAATCTATCTTTCTTTCTAACCAATCTTTCTTTCTTTCTTTCTTACTTTCTTTCTTTCTAACTAATCTATCTTTTTCTTTCTAACTAATCTATCTATCTTTCTTTCTAACTAATCTTTCTTTCTTTCTAACCAATCTATCTTTCTTTCTTTCTAACTAATCTTTCTTTCTTTCTTTCTAACTTATCTATCTATCTTTCTAACTAATCTATCTTTCTTTCTTTCTAACTAATCTATCTTTCTTTCTAACTAATCTATCTTACTTTCTAACTAATTTATCTTTCTTTCTTTCTAACTAATCTATCTTTCTTTTTTTCTAACTAATCTATCTTTCTAGCTAATCTATCTTTCTTTCTATCAAATCCATCTTTGTTTTTTAAATAATCTATCTTTCTTTATTTCTAACTAAGTTATCTTTCTTTCTAACTAATCTATCTTTCTTTCTAACTAATCTATCTTTCTAACTAATCTATCTTTCTTTCTAACAAATCTCTTTCTTTGTTTTTTAACTAATCTATCTTTCTTTCTAACTAATTTATCTTTCTTTCTAACTAATCTATCTTTCTTTCTAACTAATCTATCTTTCTTTCTTTCTAATCTATCTTTCTTTCTTTCTAACTAATCTATCTTACTTTCTTTCTTTCTTTTTAATTAACTTTCTTTCTTTCTTTCTTTCTAACTAATCTATCTTTCTTTCTTTCTAACTGATCTATCTTTCTTTTTCTTTCTAACTAATCTATCTTTCTTTCTTTCTAACTAATCTTTCTTTCTTTCTTACTAATCTATCTTTCTTTCTTTCTTTCTAACTAATCTATCTTTCTTTCTTACTAATATTTTTTTCTTTCTTTCTTTCTAACTAATCTATCTTTCTAACTAATCTTTCTTTCTTTCTTTCTTTTTAATTAACTTTCTTTCTTTCTTTCTTTCTAACCAATCTATCTTTCTTTCTTTCTAACTAATCTATCTTTCTTTTTCTTTGTAACTAATCTATCTTTCTTTCTTTCTAACTAATCTTTCTTTCTTTCTTACTAATCTTTTTTTCTTTCTTTCTTTCTAACTAATCTATCTATCTTTCTTTCTTTCTTTCTTTTTAATTAACTTTATTTATTTCTTTCTTTCTAACTAATCTATCTTTCTTTCTAACTAATCTATCTTTCTTTTTCTTTCTAACTAATCTATCTTTCTTTCTTTCTAACTAATCTATCTTTCTCACTAATCTATCTTTCTTTCTTTCTTTCTTACTAATATATCTTTCTTTCCTTTTTTCTTTCTAACTAATCTATCTTTCTTTCTTTCTTACTAATCTTTTTTTCTTTCTTTTTTTCTAACTAATCTATCTATCTTTCATTCTTTCTTTCTAACTAATCTTTTTTTTCTTTCTTTCTAACTAATCTATCTTTCTTTCTTTCTAACTTATCTATATTTCTTTCTTTCTTTCTTTCTTTCTAACTAACTAATCTATCTTTCTTTCTTACTAATCTTTTTTTCTTTCTTTCTTTCTTTCTAACTAATCTATCCTTCTAACTAATCTTTCTTTCTTTCTTTTTAATTAACTTTCTTTCTTTCTTTCTAACTAATCTATCTATCTTTCTTTCTACCTAATCTATATTTCTTTTTTCTTTTTAATTAACTTTCTTTCTTTCTTTCTTTCTTTCTAACTAATCTATCTTTCTTTCTTTCTAACTAATCTATCTTTCTTTTTCTTTCTAACTAATCTCTTTCTTTCTAACTAATCTATCTTTCTTTCTCACTAATCTTTTTTCTTTCTTTCTTTCTAACTAATCTATCTATCTCACTAATCTATCTTTCTTCCTTTCTTTCTTACTAATCTATCTTTCTTTCCTTTTTTCTTTCTAACTAATCTATCTTTCTTTCTTTCTTACTAATCTTTTTTTCTTTCTTTCTAACTAATCCATCTTTCTTTCTCTCTAACTAATCTATCTTTCTTTCTCACTAATCTTTTTTCTTTCTTTCTTTCTAACTAATCTATCTATCTCACTAATCTATCTTTCTTCCTTTCTTTCTTACTAATCTATCTTTCTTTCCTTTTTTCTTTCTAACTAATCTATCTTTCTTTCTTTCTTTCTAACTAATCTTTTTTCTTTCTTTCTAACTAATCCATCTTTCTTTCTTTCTAACTAATCTATCTTTCTTTCTTTCTAACTTATCTATATTTCTTTCTTTCTTTCTCTTTCTTTCTTTCTTTCTTTCTTTCTTTCTTTCTTTCTTTCTAACTAATCTATCTTTCTTTCTTACTAATCTTTTTTTCTTTCTTTCTTTCTAACTAATCTATCTTTCTAACTAATCTTTCTTTCTTTCTTTTTAATTAACTTTCTTTCTTTCTTTCTAACTAATCTATCTATCTTTCTATCTTTCTTTCTACCTAATCTATCTTTCTTTCTTTCTTTTTAATTAACTTTCTTTCTTTCTTTCTTTCTTTCTTTCTTTCTTTCTAACTAATTTATCTTTCTTTCTTTCTAACTAATCTATCTTTCTTTTTCTTACTAACTAATCTTTCTTTCTTTCTTTCTAACAAATCTATCTTTCTTTCTCACTAATCTTTTTTTCTTTCTTTCTTTCTTACTAATCTATCTTTCTTTCCTTTTTTCTTTCTAACTAATCTATCTTTCTTTCTTACTAATCTTTTTTTCTTTCTTTTTTCTAACTAATCTATGTTTCTTTCTTTCTAACTAATCTTTTTTTCTTTCTTTCTAACTAATCTATCTTTCTTTCTTTCTTTCTTTCTTACTAATCTTTTTTTCTTTCTTTCTTTCTAACTAATCTATCTTTCTAACTAATCTTTCTTTCTTTCTTTTTAATTAACTTTCTTTCTTTCTTTCTTTCTTTCTTTCTAACTAATCTATCTTTCTTTCTTTCTAACTAATCTATCTTTCTTTTTCTTTCTAACTAATCTCTTTCTTTCTTTCTTTCTTTCTAACTAATCTATCTTTCTTTCTTTCTTTCTAATTAATCTTTTTCTTTCTTTCTAACTAATCCATCTTTCTTTCTTTCTAACTAATCTATCTTTCTTTCTTTCTAACTTATCTATATTTCTTTCTTTCTTTCTCTTTCTTTCTTTCTTTCTTTCTTTCTTTCTAACTAATCTATCTTTCTTTCTTACTAATCTTTTTTTCTTTCTTTCTTTCTAACTAATCTATCTTTCTAACTAATCTTTCTTTCTTTCTCTTTAATTAACTTTCTTTCTTTCTAACTAATCTATCTATCTTTCTATCTTTCTTTCTACCTAATCTATCTTTCTTTCTTTCTTTTTAATTAACTTTCTTTCTTTCTTTCTTTCTTTCTTTCTAACTAATCTATCTTTCTTTCTTTCTAAATAAAAACTATCTTTCTTTTTCTTTCTAACTAATCTATCTATCTTTCTATCTTTCTTTCTACCTAATCTATCTTTCTTTCTTTCTTTTTAATTAACTTTCTTTCTTTCTTTCTTTCTTTCTTTCTTTCTTTCTAACTAATCTATCTTTCTTTCTCACTAATCTCTTTTTCTTTCTTTCTTTCTAACTAATCTATCTATCTTTCTATCTTTCTTACTAATCAATCTTTCTTTCTTTCTTACTAATTTATCTTTCTTTCTTTCTTTCTTACTAATCTATCTTTCTTTCCTTTTTTCTTTCTAACTAATCTTTCTTTCTTTCTTTCTTTCTAACTAATCTATCTTTCTTTCTTTCTTTCTTTCTTTCTTTCTCACTAATCTTTTTTCTTTCTTTCTAACTAATCTATCTATCTTTCTATCTTTCTTACTAATCAATCTTTCTTTCTTTCTTACTAATTTATCTTTCTTTCTTTCTTTCTTACTAATCTTTTTTTCTTTCTTTCTTTCTAACTAATCTATCTTTCTTTCTTTCTAACTTATCTATATTTCTTTCTTTCTAACTTATCTATATTTCTTTCTTTCTTTCTTTCTTTCTTACTAATCTATCTTTCTTTCTAACTAATCTCTTTCTTTCTTTCTTTCTAACTAATCTATCTTTCTTTCTTTCTTACTAATCTTTTTTTCTTTCTTTTTTCTAACTAATCTATCTTTCTTTCTTTCTTTCTAACTAATCTTTTTTTCTTTCTTTCTTTCTAACTAATCTTTTTTTCTTTCTTTCTTTCTAACTTATCTATATTTCTTTCTTCTTTCTTTCTTACTAATCTATCTTTCTTTCTAACTAATCTATCTTTCTTTCTTTCTTTCTTTCTAACTAATCTATCTTTCTTTCTTTCTTACTAATCTTTTTTTCTTTCTTTCTAACTAATCTATCTTTCTTTCTTTCTTACTAAACTATAAACTAATTAAACTTTAAACTTCTTTAAACTTCTTCAAACTTATTGGTCCAAACTTTCACAAGCCAACTTAAAGTTTGTCTCGACGAACTTTTTCTAGTTTCTAGTGATATATCTAAGCTTGTGATTTTATATTATTTTTCAGTCATAGACTAACGTTACATATTTGTACCAGTGTTTGCATGCCTGAGGTCACTATGAAATTAATTTTACAACTCATATAGTAGGCTAGTCTCACTCAATTTCTGACCTGGCAAGTAGAAACATGACATGTGCAGGTAAAATATTTTGTCTAAAAAATAGACAATTTAAGACATTATCAAAATAATACAGGAACATTGGGAAATATGATGTGGGATATCTCTTTGTCACACAAAACATTTTAGAGAAAATCGGGAAGGTTTTATTTTTTTCAAAAAGTAAATCAAATAGCCTACAAAGATTGAAGCATATTATGCAATAAAGAGACATTAAAATGTTTTTTATAGAGCTTATCATATCATCATCAACAGATGTGCATCATCTGCAGTGGTGTAAGTAGATCTAAAGTCTGAATTCAGGTAAGATTATGTCCAGATCATGTGTGAATTGTCACTGAAACTGATACGGCTTGTATTGGACAATAAGTGACAATTTCAGTCAGAAATTAGTTTTGTATGTAATTACCTGTTTCTTTTCATAGTAAAACTAATGTCCCGTTTATTATTATTTCAGTACTGTCAAGGCTAGACACAATTCAACACCACCGGCTCTGTAGAGCGTATCATGCAGATGCAGTGTTTATCTGGATTTTATGTATCATTGTGATTCCAGTCGTCCTCTTAACCCTGTTTGCATTGTGTTTTCTCATCAAGTCTCATTGTGCTGCTTCAGTTCATATTATATAGTTGATTCTGTCAGATATGTTACAGATCATTCTTGTGGTGATATCAAAAACCCAATGGGAGTCTCGGGAATCGAAGAGTGCATAAATATTGTTTAACTGATGTCTGTATTTCATGGCATGTATTGCTTTTGAAAGATACTTTTTTAGAGTGTATATAGGCAACGAGAAAATGACACTGGGGCTGCACATTCTCATAATCCTTATCAATTTATTTACAAAACAAAACATCCTATTCACACACACATAAAAAAAAACTTTGCAGTCAGGACGCCAGGACACTCAAAGCGCAACCCTCCCCGCTCACTCTCAAATACAATAGCAGCATTTGAGATAACTGACAAACAATACACACATAAAATCATAAAGAGCCATTTAAAAACACTTCCCTTGTCCCAGATCAACAAGACGCATCACGGGGTGTAAAACGAGGGAAAATATTATTCCTCACAATCAGTATCGATTGTTGACAAACACATAAAAGTTCTCTCAAAGGACTGCATTTATATAGCACTTTCACAGACCCAATGGCCACCAAAGTGCTTTACATATTGCCTCACATTCACTCACACACCGACGGCGGTGTCAGCCATACAAGGCGCCATCCAGCTTGTTGGGAGCAGCTGGGGTAAGTGTCTTGCTCATGGACACCTCAACACTTGGTCAGATGGAACCGGAGATTGAACCACCAACCTTCTGGTTTGTAGACAACCTGAACCACTGCCGCCCCAAGTCTCTCAAGTCTACGTTGTCATCGTCTCATGTTGGCGGAGCCAGCTGTCTTGCAACCAGTCATGCAGCCGCAGGTTGAACAGAGAAATGAGTGGCAGTACTCTCAGCATAGAGTTTACAGTGACAGTAAGGGCAGACAGCCCTATACCTCACATTTACCGCCCTATCTTTCTATATTCATCTATGGAGGGCCTATTCCCCATTAGAGCTAAGAGATCTCTTTACCCACATTATATCACCACCTCTCTGTGTCTTTCAAAGTCTCTCGCATCTGAAAACTTCTCCTCCCAATAACCACAGGAAAAAGCAATCAAGTCCGGGCAATTTACCACTCTACTCAGGAAGGATACTTTCCACGAACCGTAGGCTACTTTATTTGCTGTGGTTATGTGAAATTATTGCAGTAATTTTCCCCCCCATAATACTGATGCATAAATTATCTCTCTGAATAAATCATTTGTGGAGTATCCACTCAGCTGTTTGCATATTCTCTTCATTAACAGATAAATGTCTGGTATAAATTCCCAGTTGTATTATATTATTTCTCCACTTTGATTGCATATTAAGTATTATATGTAATATATTTATATCTTGATAATCTTGATAATTAAAAAACAGTTCATACACTGTTTCTATGGTGAATTTTTTTTTTATTATTCAACAATTTCTTCTCTTCCGTGTCAGTCTCTGATGTTGTAAACACTGTGCTAATCGCTGTCCGGCGGTGGCGATTAGCCAGGCTTTGGTATCTCTGGGAGGTCTGAAGGAGGGTATGCCTGGCCTTCTTCCAGGTCTGCCTACTGCGTAGGACAAAGCGCTGGGCAGAGGGAACACCAACTTGTGCCTCTTCCTCTGGAAATAATGGAGGGGTGTATCCGAACTGGCATTCAAAAGGGGACAATCCGGTGGCCGAGGACTGGAGGGTGTTGTTGGCATATTCAGCCAAAATGATATATGGCCCAAGACGTGGGATTTGAATTTGAATTTTATTGTTGAGGATAACCCCTTGAGATGAAACATCTCGTTTTCGAGGGGGTCCTCAAGATAAGGCAAAGATAATACAGGACATATACATTCACTCACACTAAAGCTCTACCTCATCCCAGCCCGCCCAGCCCGCGCAGCCCGCCAAGCCCGCCAAGCCCGCCAGACCCGCCAGGCCCACCAACTCCTTATTGGAAACAAATCTATATATAAAACATATTGCAGTATTAAGATGCATGACAACATTTAGCCCTTACATACACATATGTTTAAACATACATGCATACACACATACATACATATATTATGCATACGCACACCTAAACCCATACTCGCATATGTACACATAAATATATAAATAAAAAATATATAAGAAATATCCCAGATATTAGGGTATAAAAAACAAAGTCCAGTCACACAGGAGGAAAACATTTACAGCAGCAATTTGCTTGCTTTGGATCACTGGCCGCCATACACCGCAAAGTGGTCTCCAGACCCTGATTAATCCTTTCCGTCTGCCCATTAGACTCTTGATGGAACCCAGACGATAGGCTGGCTGTGGCCCCAATAAGCCTGCAGAAGGCCCCCCAAAACCAGGACAAGAATTATATCCTGGAGAATTCCAAATATCCAGAAGATATGGTTCATTAGGAGCTCAGCAGTCTCCTTGGCCGAAGGCAGCTTGGGCAGGGGAATAAACCGGACAGCCTTAGAGAACCTATCTACAACCACCAGGATAACTGTGTTGCCCTGGGATGGAGGAAGTCCTGTAACGAAGTCCAGAGAAAGGTGTGACCATGGCCTGTGGGGAATGGGTAAGGGGTCCCTGGGGCCCCAGCGGTCTCTGGGGTCGCTGACGTGTAGATTTTCCCTGGCGTCCGTACAGGCGTCCAGCAGGACCACTGCCTGGATCGGGCTCATGGACAAGGGCCTCTCGTACCTCTTTTTCTAGTTCCCTCTGAAGAACTGCAACACTCCTAGACCCCGGAATAATCGATGCCAAGGGCTTTTCTTGTATTTCGGGAAGCCTGTTCTAGGTAAAACCCCTGCTCTAGGGGAAACAAGGCAGCACAGGTGACCTGGATAACGCTAACAAGGACACACGAGGAAGAACTAAGGCAGAGGGGATCATAGGTGACCTCTAGAGGCCCGGAGACAAACAACAGGAGGCAGGATGCTGACACTCCTTAATGTGTTCACTATTCATCCTGTGTTGGGTCACGTCAGATCAATATGGAAGCCCATTGCCGGCACATATTTATGGGTCCTAACGTCAACACGAATTTAATATCTAACATCTGTCCGACTTTGGGATCCAACGTCAATCTGACGTCATATTGACGTCCGGTGCCTGCTGGGGGAGGAGTCCCGAGGCTCGAGATTCGCATGGTAACAGAGGAAGTGACAAAACCGTAATAAAAAAACTCAAAACGTTGCTTTTTATGAAACTTTATCACATTCAAGTGTTGATCAAAAAGAATGCATTAAGCTATAATAAAATGTTTTTGTTTTTTTTTGTTTTTTTTTTAAATAGGGTCTTTTCATTCTTTTGATATATTTTGATATATCAGATATTCATTCAACAAAAATTCTGGGGGCCATGAACCTTGTGAAAATGGTCAAAAATGCTGGCGGTGGCTGGCAACTTGCAGGGAAAGAGTTAATAGTGTATCTAATGAACATGGACTGATGAGATCAGAAATGTGCAACCATGTAATCAATTGATTACATGCTTTTAAGCATTTTTAAACAGGCTTTTAGGATGTAATGGGGGAAATGGATTATAATTGCAGAGACCAAAGCAATTTGTCTGAGAAAGTGCAATTATACTCGAGGGATGATGAGCAAAAACACTCTGGTTTAGAATGGAAAGTCTTACAGTATATTAATGCTAAATCTCTCGGACCTTCTTCTTCTTTATAATCAGCTGACGAGCAACATCTTCAGTGCTGTGTGGATTTACAGTCCCATTCCAGGTAAGATAAAGTTTTAATGTGACTGAAATTGTCTTGAATTTGTTCCTATGTGTTTCTACAAACACTGCCAACACATATTCCACTTGATTTTTGTACAAATATTTATTCTTATTTGATATTAAACATGTTATGGATAAGAATGCATTTGTGTATTTTTAGAAAATAATTCTAAACATTGAGAGTCTGTCTTAACCTTGTTTGTAATGTGTTTTCTCAATAAGTCTCATCGTGATGCTTTAGTTTATACATTGGGTTCTCTCTTATGTTACAGAGATGTATTAATTATATTACAAACAATCTAAAGGGAGGAATAGGAAATTGCTTTGGTTAGAGCATTTCTACATGTGGGTATCTATTTTATGACATGCATTGCTTTTGAAAGATACATTGGTAACACTTTACAATAAGGTTTCATTTGTTAACATTAGTCAACTACAGTAGTTAACATGAACTAACAACTTCTGCAGCATTTATTAATCATGTAAAATTCAATATTAACTAATACATTATTAAAATCAAAAGTTGTATCTGTTGACATTAGTTAATGCACTGTGAACTAATATTAACATTTTTATTAACTAACATTAACAAAGGTTGTAAATGTTGTGTTAATATAGTGCTCATTGTTCATGTTCAATGTTAACAAATGAGACCTTATATTGTAAAGTGTTACAGATACATTTTGGTTTCAGGTTATTATCTGATATAATGTGGTTTATAGGTTCTTTGTTTATTTAGATGTGTTTATAAAATATGAACAGCTTATAAGTAGATGAATCTACAGTCTGATTCCAGGTAAGACCATACTGTATGTGAACTGTCACTGAACTGTCTTGTTCATTTTGTTAGCTTTTTTATTACTGCTTTTACAGTATATGATTAAATATGAATGCATAAATCATGCTATGAACCATCTGTATTCAAATACAGATGTGCAAAAATCAAGGTTATCTAAATTATCTTGATTCGTGAAAGTGAAAGCTGTTGAGTCCCTGAATGCTGCTTTTTTTTATTTTTTTTATTTTTTGGGGGTAAAATTGAGAAAATGAGAGAAAGTGCTTTGTGGGACTGTAATATTTATGCAAAATTACACAGCTTTGCTGATATTTATACCAAGAACATGATTGTGAATATGATTGTGTTTTTATACAACAGTGCTTTAAACAAGAAGTTATTATGAGTAACACATTTTAGACACAGCATTTTCAGTTTTTGTGTATTTTTGCTCAGCCAACAAAAAATAGTGCAGAATATATCATTATGTGTCTCCGAGGAACACACAGTGGCAATTCTGAATGAATCTGTGTTTTTGAATGAATCGATTCTGCTGAATAAATGATTTAATGACTCATTCTTAAATGGAATTTCAGACATTTAAAACAGTAAAACTAATCTCAGGTTTGTTGTTATTTCAGTGCTGACTGTCAAGATTTTGTGAGACAATGACACAATTCAACATCTCCAGCTTTGATGGATTAAACAAATCAATGAACAATCCTAATAAAGTAGATCATGCAGAAGCAGTGTTTATCTGGATTTTATGTATCATTGAGATTCCAGTCGTCCTCTTAACCCTGTTTGCATTGTGTTTTCTCATCAAGTCTCATCGTGCTGCTTCGGTTTATGTGATAAATTTGATTCTTTCAGATCTGTTACAGATTGTTGTTATATTTGTTTTAACAACCAAGTTAGCGAATGTCACATTATGGAGTGCATATAAGTATTGTTTGATTGTAGGCTTGTTTTTCATGGCATGTATTTCTATTGAAAGATACATTTTAGTTTCTTATCCTCATTGGTACAGATCTCACCATTCATTAAAAATGTCCTGTTTTATTTCTTTCATCATCTGGTTAGTGCCTTTGACCTTTACAAATATTAAACAGCAAGACATTTTTACCCTGTTTTCCCAATGTCTAGCATGTTTTATCCCTTATTCAGTAATCCTCCTATGTTTTGTTGGTACTTGGAGGGGTCTTTCTCACGCAATATCACTTACTGCTCATAAACGAAAATTAATTTTGGGTAGTCTGTCTCTTGTGCTGTTGAACTACACATTTCTTATCCTCCCCCTCTCAATTACAAGTTTTTGTTTAATGTTTTTGGAGCACCCTCCACCTTTAGCTCTTAAGGTTTATCTGTTTTGTCACTGTCTCTTGTATCTCAACCCACTTGCTGACTGTTTATTGTACTTGTTCATGAGGAGTGATGCTGAAAAGATAATGAAGTCTCTTTACTGTTGCAGCTCACCAGAATCCTTCACAGCCACTACCAACACTCAGACAATAGCAGCATTATATTCAGTACGCTAACAAATGTCTTCATATTTCTGTAGTAGTTTTGAAGGGGTTGTGAAATCCTTGTTTGCATTTTTTTGTTTTGATATTTCACAAAAGAAATGTAGACGTTTTGGCCTTTCAGTCTTTTCATTTTCATAGGCCTACTTCTTTATAGATCAACTTCTTATGCATGATTGTTAAAGTCCATTTACAAGTGGATTCTTAGATTTCTCACTAAATGTAAGTATTAAAGTAGGCTATGTAAACCAAGTGTAGGCAACCCCACAGCTTATCAAGTGTCCTCTTCCCGACCATGTATTCCAGGGAATAATCTGAGATGAAAGCCAGGAAAAAAACAAGATGAATCTCTCTCAGTGGTGCTTGTGCTACCAGCAATTTGGACCTTACCACCACAAAGATTGTAGAAATATTTATGAACTTTAGAAAGCATGCTTAATGAGTCAGTTTGTAACTTGATACTGTAATGCTCATGTTGTTTTGCATTGTTTTTCCAGCTCACTGTATGTTTCCATATCAACCCATTGTATTCACCTGTGCTTGTTTAGCTCCATCTTTTAGTCTGTGTAAACCCTTGAGCCCCTGCCCCTTTAATCGTGAAACTGAAAGTGCCCCTTTTGGTCAAATTGTTTGGCCATCACTCACCAGTCACCATATATGCATGAATTTGCTTGGCAATGTTTTTTTTGTCTGTTTTTTTTTCAGGGTAGATAGGTTACCAGGCCTTTCCACAAACCTCCCCATTACTACATGGTACATGGACTTACACACACACGGCCAATTTGGCATGTCCAAACCACCTAAACTTCATTGCTTTGAACTGTGTGGGGGAAACCAGAGCACCCAGAGGAAAGCCATGCTGAACTGAACACAGAGAGGACTCCTAGCTCAGCCGGGGCTCAAACCGGGAACATTCTTGCTGTGAGGCGACAGTGCTACCCACTGAGTCACCATACCACCCGGAAAACAGTCATATTCTCTTTAATTTGTGGCCATAATTTCCCTCATGGGAATGTGAGTGAGAACTTGCTTAATGGATGCATGCATTGCTTATTTGCTGGACGTAAGATCTGAAATCTGATCGGGATGCATGGATATCTTGAGTCTCAAGAGTCATGAAAATGTGATTAATTTAACTAAATACATTTAACATGCAATTTGAGGAGAAATTAATATCTTGCTTTCTGATTCATCATTGCTGTGACAGTGAAAGCTTTAATTGTTGAAAAACATTTAATAGTACATACTTTATTTAGAGATTTTATTTTACTTTAAAGAAAAATGATACACAGAATTTAGCCAGTTAAATAAATAAAACATGCTGCATCATTCTTCAGGGGCCCTAATGGCACACACATCTCTGGTGTCTGAACAACGCCATTACATATTATGGCATAGGGCTGGGAGGAATGACGGTATATAGCCTATCGTTACCGCGGTGGAAAATGACAACAACCATAACAGATTTTTATATATATATAGGCCTAGCCTATATATATAAACATAGGCTAGTAGCCTAGAATATAAAAAATAAAAAAATATTGATAAACACGTAGGCTATTTGGAATGGAATTCAATAACAAGTTCCATTATATTTATTATATATCTTGTTCATTATATTTATTTTCATATAAAAGCAACAGAATTTAAATTAAATCCAGTTAGTTAGCAACACCGTGCACGAGCGTGAACCCGCGTGAATCCCGCGATATCCGCCTCTGATCTCGCAGTCTGATGATCCACTGATCCACTGCGAGAAGAGAGATCTGTCCGGCTTGCCTGCGCTGTTTTCACTCCTCCCCTCACTGCAGCCGCCTTCTCCAGTAGCACCTCATTGCAGTAGCCTACACGAGATCCAGGGGGCGGAGTCGGATCCTGATTAAGGGGTGGGGTTGGGTAGGTTTAGGGGTGGGTTTAGGGATAAGGGGGTGGAGCTGGGTAGGTTTAGGCATGGCTCTGGGTTTAGGTATATGTAAGGTGGGAGGAGTTGGATCTGGATCCGACTCCTCCCCGTGGATTTCATGTTCTGCAGTGAGGACCATCTCGCCTACTCTCGCATACATTTCAGACGAGGCAAGGCGCATCTCAAACAAGCCTAATATCATGTGACCTACGACGCGTTATCACAAGTGCAACAGCGTCGGGTTTAATTAATATCTGTAAATATCTTGATATTGATGAAACTTGCTTATTTTGTGGTCTTGTTGAAGAAACAGCCCATTTATTTTGTGATTGTAGTAGGCTATAACCAATAGCCTACATTTAGGATCGATTTAAGTTCTTATATTTTAACCCTTTTTTTATTACAAAACCCCCAAATCATCATCTCTTGAATATTTTGTTAATTTCTTTATAGGCCTATATATTCAAAATGTTCACCCGCAAGCAAAAAGCCCTTTTGGGCCCCCAAGGGCGTTTTGTTTTCCTCCTTTTCTTGTTGAATAAATTCACCCCTCTGGCTTATGAATAACAACAACAAAAAATCAGTTTTTATGTATTATTCAGAGATTTTTAAACTTGTCATTGTTCTTTTTTTCCTGTGTATATAACCTGATGGATGCAAACCCATATTTCTGTTTTCTGTCATTATGATTGTTCGTTGTTAAAGATGAATTGCATCGCTAGCCCAACCCAAAACTTACACACAATAATAATGATAAATGCTGAACAAAACTTTTTTTTTTACTGAAAATTATGAAACATTAATAAATAAGTAAAATAATGAATAAAAGTAACCATCACAATAAACAAATGCATATACAAGTCAACAACTCAAGAAACAAGGCTTTATTCAAACCCCACATCTGCCATCTCAACACAGCGGTTCTCATTCTGTGGCTTTATTCTGATGAATCAGCTGACCACCAGAGGTGACCATGCCTACGTGGCGGTGGTTGTTCTCAGGCAATAAGGGCCGGTGGAGAGATGGAGGGTCTCATAAGGGCAGGTGGAGAGATGGAGGATCTCATAAGGGCAGGTGGAGAGATGGAGGATCTCATAAGGGCAGGTGGAGAGATGGAGGATCTCATAAGGGCAGGTGGAGAGATGGAGGATCTCATAAGGGCAGGTGGAGAGATGGAGGGTCTCATACAGAATAACTACAGCCTATATAAATAACTATTATCGTGAAATATAGGTATCGTTACCGTGAAATAAAATTAGTGAAACAGAATTTTGGTCACACCGGCATGGGGGGAACCATAAAACATCTAAAATGATGTACAATCACCAGTAACTAGAGGACATGGCAAGTGCTAACTTTAGCTCAAATGTATGTTAACGTGTCCCGTGACCTATGTATTTTACTGTATATTTTTTACATGTTTTAATTGTTTAATTAAATAATTGTGATTACATTTTTAGTCCAAAACAATGGTTTTATATTTTGTGCAGGTTACTTTTGCATTGTTGCATTAATTGTTTATTAATTCATAATTAGGCTATTTCACTGTTTAATTAGGCTACTGAAAATCCATCAAATAAAACACTTTATAAATGCTTATGATGTGGAAAATTACTTTATATAGCATTCCATATTTCAAATAAAAATGTGAAAATAACAAACACAGACTTTATTTTCCTTCAATCCAGAAGCGCTATTCTTAAAAACATAATAGGCTATTCCAGCCATAGCTATGATTCCAGCAGGAACACATGACGAATTATTTCCGGGTTGGCATACAATTTGACGTCACGGCTGAACAGCTATATTTCCGCCGCATATAAAGAGTCGAAAGTTTCAGTCTATCACACATGCAACGGTTATTCTGTAGGTCTGTATAACTATTCTGCGGTCTGTCAAAAAATATATATTACAATGTCGGCATGTATTTTGAGAGTGTTTCTCCAGCGAGCGGCTGTTATGCGTAAAGCAGCACAACAAACATTCAGTCAAACGAGAATGTTTCCTCAGTGCGTGACCGAGAGCAACTCACACAGTAGAGGAATAAACACATTCGCCAGTTCACTAAGGTAAGAAACTGGCATTTGACACAGATATTGAGTCATAAGGACCCATCTTTGTTATTTTGTCAGCAATGATGTTTAGTGTAGCTAGTGTCCCGAAAAGTGTGTGGCTAGTTGCTTGCATAACGCGTGAACGTCCTTAGATAATATTAAAACGAGTTGCACGACTATCAAGCAAAACATGTCACCAATCAGTTTCTTATGGTTCAGATCATAAAACAATTAACACAGTGTTGAAAATGCAAACGTGCAGTGGTTTTTAAAACATTTGCATAGTTAATGTGATGAACTACAATGGTTTTCCAGATAGCAAACGTAGAAAATCACTTAATCTGGAAAGCATGCTGTTTATTAACATCTGATAGACGTCTTTAAGATGTCAGTTTTACATACATTCTAAATCATAAACGTCTTAAAGACATTTTCTAAACGACTTTTTGACATCTGAAAGGAAACGTCCTGTAGACTTATTGCAGATGAGCAAACACAGATGTAAACATGCACATCAAATAGACTTCTCCGTGATGTACGTGTGCTATCAGGACAGCTGTGTGAACGTGAGAAGGACTGATTACATACTATCATTAAAATGACCTTGAGATCAGTTGGATAAAAGTCATTGAACACATGGTTCAGATATGCTTTGAGTGGTCTAGTATAGTCTGTTTGCATTGACACTTTGATATTTTATATCTTTATATGATTTTGATCTTATACAGCGACTTTCATGCATTTTAATTGCGGCTTAAGTGGTCAGATATTTTTGGGGTTCTCTGCACTTTCCAGTTTATGGAAAAGTTTACAGTTACAGTTTATGTAAGTTGTTTAGCTGTTTTTTGGGGTTTTTAGGCCAAGGCTATTGGGTCACTAGTATATTGAGCATGTGTGCCATGGTTGAAATAATAGTGTGTCCTTTATTTTACTGCATACTTACCTTTACTTTTTATGTTATCTATCCTTATCTAATTTTTATCTTTTGGATCTGGTGTCTTAAGAATGTAGACTATTGTTGTGACTGATGCATTTGATAATTGAAGATTGTGAACGGTTTTAGTGGTCTCACCAATTGCCTATTCCACAACTAATCATACAGTAAGGGTATTTTGGGGAAACAGGATATAGGATTCTGTTTGGTATATCTACATTCATATCTTTCTGATTTTACAGCTAGATTTTATAAATGCCTCCAAACTTTTGAACAGTTTTTCATTGTGGCCTAGACTAGGCTACTTGTCTATTGTGTAACTCTGGTTTCACTCTCATTTCATAAAATTACAAGTTTTTCATCACAAATGAAAAGGACATTGTAACCTGCATGTCTGAAATGATGTGTTAAGAAACATCAATGTAGATATTACAGAACATTTTAACTGTGAAAAATGTGTGAGAGAATATTATTTAATTGTGTGTGACATTCTTAATGGAAAAATAAACTTCGGAGAGTGTGAACAAATTAGTGTGTGTGTGCTGCTTTATATGATTTATGAAGACACAAATTTGTATAGTGACTTCATAGTATAAAGGCTTCTGTATTACTTACTACAAAACAGAATTGTACTGTACATGGACAAAATAAACAGAAATTTTTTCAAAATATCTTTTTTTGCTCGCTGAAGACTAGGCTAAATTAAAACCCTATACCCTCTAAGCCTCCATGCATAGCCTAAATTGTCTTTTCTCAGGGCTTAGGTGAATTCAGGCTCAGGGTGTTGTTGTAGTTGTATATTGAACCATAGATGACTATTCTTCATACCATTCAGCTTAGAAACTATTGCTGAAGTTTACTGAATATGAAGAACAGCAAAGTATGAATGAAATGGAACTACAATAATGTGTTTTGTTTTAATAGTTGTTCATTTAACAGAATAACAAAATCAATCCTAATGTAGGTTGTTCAAAGCCAATTTTTATTTTTCCCACACCATTTTTCAGGGATCTACATTTCAAGGGAAATCCCTTGGCTTCTTTAACAATGGTCTGTTTAACTACAACAAAAGGTTTGGCCCAATTTTCAGCGAAAGGTGCTTAGTGATACAACAAATCATTGTTGTAAGTTTTTCATATAGCACTTCTAATGATGATAATAGTGATGATGGCTTCTTATTTTCACTTTAAGGCATAAAAATGTCTCTCTGTGCAGGGCTGAAGAGAAGGTGACAATCCACTTCCTAAATCGTGATGGAAAAAGGATTTCGGTGAAAGCATCAACTGGAGATTCACTACTTGATGTCGTTGTCAACCATGATCTAGATATTGATGGATTTGGTAAGCTATTAAAGAATATTGGACATAGTGTAAAAATATTTGTTCAGACAAATATGCATATCTTTCACACACTATAAAAAGTGAAAACGTGCACTTTTTTTTCCTGCTCTGACCCTAAAATAACTTGCCGTAACCGATGTAATCAATACAATGTAATAAGTCAATTTAAAGTTGGTTCAGTTATATTAAAGGGCTATCAATTTAAAAAAAATTCTCACCCTCATGCCATTCCAAACAGTAAGATTTTCGTTCATCTTCGTCTTGCGGAATCTCAAATGTGCTGCATAACATGAGAAAGAACCTCATTGGTTCTTGCAGAATCTCAAATGTGCTGCGTAACACACTAGAGTGAACCTCATTGGCTCTTGCAGAAGCTCAAATGTGCTGCGTAACACTAGAGTGAACCTCATTGGCTCTTGCAGAAGTTTAAATGTGCTAAAAAAAAATTTTTTTTAACTATCTTCATTTGTGTTCCGAAGATTAACAAAAATCTCACTGGTTTGGAATGACATGAGGGTCAGTAATGAATGACAGAATTTTCATTTTTGGTTGAACTATCCCTTTAAATAATATTTTTGGTTGTAATAAATCCAGTTAATTTAATGTTATTACATGAAGCACTTTTTAGGCTTCCTGATAACTTTTTTTTTACAGTGCATATATGTTATTACTGCAGAGTGACTAAAAAATAGTAAAGGTAAACCAATGTGAGTGCATAAAACCGTAAAAATGATTTGCCCCGTGTAAACAGGGCTGTGTTGGCTTTGTGAATGTTCAAATCCAAAGGTAAACGAGGTCAACAGCTACTCCTTCAGACTCCCTAAAGTATTTTAATGCTTGTCACCTGATCAATTTAAGTAGACTGCGAGTGTTACTAGCTTGTAGGCTAATATGTTTGTGTGTCTGTTTTGGGTTTTTGAACTAGGTGCATGTGAGGGAACTTTGGCCTGCTCTACATGCCACCTTATTTTTGAGGAAGCTGTTTATAAGAAGCTTGGACCTGTTTCTGATGAAGAAATGGACATGCTGGACTTGGCTTATGGGCTTACAGACACGTGAGTGAACCCCAGGCATTTCTGGTTTATGCTGTGAAACATAAAATCGCAGAACAACAGGAGATATGTTTTAAAAAGTATAGGTTTGTACTGGGAAAGGTAATGAAGAAAGTTTTTTTTTTTTTTTTTTTAAATGCTCTGTCCTACTCCATATACTGTATGCAGAGAAAACAATTAGTAAGCCATTCATAGGTTGAATGAATGAACAGTAAATGTAAACACGAAGTCTTCCCCCAACCATCAGAAATTGGTTTGAGTTTCAGAGCTGAGAAAGAATATTATATGTAACATTGCTTGTTCTACAGTACAGAGGATTAAACTATAATAAGCCTTTAAAATATAAATTAAGCGTTTAAGCGCACGCATTAAGCTTGTTGCAGCGACACCAGCAGAAGTAACGATTCTGAATTTGCCTGAAACAAAGGACACTGAACATTTGAATAATTTATCAAACTATTTTGAGTCAGTGTCAGCTGCGAGTATGAAGTTGATGACGCTGACTCGTCATCTCCACAGTATAGTTAAATATAGTTAAAGTGCAACGCAGAATAAGTCCTTCCTTCTAAATAATAGAGCCAATAACGAATTGGTAAAGTCACTGCAGCTGCCTTTATAAGCTCTGGTAAAAACAGTCAGTGTTCTGAGACATAAATTGTGCATTGGCTGGTCCAGCCTGAAAAAGTAAAAAGTTTTTTTTTTTTTTTTTTGCATAATTTAAGTGTTTAGAAACAAAATTTATTAGACAGTTGTGGTAAGATTTTATTGGTGATTTGATGTTTCCCTATTCCGAGAGATGGGAGCTGTATTTTCATGACAGAATTTACTGCCTGAGAGGCGTTTCAAAGATAGTCAAGGAGTGAAATGCCTTGCCTTAAAGGGACTTTGGAATAGTGTATGCGCCTATCGAGGGAAATGGATGTTAGCAGCTAATGTTGGCTAGTATTACTTGCATGTTTTAAATAAGCCATGCGGTCTGAATGATAGGCAAGCGTTTGGACTTCCTGCCCAACATAACAACACAGACCTTGTTGAAGAGTTTCTTTTTTGCATGCATGTCTTTTAGATCTCGTCTGGGCTGCCAGGTGTGTTTGAGGAAGGAACTAGATGGGATGATTCTGCGGGTGCCAGACGTGATATCTGATGCTCGTGTTGACAGTGAAAAAGAGTCCTCCACAGCCCCACCCAAAGTATAATCTATTAAATAAAGCCCAGCATATCTCATAAACACTGCAATATGGAAATATCTTTAATAGCAGGTATTTTAATATGTACTATTTTAATAGAAACCTACAATTTAAATGATAACATTTATCGTTTAATGTTATTTACATTTCTGCCGTAAGTAGTTTTTATAATTTGGTGATTGTAATTTTTTTAATTGTGCAGATTCTGCAATTCTTTGTGTGACAATGAGAGCTGGGAGCATCTTGTTGGAATACATTTTGAATGCAGATATAATTGTAACTGATTTGTTGCAATAAATTACATGTTTAACTTTTTAAGTTGTCTTATTTGTTTTTGTATTTTTGTCTTTGAAAGCTGCAACGTCATCCTCAAGTACATGAGTTTTATCTTAGAATTGACAAAACAGCTAAATAATTTCAAAGTTATATTTGTGTGTTAAAGAATGTTGACATGAGCACATTGAGAATGCAAAATATCAAGCCGAAATATGTTGGAACACTCACGTTGAAAAATAAATGAGGTCACACTCAGATGGGATTACTGGTTTTAATAAGATTTACAGTCGTACTTATTCAAAAAAAATTACAAAAATGAAAAGTACTTTAGCCCTATATGAAATGGCATTCTTTAAAGAACAATAAAATATTGTATTTACAATCTCTTTATTACAGTAAAAAAAAAAAAATGGTTATTTTTACAACAAGGCATTACAATGCACACGAATATCAGCTTATATGAAATCATCTTGGACCTCAGAAATGTGGCATGGCATTCATCTTTGAGTAATTATTTGAGTTTTAGGATCAACAAGCAAAATGGCTTCTATATCCATCCGTAATTCTGAAAAGGGGATTCTGTGAATGTGAGTGTTCTGTGTCTAAATCCTTAAGTTTCACTTTCATCAGGTGAAAATGTAAAAAAAAAACATTTTAAGTAAATGCAATCTCATGCATATTGTTCTTATGCTCATGAATTCTGCTTCTGCTAATGATTCTTCTGAATATTTACAACAAAAAAAGGCTCAAAAACATGTTACTTAAATACTAAAATTAGCAAAATAACTCAGATATCCCTAAAAATGCTATAATTCTGTAATATGGAGCATGTTATTGTTGATTATAAGAAACTGCAGGTTATTATAATTAGTTGGTATCCCAGTGTTTATGTGCTGTTTTTAAACACAACTGTTCCAATTGGCTTCACACAACCCACTGGCTGCTACTGCAACAGCTGAGCCTGCGGCCTCTCCCAATAGCCTGGTTGTCTGTCAGCCCCTCTCCGAGAGGGGAAGTATCCATAAAGCAGTCCCCAACTATTTTCCCAGAGGATGGGTGCAAATCAAGTGCTTTAAACCTCAACTGCTGCTCACTGATTTTGCTAGACTTCGAACCTGCATTCTGTCCCTTGATACTTTGCACCGTCAACTTGCAGCTCTGTCCATAAAACGCACTCTGTGGTAGCTTGACCTCCTTTTCTGTCTTGGTTTGATCAGCAAACCTGAAGGTCTGAGGAGCAGGGGACACCTGGTGGTCTCCTAAAGGGCTGTGTGTGGGGCTCCCGGGCCCCTTGTAGAAAAGCCCTTTTCCTTTACGTAGTTGCCCTGTGGTTTTCACAGGCGTTCGAGTGGGAGTCTGTGAGAATAGTTTTCTATTCAGCTGTTGTAAGGCTTGCTGATAAGGAGGAGGATTTTTGGTCACTTTAGGCTCTAAACCCCCTTCAATTTCAGCAATGTTCCTCTGATGATGAGCTTGACACGGTTTCTCATTCGGCGAGGTGATTGGGTGTTGGTAATCTGTGTTTAGAGTAAGCCAATCAGACTGTCCCCTGGCTGGAGAGCTCTGAGGAGAAAAGGGATTGTCCATTGAGCTCACAGATGAGACTGTTGGTGACGTTACTGGGGATGATACATTGGAAGTCGGTGAAGTTTGTTTTTCTCTCATGAAATTCAGTTGCTTGAAGTTGTCTTCCAAAAAAGTTGCGTTATCACTGACCTCATCAGGTCTCTCAAACTCTTGATATTTTCCACTTTCTTTCTGCTCATGAGAAATCAAAGCAATGGTAGGCATGGAGTGCCTGTGTAACATAAGGGATTGGGGTTGACGCACAGCTGGTGTAAAGTTCCTGATTTG
This sequence comes from Semotilus atromaculatus, assembly GCA_031834385.1. Classification (NCBI taxonomy): domain Eukaryota; kingdom Metazoa; phylum Chordata; class Actinopteri; order Cypriniformes; family Leuciscidae; genus Semotilus; species Semotilus atromaculatus. Next base: position 29,128,384 of record JAULUF010000055.1, read on the forward strand.
TGCCAGTGGGTTGAAAGACCCCAGGTTGTTTTCTGGACATTCGAGGTCACAATCACTCAGTGACATGAGTGAGTCCATACTACGACTGTCTTTAAGAGGACGAGTCTTAGAAATATCCTCTGTGTCAGTATTCACCTCATTCTTGAGACTCTCATAACCTGAGTCTGACATCTGCTGCAGGGACCCAACTAGAGGCGGAAAGAGAAGAGAAATGTAAAAAGTGAAAATGTGCCATTCTTCCTTTAAGAAGTTATTTTGAACTGATTTGACCCTTGTTCAGATCTTCAGGTCATTTTAGGTAAAGCAGTGTTGTTGATAATGTTTACTAAAACAATTCTTAAAAAATTGTTAATTGAAAGCTGAAATAAAATATAAATATTAGATGAAAACCATCAAAGTTAAAAATGTTATCTTGGCAGCGAACTGATGTAAAATAAGTTCTTAAGTACTAAAATGACTAAATCTAAAAATAAATGAAAGCTAAATAGAAATATAAAAAAGTAAAACTAATAAAGATGTCAAAAGTACATCAAATTAAAATCTAAACTAAAATGAAAATATAAAAAAAGCTAATTCAAAATATTATTAATAAATAATACTAAAATAACACTGGGTAAAGAATATACTTTAAACACCACATTGTTTTTGCCACTGGAGCAAGGATTTGTAACATTGATGAAGAACATCTAAACAAATGCAACACATTTTTTTATAAATAATTTAAAACAGTTTTATATAGTTTTATTTTTTTAAACAAGTGTTAAATCTTTTTTTTCCAGGGCGATTTAGTCATATTAACTAATATTGTTGACTTAAAAAGCAGTTACTTTAGCTAAAGCACTTTTTTTAGGCTGACAAAATATTAGTGTAGTTTTGTATTGGTGTGTATGTGATTGTGAAGTATGATTGTATTTATAGTAACCTGATCCGTGGTTGCTTCTATTATCTTCAGTCAAATCCTTTAAGAGGGTTATAATTTCATCCCCAAACAACACACAGCAGTTGTCAATCATGACACGCACAAGGTCACATACCTGTGTACAGATTAAATGTGCTATTACATTTACGTTTTCCTATGTTCTTTGAAATGTAATCATGATGATTTAAGCGGATGCTCCTGTACTCCGCTGATATTATAATAAATTGGTAATAATAAAGCATGCTCACCTTTTTGGCGTCTTTTTCCTGAGATTGTTGATTGCTATTCCACAGACAGCTATGTGCTATACACACAGCCAGATTAAAAGAGTTCATCTGGTTGTGCTCAGCACTGAGCTGTATATGGTGCAGCATCGCTATGATGTTTCTCAACAGCAGGACATTCTCTTTAGGCAAGAGCTGAACAAGCCTGTGAATTTGGGCAGAATCAAGACATCTAAAAAACCCATACACCCACAAGAAATTGGCTACTAAACCTTAATCTGCTTAAGGTGTGCAGTAATAATCATGGCCCTGATCCATCATTATCAAGGTTTTATCCTTATTAACTGAGTACACTAGCATTACAAAAACTAATCTAGTGTTACTAGAACATTACCTCTGAACTTCCTGAACCATGTTTCTCTCCGTCATGAGACCATCTCTTTCTCCATCTTGCTCCACTGCTTGAAGCCATTGCTCATAGAGATCCTCACACAACAGGCTGCCAGGTATATTGCGTAAGAAATCCTACCAATCAGATACACAGATATGAGAACACAGAGTTGCCATAAAATAAAAGCAATATTTATTTTTGAGTCACACTACTGTTCAAAAGTTTGAGGTCAGTGGGGTTTTTTATTTTTAAGAAATTAATACTTTTTATTTAGCAAGGATGCATTCATTTTATCAATCGTGACAGTAAAGTCATTTAGTTTTACAAAAGATTTATATTTCAAATAAATGCTGCTCTTTTGAAATGCCATTCATCAAAGAATCATAGAATGATTTCTGAAGGAACATGTGACACTGAAGACTGGAGTAATGATGCTGAATTTTAGCCTACCCAAAGCAGTAGTAAATTGTAACACTAATAATATTTCACAACATGACTGTTTTAATTGTATTTTTTATTAAATAAATGTAGCCCTGGTGAGCATGAATGATTTTTCTTTCAAAAAGATTTAAAAAAATGTACACACCCCAAACATTTGAACAGTGTACATACATTCACACCTTCCCCTTATATACCTTAAACACTGAAGCGGTAACCAGAACAGATTCTCCACTCAGTGGCTCTCCATAGTGACCAGAATCCAGTTTGTTCCTCAATTCTCGGCAGCCCTTCACTCCAGCAGAGCGCCGGAATATACCACGAGTCACGGCCCCCTCGATGCACAAACACTTCAGCATGTCCTTTAAAAACAGCAGGTGGTTTTATTACTATTAATACTATTATTTTAATACAGTTATTGTAAATTATTGTAATTATATGATATTTTAACATTGTTTTTAATGATTTTTCATAAGCTAATCAGAACTTTTCTTATTCTAATTATTTTCAACATTATTTAATAATAATGGTATACAGTTATATACTTTTCAGTTATATACTGTAATATAACAATCTTAATGTTTAGTATTATACTGCTTCAGTCAACCATTCTCAATGTTATGAAGTTTAAGAATTGGTACAGTATATATATTATTAAAGCATATTACAATCAGATTCACCCATCTCCTTTTTATCTGCCTAAAATTTGAGGGTTTTCAGTTCATACAGTACATACCAAAATGGGTGATGGCAGGGTATTGTCAATTATCACATCACTGAGCGGCCGACCAAACAGATGACCGGAAGCCGGAGTAATGGTGTGGACGGGAGATTCTGACTGGACAGCCTGTTCAACGTTAGAGCCTCGTTTAAATGCCCAGTTAATAAGAGGCATCCTCCTCCTGCTGCTTTTCTGCTCTGCTAGGAGAAAAGTATCCAAGAGAGGCCAGCAAGAAAAGAGGCAGTTATGTTTCAAGACATTGTGTGTTAGTTTTGGGGGTGAGGGATTGGTGAGTATCAGAACACATCTGATGGGAAACAAGCTGTTGATTTGAAGCCAAATCTATTCCATAAGGCAGGTATTTGTAGAATATATGGCTTAATGTTAATGGTCAGACTTTATTTATTTTTACATAGATGTGTGGGCTGATGTCATTACTGCAGAGGGAAATCTTCACAGTAGTTGAAAAAGTTTTCAGTAAGTAAAATAGAGTTGGTTATTTCATTCACAGAAAAATATCATACTATAGCATACTAAAAGAAAAACAGAACAAGTAGTATGGTGGCCATATCTCACCTGTGAGGGTGTTTTTTATTTGACTACGACTAGACCTCAGGAAGAACTGGCAGTGAGCATCAATAGGCACAAGCGCCATCTGGCTGTAGGAGGATGTCACTGCATCTCGCTGCAGGAGGCGAATGTGGCTCATCTTTATGCTGTAAGGAAACTCGTGACCTGGAGGAACAAAAAGCCCCTTACAAACAGGTAGGCTACTGTGCAGGAAAAGTATCACATTTAATCTAGTTAAAATGTTTAATTGCTTTGATAATATGAGAAAACAAATACAATAAAAAAACATCTTACCAATTAAAGGGTATGGAGTTTCATCTTGTTTTGAACATACCCACAACTTATAATCTTTTATTCCACCCTGTGTACAAAGACAAAAGCAATCAATAAGTTAAATAATAAAACAACAATAATATTTAAACATTTATTTCTTCTTAGAATTGTAAATGTTGTGCAGTGTTAACTTACCGAAAGACCAAACTGTTGCAGTGCTGTGCTAATGACATCAGAGGTACAGTCTGTGTTGCTGATCAAAAGAGTCTTCGCCTAGAGAGAGACAATCGAATTCTCGTTTATTTACACATTAAAGCTACAATACATCATTTTAAGAGCACAAGACAATCAGTGTACTTACATATGCACAGTTCCCAACATCCTTTGCAAATATCTTGAGTGGAATCATCTTTGGATCGTCACACATCTTCTCTTTTTTTATACAACTTATTAAAAAAGGGTGGAGAGAAATTTGGATAAAAGTGTTTATTTCTTTTTTTTGTATTATTATAAATAATTATTTTATAAAGTAAAATAATTAGGCCTAAAATAACAATAACTGACCTTTCAATGAGAGACAGCCACCTGTCTTTCTCTTCTGAAGTGCTATACACACACACACACACAAAAACAATTTTAACCAGCAAAATCGTGTGTGTGTGTGTGGGTTGGTTTATGTGATTTATGAGGACACAAATTTGTATAATGACATGTGTATTACACTGGTATTACAACTTCTGGGTGGTTTATGAGGACACTTCAAAAGTCCTCATAAATCAAATGGCTTAAAAAACATACAAAACAAGGTTTTATTAAAAAATGTAAAATGCAGCATGTCTCCTGTGATGGGTAGGTTTAGGGATAGGGGCAGTGTAAGGGGATAGAATATATAGTTTGTACGGTATAAAAACCATTACGCCTATGGAGAGTCCTCATAATGCTGTCGCACCAACATGTGTGTGTGTGTGTGTGTGTGTGTGTGTGTGTGTGTGTGTGTGTGTGTGTGTATACCTGAAAGTAGCCACACAGTTGTAAGTTGGCCAGCCCATGACGAAGCTCCTCTCTGAATCAGTCATGGCCTCACACACCTCATCCACACAGCTGGCTGTCCACATCTCACTCACACGCACACACGCCTTCTGCTTCACCTGCATTACTGACCTGAAAAAAAGCATGTCAAATTATTCCAAGACCAAATTATCAAAACTATACCATCCACATTCATTTTAAAGCTCTGTACACTCAAAAGTTTGGGGTCAGTACATTTTGTTGTTGTTGTTTAAGAAATTAATACTTTTATCCAGCAAAGATGCATTCAACTGATCAAAATAGACTAAAAAGTCAAATTGAGTAAAGTCATCGTACAATGTATTATTTCTTTTTTTTTTAATAATGCTATTATTTTGAACCTGTGAATTCTCAAAAAAAATACAAATATTAAGCAGTGTTTAAGCATTATAATAATAAGAAATGTTTCTTAATTGCCAAATCAGCATATTGCAATGATTTCTGAGAGATCATGTCACACTGGAGACTGGAGTAATTGCCATCACATGAATAAATTCCATTTTAAAATGTACTATTCAAATAGAAAACCTTTATTTCACAATAGTATTGTTTACTGTAGTCCAATAATTGCACCCTATAAGTATATGACTTCTTAACTTACTGACCCCAAACTTTGGAAAAGATGTGCATTTCAACAAAACAAAACAAAATTCTCCTCAGTGTATTATTTTCCTCCTCCATACTTGGCCTTGGTGATGATGAGGAGATCTGTGAAAAGGATGAGGAATCTGTCCTGGGTCTGAAGGCCTGTCTGCAGTAATACATTGCTTTGGGAAATGAGCTTTCTCGTTGGGGTGAGCAGAGACCGGATCAGGGCGTAAGTGTCATGGCTAACCTGAGATACACAATCCCTGACACACACATGAGAGAAAAAGAGACATTACTGACAACATCAGAAAATACACACAAAACAGACAATTTCCCATGGCCAGACATCATCCCGTAAATGTTTGCAAAAGAAAACACGCTCAGTTTATCGATCCGTCTGTAATTAAACATGGCTTAATCGCTCTTTCAAGTTCTTGATTGATAAATTAGCTAGTGTTGTAGCTGAACATCAGACAAAAGTAGACTTCAGAAGTACACATACTCTTCTGACAGCCTGTCTGACGGTAGACAACTCTCTCTGCGTCTCTCTTTCACACACTCACACACGTGCAGATGCTGGTTGTAAGACCACACACTGGTTTTGGTAGCATCTCTTCATTGTGTTCTTTCAGTAAAATGCAAATATATTCAGAAGCCTCTTGCATGCACACAAGCGCTGACTGTGACATTGTACTAGAAGTGAGAAACAAACTGCTGAGACTGAAACAGACTGTAAAATAATATTTGACCATGCAGTCTGATATTTATGTTTACTAAAATCATGTGTTATATACGCCTTTTTAGTTTTCAAAGATTGTGATGTGGTATTGTGAAAAGAAGTTCAGGAGATGAACCGTTGGTATCATACCTGGAGACAGGTTTTGACTTTGTAAGGGCTTTGCTGAGAATAATAGAGGGAGCCGACTGTCTGCGCTGAGAGGACTTCTAAAGAAAGAATAAGAGAGAACAATGTAATACAATAAAAGAAAAAGAGTGATAACCAGCATTACATAACACATGTAATCACACAGCCATGCTGATATTCAGTTTTATGAGCCCATACAGTTGTAAAAAAAAGTGTTGATTATCAATTGTTGATTATATTTATATAATTTTGTAATAAACAAGAAGCTAATATTGAGCAACTAAAATTAAATATGGCCATTTGTTTATTCGCTTAGTTTTGTAGTCGAAGAAGATCGTGAAGCTTGATCATTTGTTTAGCAAAATGCGTTGATGATATTGTATGTGTTGATGACTGCATTTTTTGTAAAACCTCAATTTTTTTTCAGTTAATTTCTGAATTAAGTAATTTACTTTTTAGGTTATATATACACAGTATAAGTTATGGTTATTGTTATTGTTTTTTTTGTTGTTGTTTTGATCAGCAGCCCGCGCATGGCACTGGTGAACCGTATGTCGAAGCACTACAGGGTTATGGCTCTGATATTATTACTATAATGTACTTAATGAAAATTAGACGATCCATTTATTATTAATGTGTATTACCCCTGACTAAATAAACCAACAAAACAATATTTTTTAATTTAAATATCATTTTAAGTTAATGGCCAACAAATTATTCTTTTATTTAGTAAATCTTCAAAATGTTTTTGAAGGAAGTGAAAATATAGGCCTACACTTGTAATTAAAGGTAAAAACATGTTGGCTGCATCTCTTATTTATCAAAATCACAGCTGCGTGTTTTGTTAAACTTTACAATCATAGAAATCTGGAGATTCATAGCTGTCATCAGACCTGCTGAATGGATCTGGCAAAACAATGTGATGGTAATAAAACAAATCAATGTCACTATGCTGCAATGTATACATGCATTAACTATTAATTTACCTTTATTTATAACTTCTCTCATTGCAGTATTAATGATTGTGTATACAGCCATCAAACACCAGCTTACAGTTTATCGCTTTACTTACCGAGTGCTGGTATTCCCCACAACTTTTGGTTCGGCTTCTCTTCTGCCATCCTGGTTCATACAGTGGTCCCATAGTCAAAATCCAAGTAAAAAGATTGTGAAGGTGATTTAGAGGATTGATCAGATCAATGCTTCCATATCATCACCTGCCCTATTGGGGTAATCCTCACTTAATGCTCTCCTTTTAGTGAGGAAGAAATACAAAATCCAGTGGTGTGTTCAGCTGTCCTTTTCTCCTCACAAACTCCACACTTTTATTTATCAGAGCAATGTATTTGTCTTTCCTCTCTGAAAGATGTGAGATTATGTCTGTGTCTCTGAGCAGCAGGGGGAGGATTTAGGAGGCGGGATCTTGGAACATAATGCGATATAGGTCTGTCTATACAACACATGGCTGTAGTTTTGACAGAGGAGAGCATGCTTATACTTTGTTGAGTTATACTTTTTTCAGTTATAGCTGTTTGTCTTTAGGAAATCAAATATTCTGACAAATATTTTCAAAAGAATCCATTGAATATTTCTCTGTAGTAATTGCTAAGCCAGTTTATCCTCATACCCTGCCCCCTCCTTATTTGGATGAGTAACTGGTCAGACAAACCTAAGCCTCTTTTCTCACCAGATGTAGAGCCAGTTTGATTGACGGTTGCTCATACTGTAATCGTCCTGTCCTCACTGTACTCCATCAGACTGTCCATTATGTATTCTGATTTTTGTCTGATTTTGTCCAGCTACGGTCTATAGGCTACTGCTGCAGTTTTTAAGTCTGACTTTTGCAAAGAAAATAAAACAATTTCATAAATGAGAAATGAGGCCTTCATACACTGCTGACCTGTTTTACTGATTCTAAAGTAAAACACAGTCCTCTGAACTATGAAGTCAAAAATGCAGTAACTATGCCAACATAAAAAAAAATTATATTGATATAAATGTAAAAAAAAAATTCATAATCTGATCAAACTTAAGCTACACACGTCTGTCACAAAATTGTATTTACTGCTTTGACTGTATATAGAAACAGCTATATATTAGAGTTTTCATCTGTCAGATTAATGAACAATATCAGTTGGCGACCTAGGATCATTGTTTTGAAAAATTCCCTTCCTGTTGGTGAAAATCATTAACATTTATCGTCAAAAAATTCTTCTGAAATCAGCAGATACAGTATATAAACATGTCAGATATTTCAATCATTCCTATAATGTATTAAAGCAAATATGTAATCAGACAGAAAGAACAAAGAAAAGAGGGAGTTGTCAGGAATTGTGTACAAAGATAAAGAAAAGATGGAGAAAGAATGTGCAGAGAATTTCACATGTCTAAAAGGGTAGGTCCAGGATATAAGGTGTTCCCACTTGTACATGACAGTAATTGCATTTTAACTCTGCATTACAGACTCAGGGTCCAATTTCTAAAACACACACAACATATAACACAACAACAGTAAAACCAAACCAATAACACAACAACAGTAAAAACAAAACAAAACAAAAAAAACATCAATGCGTTACAAAAATACAAGAGTACCAGTGTTTCCACAATTTAGACTGATATCATGCTAAACCTTATATTTGATAGACCCATCATAATCTCATTTTTAGAAGCATTAAGTCGGCAGATAAATTTGTACATCTGTAACACAGCTTTAAATGTGTTAATTCCCACACTTAACATCTCACTTGTCTCCATCTAGGTCTCCTTAATAAAATTCTCATTGCATCAATGTACGCTATTGAAGCCTCTGTAAGCTAGATGTTCTATAATTTGTCCACAATAGGCAGTATAAAGTGGTTTACAATATGCTTTAAATAGTGATGTCTTCACTTTGTCTGAACAAGAGCTAAACTTACGCAAAAAGTAGGTGTACCCATTAAGCCCATGTACCCTTTAAGCCCCCTTTCAACTTTCAAGTCAAATTTAAAAAAGAGAAAATAATATTTTATGCTGCTCATTATTTTAACCAATCCAGCGATTTGTTACTTCCCTGGCATTTTTTATTGCATACCAATCACATTTGGCAATGTTGAGTTAGCCCCACCCATGTGGATGCTGTCTGAGGAGACCTCAAAACAAAGTCACCCCAAAACGTTGGTGTTTCGGGACCCTTCAGAAATCAACACATTTCTGCAATTTTCAGCCATTTCTTTGGTAACTACATTGATATTATGTCAAATAAGAGATAAATGTATTGTTTTTTGTGTATGAACAAATAGTACTTCATGATTTTATATCATTTTCCTTTAAATGGAAAGATGAGTTTTATTAGCTTGCGTTCAAAGCTAATCGGTCTAACCATAGCCTTAAGGCTAGACTGCCAAAGAATTTAAGCATGTGAACGGCAAACAATAAATATTTTTTTGATTCATTTTACATTAATTTACAAATAAATACATCATAAATTGTTTTGTAGAGAAGATTATTTTCATAAATTAACTTTTTTTAAAGATGGGCTTAAATGGTACAGTGCCACAAAACGCTTGCAAACTAGCCAACACAAGCTAACCTTGAATGAAAAACACTTAATATTTCTCAATCTGGGCACAATAAAAATTACTATGATACTTAGTCCACAGTATATTTAAGCTCCATGCATGTATTTGTAAGCATATCTTACATTTTTAAAGGAAAGAATTGTCTTTTTTCATCATTACTCACTGTGGAACCATTTAAGCCCACCTTATATGTTTCAATGAGAAATCGCTCAAATTGCAAACTTTGATACATTTTCTATTTCTTTGTGCACTTTTACCTTACTAGCCTTTTAACCTTACCTTACTTACTACCTTACTATACAACTATATTTAGATAGGCCTACAAATTACACACATTCAGTGTAAATTATTACACACTCACCCAGTGGCCCCCTATGCCTGGAATATTGAGCCCTAACTCGGCTTTCTTCCCTAGATATGCTCACTTCCTGTGAAACTTTGACTGGGCAGAACTCCAGAGTCAAGCTGACCTAAGGCTGCATACTCCCGGCGTGGGGGGCCTGCTTGGAGACCCCCTGAAATCCCAGAGTCTGGAGCCCCAACTCGGCTTCCTTCCCGAGATACACCCGGTTAAACTTCCACCTTTGACCAGGCATAACTCGGGAGACAAGCCGACTTAAGGCTCCAGACTCCAGGCGTGGGAGGCCCACTAGGATGCCCCCCTAAGCCCAGAGTATGGAGCCCCAACTTGGCTTGGCTCCCGAGATACACCCGGTCAAACTTTCAGCTTGACTCCAACTCCAGTCGAGCCGACTTAAAGGTTGTATCAGTGATTTCAGGCCCAAAAATAAATGTCTAATCTTTCTTAACGATCCGCTAGCTGCCCGCCCCATAAGCATGCTGTCAAAAAAACGCGTCTCTGTATGCAGCCTAGGCTCTGAGATCTGCACACAAAAACAAATGGGTACAACCACCACTCAAAACCAAAATAAACAGTGTTCCAACCAATCACCGACAGGGGCGGGTGTTGTGAGGTTTTGTGCTCTTGCACGACTGGACGCGAAGTCGGAGCACAAAAAGTATTCTCGTCGCTTGATGAACTTAAGATTGAGCCACTGTAGTCACTTGGACTATTTTTACGATGTCTTTAATAACTTTTCAGGAGAACAAGTTTCAGTCCCTCAGAAGCCTATGGAGGAGTGATCCAGCTCTCAGATTTAATAAAAAAATATCTTAATTCGTGTTCCGAAGATGAATGAAAGTCTTACGGGGTTGGAACAACATGAGGGTGAGTAATTACTGAAAGAATTTTCATTTTTGGGTGAACTAACCCTTTAAACATAATGTGTACCAAAAACTATGTCCTATATCTTTATGTTAACATACTTTACTAATCTTTTCTTTGGGAGCTTTCTTGCTGCCATCCTATTCTCTTGGCGCAAACAGGAAGTAAACAGCTCTGGTCATGTGACAATTTACAGTAAACATGCAACACTGCACATATTTCATTGAGACCCTTTGTTATTTCAATATCTGCTGGAAATGCATTGATAGATCATTCAGTAACATTTTTATAGCCTTAGAAATGAAACATTTTTTTACGGTCACTATTGTGACCACTATTGTGACCCTAGAAATGGTTGTGCGTGAAAATCCCAGTAACTGAGCAGATTGTGAAATACTCAGACCGGCCCATCTGGCACCAACAACCATGCAAAGCTCAAAATTGCTTAAATCACGTTTCTTTCCCATTCTGACATTCAGTTTGGAGTTCAGGAGATTATCTTGACCAGGACCACACCCCTAAATGCATTAAAGCAACTGCCATGTGATTGGTTGATTAGATAATTGCATTAATGAGAAATTGAACAGGTGTTCTAATAATCCTTTAGGTGAGTGTATATAGGATAATTCAATATTTAAAAACCTATTTGCATACAGCACAATACATTTTCAGATAATAGTGATAATAACCTGTAATAACCTTTAAAAACACTAATAACAAATGGCATAGTAATATGGCATAAGTTATAGAAATAAATATTTTGTACAAATCCAGTGAAACATGCATTAAATAAATGCACCAAAGAAGCTGCTTAGAAGTAGGTGTTTTTGTTTTTTTGTCTGTATACATAAGGTCCACTGATAAAAGTTAAGTATAAGAAAAGTCTTTGGACTTAAATCTGTCATTACAAAAAATGTAAACAAACCTTTATCTGATGATGTTTTAGATGCAGGGTATTGTTGACGAAAATGTATATGAAATAGTGAATCAGTTGTATTAAATACCCATTGTGGAAATTAGGAATTACATGTTGTTACAATGCTATCTCTTGGCTTAGTGTGTGAATTTAATCAGCCCAGTGACAGCAGATGAAAATGATCTGTTTATATAACACCAGTGCTAATTAATGTGTTGTCATTGACAAATAAATAAATACACAGTTTATATATATATTTCTCTTTTTATTTATTATTATACATGCATTCATAAAACACATGCACAAACACAATATAAATATTAAATATTTGAAATTACACAAAATTTTGTGAATATGCTACATAAAAAGTCAATTTGCTCTAAGCTGCCTGGATCCGACTGTTGGTCCTTGACTTTGATTGACTTGTGCTGCTTTTTTTGTGGGGGTGACTGGTCCACACCTGCATTGTCCTGTTGAAGGAACAGACATAATCATGTAATGCTGACTAGATTTAATAAGTGATTCTTAAACAAAATCTGTTGAGCCAAACTGCTTCTACAAAATTTCAATATGAGGGGTCCGAATTGAAAACGATATGGTTATCGTCCCAGATTAAATTACTAAAGTGTTTAATCATTTCTAAATCTAAGTAAAACTGAGAGATCAGAGGGTCTAACCAAAGCTCTTTTCCGGGTCAGCCGAGACTTGGGCTGAAGGCTCCTCTGTGTTCTTTGGTCCAGTTGTGAAGTGGTCATCTGATGGGCTTGATGGTTGTAGCACCTTACTTCAAGATTCTGCTTCACCTTGTTGTCAATTTCCACGCATAATTTTTGTGGAGGTGCCTGACACAGACCTAAATTGTCCTGTTGAGGGAACAGATACATGTATAATCGTGCAATGCTGGGCAGGTTCAATGAGTGCTTCTTAGACTAAGACTAAAGGTGTCAAAATCTTTTTAGCGTTTTGATGACAGAAAACATGGTAGCATAGTTAAAGGCAATGTTTTCTTTTTTGAATAAATCTTAAAATAAGTAAAAACAAGAGAAAGAAGGGACTTACAGAAGCTTCAGTGCTCCATGGACACACCCTCTTTCTCCAACTGGGCATGGGTGCTCCCTGGGGAGGCCCAGGAAGTTGCTGTGGGGAACACGGTGGAACAACTGTTTTCTGTGGGTTATTGGCAGGTACATTGGGTGCTCCATGTGGGGAGCATGCGAGCAACTTTGAGGCAGCCAGAGGTGTCCTCTGTAGAGACTTGACAGGGTTGGCCAATTCAAAAGAGGCTTTTTGCAAATGTTTTGTCAGATGCCCAGGGATCTTGAGTTTTCCTCTTTGTTGGGACCCGAGGCACTCAGCAGGCACAGGTGCTATCTGTGGCATTTTCTGCCTCCACGTTCTCCTCTGGGCTTTCTCAGATGGATCGCTGTAGACCAGGGATGAGGGGTGGTCCCCTTTTTTAGAACTGTTCTGCTGGGACCTGATGAGCAAACATTCTCCCTGTGTGGACCTGTCAGACCTGGCTGGCACATGTTCTCCCTGTTTGGATCTGTAGGGCACAGGTGCATCCTGTGTGGATCTTGAGGGCACAACTGCACCCTGTTTGTACCTGGCTGGCACAGGTGCTCCCTGTGTGTATCTGGAGGGCACAGGTGCATCCTGTATGGATCTGGAGGACACAACTGCACCCTGTTTGGACCTGGCTGGCACAGGTGCTCCCTGTGTGTATCTGGAGGGCACAGGTGTATCCTGTGTGGATCTAGAGGGAACAGGTGCATCCTGTGTAGATCTGGAGGGCACAACTGCACCCTGTTTGTACCTGGCATCCTGTGTGGATCTGGAGGGCACAACTGCACCCTGTTTGGACCTGGCTGGCACAGGTGCTCCCTCTGTGGATCTGAAGGGCACAGGTGTATCCCGTGTGGATCTAGAGGGCACAGGTGCATCCTGTGTAGATCTGGAGGGCACAACTGCACCCTGTTTGTACCTGGCATCCTGTGTGGATCTAGAGGGCACAGGTGCATCCTGTGTAGATCTGGAGGGCACAACTGCACCCTGTTTGTACCTGGCATCCTGTGTGGATCTGGAAGGAACAACTGCACCCTGTTTGGACCTGGCTGGCACAGGTGCTCCCTGGGTGTATCTGGAGGGCACAGGTGTATCCTGTGTGGATCTAGAGGGCACAGGTGCATCATGTGTAGATCTGGAGGGCACAACTGCACCCTGTTTGTACCTGGCATCCTGTGTGTATCTGGAGGGCACCGGTGTATCCTGTGTGGATCTAGAGGGCACAGGTGCATCATGTGTAGATCTGGAGGGCACAACTGCACCCTGTTTGAACCTGGCATCCTGTGTGTATCTGGAGGGCACAGGTGCATCCTGTGTGTATCTGGAGGGCACAACTGCACCCTGTTTGGACCTGGCTGGCACAGGTGCTCCCTCTGTGGATCTGGCAGAAAAAGGTGCTCCCTGCGTCCTATTCTGCCTCCACTGCCTTGTGGTCTTCAGTGTAACATCTGAGAAGCCTGATTGCTGGGACTGAGCCTTCTCAGATGTGTCACTGAAGACCATGGATGTGGGGCATGAAGTATCTCCCCAACACTGGCCTGAGATGAGGTCCCCATACATAGGCTCATCAGATATGGGGTCTGAAACCTCCATGATTGCCCACCACCGCCCCGCAGCAAGGGCCGTACTGAGCTCATCTGAGAATTCAGCAGATGAGGACTGCTCTGCACTCTCCAAAATGGTGGGCATGGTTGACATACTCATAATGATGTTAAATTTGATGATGAAAGATGATCTAGAAGTGAACAATATACTTTTGCAATCTATATCTGTGAAACACTATGAAAAAAAGAGAAAAAATAAGGTATGAGCTGAGTAAACATACAGTAATGCTAAATACTGAAAGCTTGTTTTCTTAAGCCCAACGTATACTAATGTCGTCCGCACTCTGCAATTTTTGTAATCTGAGGGTCCACGGACACCTTTGTGCAGCCCAATTTTTGTGTTTGCACTGACGGTGCATGTACAATAATGCATACGAAGAATGAAGAATGCTGACACAACTCAGAGCTGCTTGTAGAGTATAAAAAAGCAATTGTGCTGTGCATGTGTCGAACTTGTCCATCCCTTAATTGCTGTGCAGACAAGACTGGGTGTGAGATGAAGCAGAAAGAAGAAAACACCTGGGCCTTTAGTTTTCTAAAAAAAATTATAAAAAAATTTAGGCTATAAAGTGTATGCCCATTGGCGGTCCATCAGATGAGTCAAGGGTGGCTAAGAGAATCATTAAAATGTATCCAAAAATCAATGAAGCTGAAAAAGTTACATTTTATTTTTGTATCGATTTCTTTATTAATGTGCATAACTCAGATGCACATAATGTAAAAGTATATAATAATGTCCTATGTCCCGCAGGCAAATTTGATCAACTTCACAAATCAGGTTAAGGTCAATAAGCTTTCAGTATCACATCAATGTGTAATTAGATTTGCAATTGGTTGGTCAATGAAAAATAAATTAATATCAACAATTATATAGAAAAAATGGTTTGATCATTCTTGATTTAGCTACATATCAGCTCAGCCTCCCATTTCCATACAATCTGCCAAGTGCGTATGCCTATTTATTTGTCTAACCTACATGTACAGTAAATCGAGACAATATTCCAGTGTTTAAGCAGATTCTTATACGAGTTATGAAAAGATTAAAATTCACATTCCCAACCCCTGTGTAAAAAGCATACTCACACACACTCGCCGACTCGCTACAAAAATGCACAAAGCCGCTGCAGTCAATAAACTCACCGAACGTTCTAAGGAATGCGGCGATCATTATGACGTTAATCGACCACACGAGTCTGAGTCATGGAGGACCTAGGATGTTTAGTTGGATTAAAACTTGCAATACAAATACAAAGTGACTAAGCATATTTAATTTATGATTGGATACAAAAATTAGCACTGTTTGTTTATTATTGATATTATTTTTAGCATTTGCAGCTTATGCATAAAAGGCAGCAAGCAAGTAAAGCTGCATATGGGCATGTTTATTATTAACCATAACAGACCACTCAACAAAACTTAGTCAACAGATATAAAAATAAATAAACAAACATTTCTAATAGGCCTACATATAATATATAAAACAAGTGGTGTAGCTTATTTTTCAGTCGACATTGCGTATACGTACTAAGTCCCCTCTGATGCGCATCATTTAATAGCTAATCTAATCTCATGTGAATAAAAAACACTCAGTCAGGGTCGTTTTTTTTAGGGTAGCCTAATGAAAGTTGTGAAATAATTCCCTAATATTAATTCTAATTTGGTGTTGGCGTGCTGCAATGATTCGCCCATCGCGAAGATAACTGACCTTCTCATTTGAGCTGCTCCAGCACTCAAACACCCGCTCGTCAATGTCAAAATGTTTGAGACCAATCAAAGCAATAAGCAGGATTTTTGTTCACAGAAGCGCGAGCCGAGCCCGAATCCCAACGAGACGCTTCACTTCAGTTAACGATCATACCGTGCGGGATAAGTAGCTAAAATAAACCGCTGTTTTTGTCGATAGAAGTTTTAAATGACCGACAAAAATCAGTTTGATCAAAGGCAGTGGAAATTATAAGATCTATTTAACAACACAAGCACCATATCAAATACATTGCCATTATTATAGTATAAATTATATTTGTATAACGTTACCTCAAATGTGTTTGTATCACTCCGCTTGTCTGTGTTTGCGCAATTGCATCATTGAGCCAGAAGGTGGCGACAAGTGACTGTCTTTGTGAGTGAGCAATTGAACCATTGATTAAATGAACAGATTAGTCCGACATATTGATTAATTTAGGAAAGAAAATGTAGCTGGAACTGATCTTTGATGCTCATAATTGCCTCTGGACACAGAAAGATTGCTTTGGCGTTTGTTTGAAACATCTATGGAAATTTCAAAATAATCCTTGAATCATTTCTTATTCAAGGCCATTCTCGTTTTGAATAGCCTATGTGATTGTCACCAATAAGCATAAACATTCTGCATTTCCATTTTGTAGAGTGGATCATTCATTGCGACATTTAAACTGATTCTCATGTTTAAGAATCTGATCAAATCATGCTACTGTTGTCCATTTTTTTGGCCTTCAAAACACCTTAAAATGCTCATGTCGAGATCAGTAAAAATCAAAATGTTCTAATTTATGGGAACTCTGTATTTACCCTGTGTACGGACCTGATGCAAGAATAGCCTACTAGTAATTCAATGCAAGACTCTTAGATGTCACTGTTTAGGCCTATAACACAGAGCGTTCATCCTTTGCTGGGACGCTTAAAAAAAGATTGGGGGCATAAATTAAGAGAAGCCTATACCCACTTCTCCAGGCACCACTACATCACTGTATAAAACTACAAAAAAGCTCCGGTAACAATTGTTTTTTCTAAGCTAACAATAGCCTATCCTAAGCATAATATCCAACGCGAGAGGAGGAAGGGTGCTTTCCCGAACAGCAGCACGATATTGATTTTATACAATAATACATAAAAAAAGCCTAGCCTACTTTAAGGCTACATTTTGATATCGCCAACGAATAGCCTATAGTCCAAATAAATCGTTGCACGTCCTTGACCTGAAAACTTTCCTGCAGTTTTGCGCCTTGAGATGCTCTCAGACAGAGGAGCCGAAACATAACGATGTAGGCTTATCTTGTACAAAAACCTGCTTGAGCTTTATTTAAATGAATGTTTATTTGATTACAATAGCCTATTGATTGAAAAACGGACTTTAGATGTTGAGTAGCTAGCCTATTAAAATTCAGCTTTCCATTGAAAATCTGCGCTGATTAAGAAATAAACAGGGGAGCAGGTTAACATTAACATTTCGTTTACAGCTGAGCTGAATATTGATTATTATGGGCTGCTGGTGGTGCTTGAGACTATATATTTGTCATTTTGTGCAGGCGTAACTTTGCGTCTACCATTGGGGGGTTATACTCGTGGCATATTTATTCATTTATTTATGGAATAATTTTCATGTGTAAAAGGTAACATGCTAATTTGCCATTCCTGTATTAGAAATACATTGTGATACTTTTACTAATTTAGGCTACGTAACGACTTAACGGAACGTAACGGAACTTAAAGATTAATCAGTTGCATTACTGTATTGGGTCCCACTAAAAAGAGTAGGCCTATATGAACTCAAGTGTATACTGATTTTAGATTTAGACGAGATTGAGATGCTACAGCGACGTAATAAAGAACTTCTGCTTTAAAAGATACCTCAACGTCTCCTGGTCTAAGCTTCTGAGTTTCCAACACTTGAGAAGAAATAAGTTCACTACTTCGACAAAACAAAAACCCATTCGAAAAGCCCACTGACTTCATGGAACCGCAAGTGCTAAAATGCTAAATAATTTCCTGCAAAAATACATCATCCCTTCAGGAAAAGAAACACCTTACCAACCCATATACCCCAACAAACATGCAAACTCCACACAGAAAGACCCCCTGGCTCATGCAAGGTTTTGAACTGTGGAGGCGAAGGGCTCTCCACTGAGCCGCCCTACAAGAAGTCCCTGTTCTCAAGAGACAGGCACACAAAGGAGGAATATCATACACATGATTTTTTTTATCTTACCCCAAGCACTCTGGCAGCTTTAAAGTCGACTTTCTTTCTCTCCATGTCCTGCTCTGCTTTAACCAGTTTCTCTTGCCTTTTCCTTTTCTTCCAGGCCAAGAATGTTTCCAGAGTAATTCGAGTGACATTTGCTACAAAATTAACAGTTGACCATTACAACCGTTTTGAAAAATAATATTAAAATGTTACTTTACAATCCTGTTCTGTGACACTCTTTTCTCTTCCTTCTCACCCCAGTTTCCATCAAATCCTCCAGTAAGATCTCAAACTCATTCTTTTCTTCTTTCTTCAGAAGCCCACCGGAAGAGTGCGGCGGTACAGTTGTCATTGCACACCTTACATAAATAATAATAATACATGTATTTCCTTTTATGATGGGAGAAAAAAAATCAAAACGGGTTGAAAACAGTTTATTATGTGAACAGAAGCATATATGTGCATTTAATCATTCACAATACAAGATTGTCTCTCAGACTGTCAGTATTTGCTTTAGTAGATTCACAACACACAAAAAGCTTTCTCAGGCCGCACTCGAGTGCTATAGTCAATTTTTGGAAGCAGGAAAAGTCACCAAAGCATTTGTGACCTTCAAAAAGAAGAAAATTCAGTTTACAAAAAGTAGACACGAGTCAGTGCAAGGAGGATTCGTTCACTTAAAAGATTCATTAAAAACACAGATATGACCAACAAACAGAGCAGTTCCAAGCAGTTCCTAATAATGCTGGCCTTAGACACCACTGCATACATACACTGCATAACTGTAATGAAGATGATAATGTGATAGAGAATCGTACATGTTATATAGAGCTTATGCTGCTCTGATTGACTTACTGCTGATATCAAGTTTTGTTTACATTTAAATGAGCATCAACATTCTAAGTCAGCACAGCAACAGCAGTTGACATTTGAAATCAACACAACTGTTTCTGAAGCCTTGAAGTCTGATCATACTTGCTACACGCTCTTCACAACTCTTCAGTTTGGTAAGTTTCTTGGGAAGTCTTTATTCGGTCATCAGCATGGAGCAGCGTCGCTCAAGAAGAACCAGGGCTCGTCCCACACACCTGAGGGGATTCTTGGTGGAGGGCGTCTCTTCCATTCAAGACCTTTCACAGCTGGCAGCTGTAGTCAAGTTAGATCACAATTACAGCTGCACCTCTGTGGAAGTTCAAAGACCCAACGGTTTAGAAGAGCGTTACCTACAGAACGCTGCTGTCCTTCCCGACCTCCATCCAGCAGCCTCAGTCTCTTCGGTGGACGTGTGTCAGCAGGAAGAGCCTGTCTCCATCCATGGCTTCAGTGTGCAGGGCTACCAGGACATTTACCGCTCTGTGGTGGAGCCCATGAAGAAGACACGCTCTGGTCGGCACCGTCCCTACAGCCT
This sequence comes from Semotilus atromaculatus, assembly GCA_031834385.1. Lineage (NCBI taxonomy): Eukaryota > Metazoa > Chordata > Actinopteri > Cypriniformes > Leuciscidae > Semotilus > Semotilus atromaculatus. The sequence goes on from JAULUF010000055.1 coordinate 29,148,159, forward strand.
TGAGCTGGGACTGAAGATCAAGCAGCGGCTGTGGGAAACCCTCAACTGCCCTTCACTGGTGGAGACGGAGCAGCCTGACGGACGTGTCCTGATCACCGAGAGCTTCTCCACACCCAGCAGAAGAAGCTTCGCTCCACAAATCCATGTGGACAGCAGTGAAGAGCCCCTGCCTGAGGAACCCAGAAGAAAGAAGCCCAGACACTGAGGGATCAGTATCACATGGAGGCTGGAGTTTCGCACAGCGGGGCCTGCGCATGTGTATATATTGTATATGGTTATAGAGTAAGTTTTATAGTTTAAGTTTTATAGAAGTGTACGTTTTTAGCACACTTCTTGTTTGGATGATTTTGGTGATTTTGTTATGCGGCTCCTCTTAAGTTGTTCTTAGTGGTTTTTAATGCATTGCTACATGGTTGTCACAATGTTTGGGGTGGTGTTGACGTGTTTGGCAAGGTTTTCTGAGAGGTTGTTAGCTTGTCGCTGTGCGGTTGCTGAACTTGCGGAGTGGTTTTTCATGCATTGATACGTGGTTGATAGGATGTTTCGAGTGGTTGGTTGATACGCGGTTGCCTTTAAGTAGTTTGGTTATGGTAGGTTAGGGTCCCTCACACGGTTTGCAGCTTGACGTGCTGTGAGGGCTTGTGTGCATCAGTGATGCTGAGAGCTACGCCACTGGTACTTCACAACTACTGGTAGGGTCACCCATAGTGGACAGGTCTCAGCTGAGGTGCTAGACGGAGACAAACCACCTTCTGGACAGGAGAGGATTGGCCTGATGTTCTTGGCAGAAGATCACAGTCTTGTGACAACGGCAACAAAACCTGTATGGAAGAAACTTTAAACTGACTACATGTGGAAGTCATCGATGGATCGATGGAAGCAACTGTGCGAACAGAATGAGGAAACACAGAATGGTTTTATATTGATAAAGGTGTACGACAAGGCTGCATTTCTTCTTCAGCACTCCTGTAACAGCGTCCAGCCAATCAAATTTGAGGGCCGGTAATTATATTATATTTTATCGCTTCTTAAAAAGCTTCTATGCGTGTGGTAAACAAAAAATAAATCACTTCTGACATTGTTTCTAAATGTAGGCATATGATCACGTAAATTGATTGGAGCAGTGAAAATTATGCAAATCCAACAATACATACTGTCAATACTGTATAACAGGTAAAAGAGTAATCTAAAATTCTTAAACCAGAGCTTAAAGCAGGTGCTTTGTAACGTAAATTATTAACTGATTATTATGAATAATCAAAACATGCACGTTAAACATAAAAATGAGAGATATCAATTTAATCACAAACAAACTTTTCATCATTAAATGTTTAATCACAAACAATCACATAATGAATGTGCTGAAATCTGTATTCTGAAATCTGTAAATTTATATTTAATTATGTTCCTGTCAAAATGCATTTAGCTTCTTCTTAATGAAAGAACAGAGCATAACGATGTTTTATTAACATTTTACACAAACAAAGCCTTACTAAACTAACATAAAAATAAAATGAACTGAAAACTAAAATGCTAAAACACTCAACTAAAACAATCACAGCGTGAAAAACAGCATCAGAAGCTCAAAACTATTGTTGTCGGTCACCAGAGCGTCGTTTCAATATGTTGTTGCATAGGTGAGAAAATAATAAATAAATAAAATGCATTTTATTCAAATTGTACTTTTTCTGAGTTTTATTTATGTCTGATTGTATTTTAATATATCTGTGACTGTATGCAACAAGACAAAAGGATTTAAAAAATATATATATATGAAGAGTTCAGATGCAAAAGCCTAAGTGCCATTTGAAATTTTCTAGAATTATCATTTTTATCAAGCTTGTATATTTAAGTTCAGTAATTTCACTTAAATGGCAATGATTAATTATTAATTGTCTTTTAAGTGAAATCACTGAACTTAAATATACAAGCTTGATAAAAATGATCAATCTCGAAGAAAATTTCAAATGGCACTTAGGCTTTTGCATCTGAACTCTTCATATATTCTTTTGTTTTGGTTCTTTTATTGCATGGACAAAACAGTTGAAACTTTATCAAAATATCTTCTTTTGTGTTCATCAGAAGAAATAAAGTAATATACTCTATGTTTGTAATGACGTGAGGGTGAGTAAATTATGAATTTTTAAGTTACTATCCCTTTAATATCTGTGAGCTTGATTTCCAGAAGGCCGGTTTAAAGAGCAGAAACCTCTCAGATTTCATTAAAAACATCTGAATTTATGTCCTGAGAAGATGGACGAAATTCTTAGGGGTTTACTCATCCAAGCACTCTGGCAGTTTTAAAGTCGACTTTCTTTCTCTCCATGACCTGCTCTACTTCAACCAGTTTCTCTTGCCTTTTCATTTACTTCATTTACTACCATAACCCTAACCCACTCTAAATAAAAAAAAACATGTTGTTCATGTAACCTAATAAAAGTTAACTGGCTTTATTCAAGTCCAAAATATGATTTAAAATCAGCAACATATTAGGTTACAGGTATATACACAGTTTAAATATGTAGCCCTGAATTGTGATGGTGATGGGGGATATACTGAGGAGAGTTACTGACCAAGCCCAATGATTTTTATGCTGTACAAACTGTATATTCTATCCTCTAACCCTAAACCTACCCATCACCGAAAAGTTTCTGCATTTTTACATAAAATAAAAATAATAAAAACACTTATATGATTTATAAGCTGTTTTCCTTGTGGGGACCAAAAGAAATGTCTCCACAAGGAAAAGGATTTTGGATATTACCATCTATGTGGGGATATTTTATCCCAATGACGTATAGGGTAGGCCTATACCAGAAGCAAACACACATTAATTTTACCTTTGTTCATTTAGAATAGGCCTAATGGTTGTTTGGAATAATTAAATAGTGTATGAATGGGAAAAATGGTGATTAACAATAACTAAATAGGATAACAATAGCAAAAATATTAACTTTAACCTTTTTTTATTTTACAGTAAATTGTTCAAGATTTTTTTTTTTTAAATCGAACAGGTGGCATCTCAGATATCGGCACTATTAAAAAGGGAACTTCTGATTGGATTATAGCACATCGAAACCAGAGCCGTCATAATTAACGGCTCTGATCGAAACAAGCAATGCAAAGGGAAGGCTCTGATTGGACACACCCAGCGATGAGAAATTCTGATTGGACGATTGGCGGGCGAGCGAGCTCATCAGTTATGAAACAGGTCAGAGTCAGTTAGAGAGGAGAGACTCTCAGTATTAGTAGGTCTGTGGAAAATGTCGGAGACGGCGGTTGCTTGTAATATCTGTGGCGCATCCTACACATTACCCGGTAACAAACAACAAAACTTGAAAGTTATGATAATTTGAAAGTGTATTTTACGTTACTAGACTTTTTTTTATTCTATCTGATCCTACACGTGGATGTTTGAAAACAACGTGACTGAAGAGTCCAGAAATGCGTTTTAATAAGCATTTATGTATTTGTCATGGTTTAGAAAATCTAATGTAAATATTAGGGTTTGTTAATCTGGTGGATTATGCTTTTTATTTTTCAGAAGATGAAGCTGTGGGTAATCTCCCGCACGTTTTGTTGTGTAGTCATATCTTTTGCAGCACATGTCTGCGCGCGCTCGAGTCACCTCAGAAAGTCATCACGTGTCCGGAATGTCAGGTAATTTACTTGGATGAGAAAAAGCCAGGGGAAAACTTGATTGTTTGTCAGTGAATTTCTTGTCTACATGGCTTGACTGTTCCTCGTCACTGACTGTGCTTTTGTCGTTTGTAAAAGAGCAGTGTGTATCTATCTTTTTCCTAACGAGCCTACTATGGGAGGCACTTCCGGTTTAGGGAAGTTCTAGTTCCACTCAAAAAGACTGAAACGAATAATTATAAATCATAAAGTTGCACTGCAAATAATACTTATCCGTCAGTTTGACTGGATGAGCTGCAAATTTTCCTGGATGTTCTATTTTCAGAAGTCAGGAGAATAACGTAACTTAACGCTTTGTATTTGAATGTGACAGTATAGATAGGTTTCCGATGACGTCACATTTCTCCCGCAAGTCCTTTCGGCGCCATCTTGTGTGTCAAGTGGGTCAAGCGTTTGTGTTACGGAGCATGATATATCCTGAAGCAATGGGTCATTACAGACTTTAACCTTAATTATACATGCACATTGACAATGATATTAATACCTTCTTATATTTTCTAGTCTGGTATATGTAGGCTACCATCCATTATCAGTAGTTTTAAAGGGATGGAAATAAAAAATAAATAAAAAAAACTGCTTCAACTTTCTATTTTCATTTTGATGCTTATATTGAACAGTAAAAATTTAAAGCGCTGACTGGGAGCCTGATTTTATCATCGGTTTAGTTTGATTTGTTTTTACCAAAAGGAAGTTGTCCCAGTACACTTTATATTATTGTCCTGGTTGCTCTCATGGAACTTTTTAAAAGCTTGCCTTGTGTATCGTCAATTAAACTGGGCATTATTCTCAGTTTGGCTGGAGTTAATGTTCAGTGCTGCTCTTGTGAACATTTAGAGGTTAAATGCACTAGCTCTCGTCGGCTGTCAAATCACTGTAACGTTACTAGGGCCCTATGAAATCCGTTTTATTTTTTCTCAAATTCCGTTTTATTTTTTTCCAAATTCCGTTTTTTTGGATTTATTTTTAGCCCTTTCGGATTTTTCGGATTTTCTTGTTTTCTTTTCACTTCTAAGCAGTATTGACCATTAAAAATTCAGTTACACAAACTCACAATTCAGCTTTTTTATTTAAACTGTTAATATATTCAGCAAAGCACATTCAAAATTCTCCAAAATTCAGCCAAACCTTCAACAAATATCTGGCCAAAAATAACAGTAACATCAAGGTAACAAGTTACATGGTAGGATTGATGAATATTAAATGCAGCCATGCTCCAGGGTGACAACGATACATTGAAACAACGATATGTGCCTGACAGAAAGCCAACACAATGACATATTACAGACATAAAGTACAGTGTTAACCCATCATCATCAGTGATGATGCAGAACAATGTATTTTCTATCTACAAAAAAACAAAAAACATCATATTTGAATCAACTGGCCATTACCATCTTCATCATCTATCATCTTTACCCCTGACTTTATTCTTTCAAGCAGACATATTTATTTTTATGAATTAAATCTAATTAATCCTTAAAGCTATTAACAAACAGTGAATGCTTTTCTCTTTTTCTTTTGTTGCTTGACCAATATTAATGACACGAACCGCTTTATGATTATTACCCACTGTCACTTTAAGACGTCGGATCATGTCCAATGACATGCGGATGCAATTGCACTGATGCAGCGCACAACCGATACACTCACAACTGTTTAAGACATAACCGGCATAGTTTACATGAATACTCTCAAAAACGCACATTTAGACATAATGTTGTGTGTATTCGTCTATTCAAACACGAAAGAGAGCTCAGTTCAGTACTCGCGCGCTGAATATGCGTCTGTTCACGGCTGCACGCTTCAGGTCGGGTGTGCGGCGCGCATACAGAAAACCGGACTGAATAGAGCTCTTTTTTGCATCATCACTCTAATTCAGATCGCCTGCTCTACTCATTCTCCCAGACGTTTAAATTTGTTTGACGTTTTATGAGACCGCTGGGTAACGTTAGATCAGCAGTAGCCTATACAAATGTGCGCATCTACCACAAACGCAAGACATCAGTTCTGACCGTCACTATCTAGTTACATTTTCGTCTAGTTTTTATCACTGAAATATATATATAGCTAGTCATTCTATATAGATCAGTGGTTGTTATTCGTTATTGTCAATAGATTTTCGTCATAGTTTTTGCCACTAGCTTAGACATTTTTTTACCCTACGCGTGAACGTGAGGACGTTTGGTTACTAGGCAACATGTTTAACAATGCCATTAGGCCACGGTTTAGGTAGAGACCTTTCTACGTTTGTTGTTTTAAACTGAAAAATGAGAAGGAAGTTTATTTATTTATTGAAAAAAATATATTTTATTTAATATGTCAACAAAATGCAAATTCCGCGTGCATAAGATAATTCCGTTTTCATGTGTAAATTCCGTGATTCCGTCCGCGTTTTCCGCATCACGGAAATCATATGGCCCTACGTTACCCAGGTGGCTACTATCGACACAGACCTTGAGAGGTGTTGGCTCGGCAGAAGCACACTCTGACGATTGTCCACCTTCATCACTTGCTCTGTGGCCACATCAGCTGGACGAGCCAGAGGGAGAGGCTAACATACACCTGGAGCACATCGCTCCGTGCCTCTGCTCTCCATCTCTCTCCTTCACTGAATTAGTTAGGAGCGTTGTGTTGTTGTTTTTTTACCCAGATGGTGTTTTGACACTGAGTCTAAATGTACCGTATAAGGGCTGAGCAGATATCAGCCGCCTGGCTACAGCATGTGAACCGTCAACGCAGGGATCCAGACTAACTTTTCCATGAGGGAGTGAGAGCAAGACATCGCTTAGTTTGGAGACGGTGAAGTCTTGTTTACACTTTTGCCTGGCTCCGAGAGAGGGAGTGCGCGCGCGCAACCAGCTCTCTATCTCTTTCTGCTCGTTCTTTCAGTTAAACATGCGTCCTGTCACAAGCGCAGCAGTTCATCTACTTAACTCACCGATCAAACAAGACTTTGGCGGGACAAAAATGTGATTGAACGAATAAAACACGGATTTAAAACGCATACATTTTTGTTCCCTTTTTGACGGCTTTGACACACATGGCGGCGCGCCGCAGAGGATAATGGGTAATTTGAGAAATGGAAACCCATCTATAGTCTTGGTCGGTGTGGTGTAATAGTCGGGGGCGTGGGGGAATGATGATGAAAAAAAAAGTTGTACTGTATCACGTGCCGTTTGAGCTGAAGCGCTACAGCGGTCTGTCAAAAAAAAACTATTGTTTGAATCTCGTAAAAATATTGACAGAATATGAGAGCAGAGAATTTGTTCGATATCAAAAGTAGCCTATAGGGATGTTCGCCGGAGTCAAATGTGACGTCACGATATGGGCGTGGCCGCGAACTGGTTGGCAGAAAGAACCAAACTCAATACAGAAGGCCTGTGAAGAGAATGAAGATGAAATTATCTAGTCGTGCATTGTGTACGTAATTAGATTTTTTGATCCAGCCACTTTTTTTATTTTACCCTTTTGTCTTGTTTCAGCCCCAAACCCCATCTCTGCAATACAAATTAATAAAGGCTGGTTTGGTTTCTAAAGTACTTCTTCCAGCCTCCATGTATTAATGTTCATGGGTAGCCTGAATGGGTTCCGTTCAGACCTTAACATTAGGTATTTTACTGTAAGGTGTCAACAAGACATTTTCACCTGGCTATACCCAATGTTTAGATCTGTTTGGGTATTTATGCAAATTAGTACATACGTGATTAGATTAGGCACCGTTTGTCTGTTAACAACAAATGTTAGTAATGTTAATAACTGTTAACAGCAAATGTTAATAACGTTAATAACAAACAATTTCAAAAACTTGTAATACATTTTTTGTTTGTCTTGATGTAATCAACTCATGGTGATATCTGGGTTTAAATGTGTACCCTATTCTAGACGCCTAATTGCAGAAATCCACAGCTATCTTCTTGATTCAAGCTGTTTAGGTACGCGGTAGAAGGTTACTCTTATCGAACCTGTTAACACAGCCGATCACACAGCACGATACAACCATTTGTCTTCTGTGTTAGCGCTGCGCAGCAAGCCATTACTTTTCTTTTTGCCAACCAGAGCGCATGTAACCGCGTCGTGACGTCACGGCGAAGATCCCTATACATGAACATCAGTCACGTGACTTCTTACGTCATCCGCTCTTTTTCCAGTTGACTGCCGCCATCTTGAGTACCTACCCAATACTGTCTATGGTACTGACAAGCCTATTATCTTTAGTGTGGTTAGAAAACAAACAACAAAATCACTATTCTTGAAACATTATTTGACTTCTTTTTAAAATTATTGTATGGAATAGAATAGCTCCTGTAGCAGGTGCATTAGCACAACAGGTAGCATAAAGCTACATTTAATATATTGTTTTAGAATGTGTTCTTTGTTTTGTGTCTGGTATGTTGTATGTGACTGCTGGCTGTAAACTAAATTGCCCCATGGGGGATAATAAAGCTTTAACTAACTAACATGACACAATTTAATTGATTTAATATTACACTTTTACTTAAAACTCACTTTAAAACACCATCGAGTATTTGTATCATATTCCAGTCGCGGCTTAAATTGGTTTCAAGTCAAACAATTTTTAAAAAATGTTATATTTAGCATTTTATACGAAGCTATGGGCTATCCTTACCTAGCATGCATGTAAACATCCTTGAAAATACCCCAATCGGAGGAAAATGACACACAAATCACATATACTTCAAATCGTGCATTTATTAACTTCTTGTTTCAGGTGAAGAGATGTTACTTTAGCTTTGTTATCACGGATGTCAGAATGAGGAGGCAGGATAATGGTCACGTTGAACCACGTAAGATGATTGACAGCTGAACAACGAGCGCGTGCTGAGATCATAATTTGACGCAAATCAGGAAGAAGAGACACAGATCTTGCTGCATTTGCTGTTTGAGCTCATCAGATCGCATAATTCAGTGGAAAATGGTTAGAAATGTTATTCTGGAAGACGAAATATTTTACAAATATGTGATAATTAATCATCATTTCTCCAAAAATGCGCACCATTGGACTAATAGCCCTGGCGGATGCTGTATATTGCATGTATTTGAACACAAATAAACCGGAGAAGACGTGAATGAATGCTTTATGAGCGATGATTTCTATTCAAAATAACGAACGTTACAGATTTATGTTGCGACTGCTGTATCGATCTTGCCGAATCAGGTACTCAAGATGGCGGCAGACAAGTTTTAGAAGTGAGTGACGTCAGTGAGGAGACGTTGGTGACATCATCTGATATTCATGTATAACTTTCTCTGTCTTGTCTGTCGGTGTCAGTGTCCTCTTTGACTCGTGATTTTTCTCTGCTTGAGAAAGATGTGTGCCGTGAGCGCGTGTGAAAAGGGTCAATTACGTGAGTCTCACGGTCAATGCGGGAGGGTTGGCAGCTCTGCGAGTGGCTCAACAGGTAGATCTATACACTCATCTTTCAGGCATTTTACCGACAGACGTCAATCAAGCAGTCAGCAGACGGACGTCACTGACGTAACGACGACAAATGTTTCCAGCGAATCAGAGAAAGGCATTAGAGACAGCAGTGGTCCAATCAGTAGTTAAGAGCCTGAACTTGTTTAGTAATTCGGAAATTAGCGCACCTGAGGGGAAAAAAAATACAGCGCAGAAGAATGTCTAATTTAGCGTGAGATTTCTTTGTCGAGCGTGAGATTGAGGCTGAATGCGTGACTGTCAAGCCAGATGCGTGAGAGTTGGCAACCCTGCATGTGAGGTTTTTTTTTTTTTTTTTTTTAGAGTGAACACGGTGAATCTGACTGCAGTAGATGTGAAAGATATGAATAAAAGTGATGTTAATTCAGCCAGCTCACATACCTGTATTTACTTCCTGTTTTCGGTCCAAGTCCACAGTGGTCGAGTTCGCGCGCGCGATCAATGGTAATTAAGCAACAGTGGAGACTCAGACTGTCAGCTGTCAGCCGGTGCTGTGTGGTGTTCGGAGAATATCCGCTCAAATGGATAGTAACTCCAATGTTGTTTAGTTACCAATGATCGCGCGCTGTTAACATTGACCGGAGTTCTCCTTTAACCCAGTATGGCCTATGTAGAATAATTTCTGCCACTCGACAGAACAAGATGCATAGAAAAACTGCGCCTTATTGTCTGGACAATATCTGTGACTGGACAATATCTGTGACTGGACAAAGGAGCCAACAGAATTGCCAAATATGTAATTTTCTCATAAAAATTCATGCTGCTCCCCCAGATATTACACGACAATAGCATACAAAAAATTTAAACGTCTTTTATTTGATCACAATGTTCATAACTTTATACCCTTTATAATTAAAGAGACATAAAAGAACAGCTTTATAGTTGTTTTGTGTCGTTAAAAAAAATTCTCAATAATTGAAAGGGGAAAAAACATTCTAACGCCCGTTTCACACATATTGTTTGCAGTGCGTACGCGGTGCGTATTTTTTTCCGTACCCATGTTTACAGGTTAGAGCTTTCACACTGCACGCGGATGCGATCCGGTCCAGGAGCGGTGCGTATACAGCAGTGCAGCGATCGTTTCCGCACCGAGTCTATTTTTGCTGTGCTGCACGTGCTGAATTAAAGTGACAGCGCATAGTTCGTGGTCAAAATGAACACACATTGACATGCAAATGTAGTAATTTCATCACAAATGCATTTAATTAAATAAAATGTATAGTAATTTTACCATAAATGCCTTTAATTAAATACTACTATTTTTATAGTCATCTTTTTACTTTAAGACCGGGTAAGGAAAACTACAATTTACTTAAACAAGGCGACATAATGAACGACACTCGTCTCATTCGTGGAGGTGGGAAAAAAAGTTCTTTGTGATGCAAGATTTATTGTATAAAGTTTCAAATTATGCAAAAGAAAAGGTATGAGTCTGGTGTTTTTGTCAATTAAGTTTAAATTTAAAATGTTTGCGATTTTAATATAAGTAGGCTACATATGGTTCAATACCTTGCTTGATCAACTTAATATATAATCTATATAGAAGTAATGCATTGAATAATATGTTGTTTAAACTGTTTAAACGTGAATACGTCTATTAAAGTGTGTAGCCTATGTGTAAGAATCGCACTGGTGACAACTTTTTTAAAATAAAAGTTGCTGAACTTCTGGATTTGAAATACAAATAGTGAGTAAATATGCTTGTTTATGTTTTTGGTATAGTTGCGCACCGCAAACGCAGCATGTGTGAAAGCTCTATAGCGCGTGCTGCTGCTGTACCGCATACGCACTGCACACGGCGAATGTGTGAAATGGGCGTAAGTCCTGGCAATTTTTTTTATAAATTTCGATACCCCATCAGAAGCAATAAAAGTAATAAGTTCCCAAATAATTGTTCAAGTAGACAGTCATTAAAAAAAAACTAAAAAAACAAAGTTGCAAGCAACAGTACAAATAAATTCAAAAAAATAAGCGCTTGTTTTTTAGGCAGGCCTAGGTCTACCAGAGTTAAAGTTAGAAATACTAGAGAAATTGATGTCTAATGTTTAATTGTAAATGTTAAAAATAGTAATATGAAATGGATGTAAGCCTAAATATGTCCAATATATGACATGTATAGTAGGTAGGAAATACAAAAGCCCTTAAACTGAGCGAATAAGTACAGTATAAAGCAAGAGAGAGCTAACTTTGAAATGACCCTTCATAAAATGTCAGTAATTTGCTTTTTCTTTCCTTATTTGTTAAGTGGGGGTGTAATAGTCTCCATATTTGTCAAAGTAAATGGCAGTAAAAAAAAACACTAAAATTAGTTAGAAGCGCTTAGTAGTCTGTAGCTGTTGAGGATTACATTTTTAAAGAGCCATGCAAGTAGCTTCCAATGATATTTCAATCACATAAACTATTGTAAATAATAAATTCACAAAATTGATCATATCCTGACTCTGGATATTTACTAAAATAAAATATCCAATCCAATTAAATTTAGAGTCAGGATATGATCATTTTGTGAATTTATTATTTAGCAATATTTGTTTTATTAAATGCTCCTATGGAATGGGATTGTATGAAATTGGTGTTGTTAATTATGGAAGTCTTTTTGTTTGTTTTAATATAGATGGAAACCCTAATTGGCGAGGAAGGAGTTGATGGGTTAGAGTTGGACAGCAGAATCATTGGCCTCATCTATACAGCACGGATGAACACAAAGAAAGAGTATTTTGCAAAGTTTTAGTGATCTATTTTTAAAGTCCAATATCTGTATTTTTTTCCAAATGTATATTGTTCATAACTTTATGCAAAACATAGACACATTTTTAGAACTATATTTTAATGAAACATTGGTTCAATAAGTTGCATTTGCAAAATAAACATTTTTGTCAGCAGGCACTCTGGAGACCGGTGGAAATCTCAAAGGTTTAGGAGCCCACCCTCATATGCAGCCGTCCACACACAGGAGAATGCTGAAGGGGTACACACTTTCCACCTGCATTATTTTGACCTGTAGTATCAACCCTCTACAATGCGAGTAAATCATTCGCATATGCGAGTGAATTTCTCTCTGGGTGACTAAATAATATCGATCATTAGCCATTGGCTAATAAATTCTTAGGCTTCACTCACCAGGGTGTGTGTTAGATGCCAAGTATAAGTTTAACATGGATCTATTTCCACTCGCTGAACATTCTGACTGAACGCTTGAGTTTCGCTCTCCGTCTAGCGATCTGTACTAATATTTCAAATTTAGCTCAGCGTACCTGTATTTGACGTACCGTAAACTCTAGTGTGAAGGTGTACCCTCACAATCGCGTTTCTCACATGCGCAAAGAGAGAGAGAGCGAGAGTCTTGCATACCACGCAAAATCGACGCACTACATGTAAACCATATACTTGTTTGAATTTTCCTGTCAAAATAACAAAGTTCATCTGGAATTATTCAGCTTTTACGAACAAGCAGAAGATATGCCGGTTTCTCCTGGGGTGGGCAGAACTAATGCTAATGACAATCTCATTGGGTGGCACTCATCCCTGTTTTAATTTCAGCGAATCAGTTCAAGCGAACGCTGACAGTGTGATTAACATTCATGAACCCAGGAGCTCATGTGTTGTATATTGTCATTGTTAGTACCGGTAGTAGGATTATCTTTAAATAATAATTACTATTATGAATTTTCTGTTATCTATTTATTTATTATTTTTTTACAGAAACTCTGAATGACCAACAATATCTTAAGCACCACCTCCACCAGTCCTAAGTTCACTTAAAATGACAAATATGCATGCATTCAGGATTATCAAGTTTTAGTTTTAATTACTAAAGTTCTATCATTAAATAATGCTTGATTGTTATCATAATATAATGCGTGATTGACCGTTTTAAGAGTGTACATTTTTAGCTGATTTGATGGAATATATATATATTAGAGGTGGGCATAGATTAATTTTTTTAATCTAGATTAATCTAGATTAATTTTGAAATTAATCTAGATTAAAATGGCTCATTTGAATTCTCCCGAAGGCATTCAGAATATGTGTGCTACCCAAATAATGACTAAAAGTAAGTCTTTGAGAATAGTTCGCCTCGCATAGGGATGTGCATTTCTGCCAAAAATGCCATTCGACAATCGAGGAGCAAAAGTCGAATATCGTTAAAAAACAAAACAAAAAAAACGCAATGACAGAAAGGGAGGCCAATTTCATCTTTAGCGATTTGTCATCAAACAAACTGTTTATTAATTGAACAAGTAACATGTTTTCGTCGTTTTTTTTTTTTTTTTTACATAGTAGGCTAATTGGAAGAAGAAAAAAAACAATACGCACGACGGTCCGTTTTTGCATCGCCAATGCTCGTTAGATCAAAAAATAATGCCATCATATGTCATAATGATTTTATGTGAACCTGCCTTTTTACTGCAATAGCCTCCTTTTTAAACAAATTAGTTTCAATCAAAGTAAACTATTTGTGTGATTATGCCACTGCGCAATTACACACACATTACGGGTGTTCATTCATAAACTGTGGACAATGGTAGCTTATTTAACCTGTTAACCAGTGCGCCGACTCTGAATCGTTTTTGTTTTTTTTTGTAGCCTATAAATTAATGTATGTCCAAACACCGGATAATGTCATACTCTTTAGTAGTGATATAGTGGCGTAATAATCTGTTTGGTTGAAAAATGTATTACCTGAATGAAATGAAATCGAATGTATCGTCCTGTGGAATCATTCATTCACAGACAGTTTACGAAGACGTTCAACTAATAAAGATCTTCATCGCTGGCAAAGATATGATGCATTTGGAGATTTGCTTTCACTAGACTAAACTGTAGATCCACGGCCACTTCATCCAACGCTCTTGATGTTCTTAAATCTTCCTGTTACTTACGACTCCTCGAGTGTGAATTGAAAGCGCTTCAGACGATTCAGTCAGTGCGTGAGGAACTGAACAGATCAACTGATTCGCGAACCGATTTAGATAGATCTGACAACTTGTTTGATGACGTCTTTGAACAGAATCGACTCAAAAGAGTGATTCATTTGTAAATGAGCATTGCTCATGCCCATACAAAGGATACAGCACACTTGGAATAAACTCATTTAACAACGTATTGCATTAAAATAAAGTAACGAGAGGAACGTCGCTGAAAATATAGCCTTGCGGACAATCTGCCAAGATGTGCAAACCATCAGTGGTACCACGGTTACCTTCCACATATCTCCTGCAACTCATACCAACGTACCAAAGTAAAAGTACACCTTGTGTCCCTGACAGGAAAATACCCTGCTGCGCGATCTGTGACAGTAGGCGCGGCGTCAATTACCGGTATATACTATGTCATACTACTACACACTAGAATTGCGCGAAAATATAACGATATCCGAAAAAGCTATTTATGATCCCAACCCAACTTAGATTAACGGCGATATTTTTTTTTATCGCCCGATAAGAGTCTCACGTTAACGCAGCACGTTAACGCCGATAACGGCCCAGCACTAATATATATATATATATATATATAATTATATAATATTCATATCAGTCAATTATACAATAGTATATCAGTCTGGTGAGTAACCAAAAAAATTGACTAGCCAATGGTGATTTTGCCAAGATGTGTTAAGGTTAGAGCTCAGTAATTGTGTGTGTGTGTGTGTGTGTGTTTGTTTAGAGGCCAGATGTAGTTAAAGTTTTGGATGAAGCTCTCATTAAAGCAATGGAAAACCTGAATCAACTTGATAAACTTCACCAGGTAAAATGAGAAGCTGTACAAACAAACTTCTGTAACCTTATTTTGTAGGAATGTTTTCCTGTGTAGGAGTCAGTTGACTGGGCAACTGATTTTTGTCAAGAGACATTAATGTTTTTGATTAAATATTACACAGACACGTTTTTTTAATAATAAATGTGGAGAGATAAATTTATAATAAATATTGTCTTTTGTCATTCATGATTTCATGGTGATTTTTAAACCTCTTGAATAATATGTGAGATTGCTGACTTGTGAAGCTTATGTTTTGTGTATTTAAGACTCTTGCCAATGGTATTCATACTCAGCTGAGAAAAGAAAGAACTCGAATTGTCAGAGAGATTGATGAGGCCATTAGCAAAGCAAAGAACATTCTGGTGAAAAGGTATGTGGACAGAATTTTTAGAGGCACAAACTGAGATGTAACATTCTGTGGAGTTTTATAGTTATATACACACAGACTTGGCAAATAATGCTTCTCATCATAAACTTTTGTGGAATTTGTAGACGGAGTATTTTGGTGACAAATTTGAATGCTGTTGATCATCTCTTCTCGGATGGTTGGAATGAGTGTAAGAGGATTGAAGAGCGGGTAAAGGATCTGCGCACAGCCATCCAGAAAGCTCGACACGTTCGTCAGGTTCCTTCTCTGGAGACCTATTGCAACCTGGACAAGGTAACACTGTACTAGATGCCATACAGAGTTCTGCTTCATGTTAAATAATCTCTTTGAATCAATTTATTAAGTTCAGTTTTAAATTCTAGGAACTAAGGCAAGTAAGATACAGACCTGCCAACCTGTACGCATTTTGTGTAGTACTAGTGGCCACGCATTTTCACCTCAAAGTACGCTGGTACGATTTGTCACTCCAAACTATGCAAAAACCTGGGCTGCGTTCAGCCCCGACAAAACGTTGCACAGCATTTTTTTTTAAACGGAAGCGATGATGCGTTGAACACACTGTTCTGATGACGCAAGAGTTGCAACTACGGCAGCTGACGAAGGCCATTCTTTGTGTTCTTTGTGAAGAATTTTTGGAGCCTGATGAAGTCGGTATAAATGTTTAATACTACTTACTGCACTTGCCGCCCAGAACACAAGAGAGCATCCCAATCGAGTGAAGGGATTTGTGGAAACTGAAATGGAAGCACACATCTTACCTAATTCAGACTAAAACACATCTATTTAGTGTCACATACTGACTTTATTTCTAGTTCATACTGTTTTAATACCCTGTATTTTCTTTCTCATTTTTAGGAAAAGCACTTAATTACCATTGTTTATTTCTATACCAAATGTACACTTGCAATGAAGCTAAAAATATAAACATCATTATGTTGATATCCTATATTTTTACAATAAAACTTACAACAAACATGTCTTGTTCTAATATTCTCAGTTGCGTATACCGAGCTGCCACGAACACATTTGTAAATTACTTTCCTTGAACCCAATGTGCGAGTTCACTTAAATACTGCGTGCTTTTTATATACATGTTGCTGCTGATTGGACTGCAGTTCTGACACACCCACCAAACAAGAGAAAACGCATCTCAAACCCCGTTGCACACCGGTGTACGCCGTTTCCAGGAAACATGACGTTCAACCCGGAAACCGTAGCAAAACGTTGCGCACCGTTTTGAATTTGAACGTGCACGCGCAGTCCTCAAATCAAACAACGGCAAAAGAGCTCGACCAATTATAGTGCTGGGTTTATTCCCCAAATAGCAAGCGGGGATGATTGACAGATGCGTAAGGCCTATCATTAAAAAGAGAATGAAAATTGAGATAAAGTATCGAAAATAAAGAATCCTGCTCGATCACGCTTCCACTCCCGCTGTCTGACTGATTTCATAAGCGAGGACAGTTACAGTGGTCACAGTACTTCTGACTCCTGAAGGTAAATGGCCTGGAGTGGACGTGGAAAGTTTAAATATTGTATGAGTCAACTTAATCCTCTGGATTTGATGATCACACGGGAGTGATTGTATGGATTATTTTAAAATACGCTGTCATTCATGGTCACTCACTCAGATAAGAGGAAGACATCATTCAGCCATGCAAATTATAAAATGCTCAAGTAATGCTGAACAAATTTTGAAATCACTATGGCTTAGTGATTATGAAAGTGCTGTGAATTGTGGATGACTGATAAGCTCGAGTCTGGAGAAACAGGTGTTTATTTATTCAGTTGAGAAACGTAGTCTAATTTATTCAGCTAATGCATGTAGTACTGTTTAAAATGTGCAGTGTTCAAATGCTAAGACAGCACGTCACAGAGGCCCTTTTTTTTTCTGTGGAATTTAATTTAGGTTGGCAGGTCTGAAGATAGTTAGTAGCTACTAGTTAGAAACTTTATAAAAATGTAAAATATAAAAATTAATAAAATAACTAAAATTATTTATTAATTTTATTATAATCCTTGTTACCTTGTGTGCTGTTTTGCAAGAGCATATAGGCTAAATGTGAAATGTAGTGATGTATGCATTTAACAATATCAAAAACTGACCCATTTAGAAATGGTTTTCCCTTTTTTTTTATTTTTGAGATTTTTTTTTTATTATTATTATTATTTTTCACATTCCACCTCAAACAAACTTTTTTTTTATCAGATTTATTATTCCAGATACTGTATGTGTATATATCATATTTTTGTTTACTATACATCTTAAAATAAGACCTTTTCTGTTTCTAAGGCAACACCTTAAACCTTCTCTCAAATTCTTTGCTATATTTATTTTGAATTGTTTTAAGATTTTGGAGACTCTACAAATTCCAGTGGATGTTGAGTCATATGACATGAGCTGTCTGTCATTGCGTTCAGGACTCAGGTAGATGTCCATCGTACACAATTAGTTTCAGAGCTCTAGAATGCAATTAATTTTGTCACGAAATTAATGCTCACAGCACTGCTGTTGTTACATGCATACAAAAAGAAAGGGAATAATTTACTCTTTAATTTTGTGTTTTATTTATAGCTGCAGTCTTCAGATAGACAATCTTACTGAAAGTGTGAGAAAATGTCTTAAAATCACAGATGTCGATGATAGTTGGTAAGTGTTTATAGAATGTGCTTCATTAAATGTGTGTAAAACCTGTTGATATGATTTTATGTCAGTAGGGATGAAACAATGGTAGTTTCAAAATAAAATGTCCTTAATCGGTTAATTTAATTATCATGAAAACCATGTTTGATTATCGTGATTTTTAAAACTCGTGGTAAATCCTGTCCTGGCAGCCTTAGTCTGACGCGGAAATTAAACGTTGTTTTTTTTGTACGAAAAGACATGGCGGAAGGCAGTAACAGCGCTCAGGAGAATTTCAGCCTTCTACGAGGACCAAATCTGAGGTGTGGTCATATTTTGCCTTTTACAAAAGTCCTGAGGTAAACTTATTAGAGGATGGTCCCCCTGTCTACAGAACATGCAAAAATAAAGTCGCTGCAAAGGGGGAAACACTGCAAATCATATTCGTGACCACGAATATAAATATATATATATATATATATTAGTTTCAGAGCTCTAGAATGCAATTAATTTTGTCACGAAAATAGCCTCTTTTATATCAAACGCAAGGTAAATTAACTTTTACCTCAATAGCAAAATTAAGTTGGGTAAATAATTTGACAAAATATTGTTTTAAGTAGAAAGTTTATTATCTCGCTTGTAATTAACGCAAAGCTTCCGCAAAGAAAAGTTAGTAGAAAGTGGCTTTGAAGCAGGTGAATGAACAAGTTCAAACAAGACTAAAGGTGTAGTTCACTTTAAAATGAAAATTAGCCCATGATTTACTCATGAATTTTGAAAGACCACTGTATCGATAAGCTTGGACGTTGTCGGTACTGGAAAAATACACATAGGCCTACTTTTATTATTGTGTATAATATATATATATATATATATCTCTCGCCAGCCATTTCTATCTATAAATTACAGGAACATCTGTCTTTGTGTCTGTTATTCGCATATCTCTCGAACCGTTAGTCCGATGAATTTCGAACTTGACAGGTGTCTTGCTACGGGCACAAGTGCAGTGCCAAATGTGACGTTGTTTGGATTAGAAATGTAGAAGATACCGTTATATATATATAACCTATTATATAACCTATATAACCTAAGGCCGTTATATATATATATATGGCCTATTAGATCTGCACTCTGTCTTAAAGGGGAAGCAGCCTAATAAATCTGCTGACGATTGCCATTACTGCGTTTCTTTATTTAATTGTTTATCTTTGTTTAATATATTAATATAATAATTATATATTACGCTGTTATAATAATGCGTTGCTATTGACGACGGTCATATAATTTTAAAGCTGCAGTATGTAACATTTGCATGCGTCTTGCGGAAGAACATTGTAGCCGGTCTACTCTCTGTTTATGTCTGTCTGATGAATCACGCAGGTACTAGGCACTACTCCGCAGATTTACAACCCGTACCAGCTTAAAATAGTCCGAATATAAACCCTTATTATATGTCTACCGTAGTATAATACAAAAACACGGTTTGGAAAATGGATTCATAATTTACTCTCTCATTATATACTATAATATACTATTATATTTTGTAAATTTGGAACAATGGAACAAAAAAGTTACATAAAGCCCCTTTAACCCTTTAGGCGCCAGAGGTTTTTTCCTAAAACATTTGATTTTGACATCTTAATTTCAAAAGGCTATATCTTAAAAGTGATAAAAAATAGAGACTTTTTGTAAATTTGAGAAATATTAAGGATGACCGAAAGTTTATGTAGGGATTGCATTTTCCCATCTAATTTGCATATTATGACGTTATATGGTGGCGGCCCTCTTGAATTATAGAATTTTCATGAAGTCACATGTTTAAATGATAAAATGCAGCACTTCTTTCCCCCAAATATGTCCCTCACCTTCTGTATGATATATTGCACAATACTGAATTCTCTGGTAAATAGTAAGTAGTAAACAAACTGCGTAAATCATTACTAATAAATGGTTGAAACAAACCGAATGCATGTAGCGGTTGGCCTTTTGCTGTAAAGATTTTTCATTTACTACATACAGTAGGCACTCTAATTCCATGTATGGGGCACATATATATTATTCATATAACACACAAACACAAATAGACAAGACCTGTTTAGTTCAAAAGCTCACTCTACGAGCAGCGCGGCCAGATCTGCCTCATGCGCGCGCCGAGTGTGCACAGCTCGGACTATTGTCAATATCATTGCGACTCCCCCTCCACGAGTCCACGTTACCCCCTAACTATCTTATGAATACTTCGACCTCGTCTAACATACCCAGTGGCATTAGACAAAGTCTCCACCACAATACTGTCGCCGCGATTACGGAGAGACACGGTCAGAAGACAAAGTTACATGGCGAGTGCGCGCCTCGTTCCCCACAACACTAACACGCCTGCTAACTTCGCGATGAACACTCCGACCCCGGGAAACATTGTTCCCACCACTGACATTGAGCAAAGGACCATCTACATTGGGCAAAGGATTCACCGTTTGTGCTTGGTGTAGGGCTATACTTTCACTTTCAGAATCACGTCATCTTCTGAAGGCAGATATTCCCCTTCAGAATCAGGGTCCGCGAATAGAAGACCCAATACTTCATTGTGGGTAAGCTTTATTGATGCCATTAGATGATAATAATAATAATGATAAATAATAATGCAAATACTCGCTGACGTTGACAATATTGCTCTGATAAAATGGCTCACTCGCACACTAGCTCCGCTTTTGTTCGCGCTGATTCAATGCACTCTAACTCGAAGATTTTCAATAGAATCATGACTTTTTTTGAGTCGGGGATGAAGAATGACATGTCTACCATCTAGTGGAGGGGAGGACGAAAGATATATGACACCCTATTTGACAAAATCGGCCGTTTTATTCAGTGCCGCATCTTGTCGAGTAAACTCGACCGTGGCGCCAAGAGGGTTAATCATGAACATTAAAGCTGCAGTATGTAGTTTTTCTACTAAAATGAATCCTTTTTTTTATTGCCTGTATGTGAAGGGGTTGTAATCTCACATTAAAATCATCCACTTGGTGGGTTTTGCTATTACCTCTGAAAGCAAGTATTCCTATTTCTATGGAAAGGCTCCGGGTCGGATTTACCTCGAAATCCAGTGACGTGACTGAGACCTGCTTGCGCGCTTCCAAGCCTCTCACCTCGTCTATTGACTTAGCACTCAACAGTGACGACACTGCAACTTATGACATGGAGTCTGCTAACACTTAGAAACGACCTGCTCCCAGCACAAAACAAAGTTTTATCTGCTGTAAACGTATTCGTTGCAATCTGAAACATCACCGCTAGAGGCCGCTGAAAACTACATATAGCCCCTTTAAAAGTGCATAGTTGGTCATTTTATTTGTTGTTGATTTTTCAAATAAAATTTGTTGAAATGTTTTCAGTGTGTATCAGTTCTTTTTGAACATTTTCATCTCATTTAAACAACCATAATCATGATATGAAATTTTCATACCGTTTCATCTTTTCATTCCAGTATCAGTGAAGTTACTGTGGAGCCTTTCCAACAAGTTGTTAAAAGTGCTGAGGAAGTCTGGGACAGCTCCAGTCAGTCTGTTCCGAGAAATGCAGACCCCATTCCCAAAATACAAACCACACACAGCCCAAGTTTTATGGATGATACAGGAACAGAGAAAGTGGAAATAGGTGTGTGTTTTCAGGAATGGGTAAAAATAGTGATAGTTATTTTTTGTGTCTGAGCATTTTCTTATGTTTTTATAAAATGTTTAATATGTTGAACTCATGTTTTTTTTAGCACGCAGTTACCCGGTTGCTGAACCAAGGAGCTATGAACAGAACCGAGCACTTAGAAAACCTCGCAGGCAGCATTTTGAAAAGTCCTCAACTCTACAACCTAAAAGTATGTGCCACGTTTGGTTAATAGAAGAATGAATAAACAAGACAACACCCTTTTTCCTTGTGTTATTGATGTGCATTTTGTGCCAACCGTGCGTTTTTTCTTCTGTAGTGGTGCACTATGCACTGGCAACACACATTGTGAACCCTGGACATTTCTACGTACGCTATTTGCTCGAACACAAGGCAGGCCAAAAGTTGGCCAAAAAAATCAACGAATTCTGCTCCGGAGAGAATAGCCACTTCATGTGCAGGGATGAAATCAAGACTGGTATGTGCATGTAACCCCCTAAAGCAACACCATGGAACTTTTCCTCTTTGGTCGCCCTACTGGTTGGAAACGAAATTGTCCATTACCGCTGTAATTTAGCCTACCGTCGCACGCACGCTTTTTAAGGTCTGAAAAAGTCTTAAAATCTGAAATTTCCGATAAGGAGGTCTTAAATTTCACGTACGGACCTTACATTTCTTGTCCGACTCGTCATCCGTTTTTTTTTTTGCTTTTTGTACTGTGCGCACCATTTGGGGGCAGCACTTTTCTATGTGGCTGCAACCTGCTTCATTCCATAGGCGACTGAAGATGAATGTGTCGCGTTGATGGTTTGCCACACCATTCTGTGTCGTGTCGCAGTGTTAATTTCGTTACTGAAAAATATGCCGAAAAGTGTTTGTTGACGACCTTTTTTCCCCTGACTAAGACAAGACGATGAGAGACGATACCCACGTCATTAAACGATAACTGTGACTACCGGTATATCAACATGTACAATATCGTTGACGAAAAAAGACGAGACTAAAGTTTAAAAAAATACAAACTCGACTAAAACCACTTTTTTGTCGAATAAAGGAGACAACGCCACATTACAGACTGTGTTTACGAGCGTTCATGCTTACTGTTGCCAGATTTAAATAATTGAATCCCCAGTCAGAGCTTTTCTGTTAAAAGAACACGTTTTCTACCCGGTCTTGTCAATAGTATCTGGCAACCATGCTCGCGCGCGCGCTCTCTACACTGCTGAAGAAGCGCGGATGATCTGAAAACACAGACAAGTAGCTGGAGTTCAGTGATCTTCATTTGAGATTTTCTAATTAAATTAATTAGTGTCATTCAGTTGGTCTTTATTCTGTCACGAGCTGTTTGTGCGACTAAATCTGTGATCAGACTGATATCCAGCAGTGTTTTTAATGTTGATCATATTATTGCATATTATTGCTATTTTGCAACGAAAGCCACTGCAGCACACAGCGGTGATTCGAGAACGAATCTGTGGCTTTGAACGAATCGTGAGATTCAATGACCCGTTCATAAATACAACCACTTGCTTTGTTACCATAGACTTGTGTTTGTTACTAATGAATGAATGACTCACTCATAAAGACAGTGACTTACTGCCACCTACTGGCGATTTTAATTTAATGTTTAAAAGTATCACCTCGTTTTTACCATCATTGCATATTTATTGAACCTTGTTTTATTTAAAGCATTATTTATTTTATAAAGGTAAAAAATGAACTGGAAAAAAATCGATTAAAAGGGGCAGATATTGTCCCTTAATGGAAAAGGTGTGACTGCAGTCTAAGTGCAAGAGGGGTTACGGCACTCCAAAAAATTGGAGAACCACTGAACTAAGGAACAGGGATATGTATGTAGAATTGCACAAGTGCTACTGCTAAAGAGTGCATTGTCAATACAGCCTGTTACCTTGATTCAAATGTCTCCATAAGCTTAATTGAATTGGCCTAAAGCGAAAAATTATAATGTCATTTGTCTAAAGACTACATATAAAATAGCTACCAAAATGAATATCGGTAACTGAAGTTTGACTAAAAGTAATGACTAAAAGTTGACAAATGCAATGACTTAGTCACATTTTAGTAATTGTGTCTTTCATAGTTTTAGTTGACAAAGACCAATAAGCATTTTCATCTGAAGACTAAGAGTAAAACAAAAATGGCTGCCAAAATTAACACTGTCGTGCCGTGCTGAACATTTTCCTGTTTTTTTTGTCGTGGTAAAGTCTTAAATTTGCCTTTTAGAGGACTTAAAAAAGGTCTTAAAAGTCATTAAATTTGCTGTTAAAAAATGTGCAGATACCCTGTCATAGAGCAAAACAATTCATCAGAAAAGTTTTATTTATATTTTTACCTCTGCATTAAAGGTACTTGCAACGTGCTTTTGCAGCGTTGAGCATTGTAGCCAATCACAGACATGTCTGTTGAACGCATCAGCCAATCAGATGTGTTTAAATAAGTCGCTGTGCTGAAGATGTGTTTTGCGCAAGCTCACCGAGTTCTACACTTTTCGCAAAGCTGTCATTATTATTGGCAATAAACTTAAGATGCAAATAAGAGATTCTCGGCAATGTATTTGATATTCTTGATGCTGCTCTGATGCACTCCATTACGCACCGCTCTGTTTGTTTTCATGATGACTAAAAGTTCAGCGGTCTTGCTATAACTCATCAATGTGTTCAATGATAATCAAAAATGATTAAAGAAGCCGGGGATTACCGTTCACAGATGGATGTTAACAGTGAAACGAATACCTGGTAAAATGTAAGTAGTGGCACACGTGGCTTTTCAAATTATCAGGAGTGTAGATTTTGAACTCCTCGTCAGGTGTTGTTGTCGGCGTTGGCACGGCCATTGTTTTGATATACAAAATAGGCGCTGCACTAACCAGGACGCTATCGTCACTTACAGGAGCCCAGATGACCAATAATTGCCTTGCTAATGAGCTCTCGATTTACAACTTCACCAGGCTGAAAAAGCCTCGGAATCTGAATTGAAAACAACGTTTACAAGCAAACACATTTACAAAAAATGGTTACAGAAGTGCAAGCCAAATTTCACCTCATTCAGACCCTTTAACCCTTAGGGGTCTAAGTTAGGGCTGTCAATCTTCCTCTATAATACTATTTGAATTCCATTCCTTATTTTATTTAATATTCAAATATTAAATGCTCAAATGCATCCTATTATTAATATTTACGACATTACACAGGCTAATGGATCACCAATGCCACTATAGCATGTGGTTGTTACACGTTCTGTCCACTAGAGGGACATCTAATAAACATTTATTCGTGCTGAATATGGCTGAAGCGCTTCCGATGGTTTTTGGCTAATATCTCTGCGAAAACACTACCAACAATTCTGAAACTTATATCGTTCTTTTCAGTTCGACTAGATGGTTCAAACGAGCTCGGTGCTCGCCAAATCCGGTGAGATGTTTGTTTTTCGCTTCACGGGCACTTTGGGGGGCGCTTTTACGTCGTTAAACGTTTACCATTTTTGACAGTATTGTTATGATAACACAGCGTGGATAACGTGCACACTTGTGTTACGATTCAAAAACTTTGTTCATCAGACGAAACAAAAGGGTTGCTTATTAACCCTCTGGGGTCTGAAAACGCGCCGGCGCATTTTGCGCAATTTTATTTATTTATTTTTTCACATAGCAGCAAAATAGACTTAAAATACTCAGTCATTTTTTGTCATACACACTTAAAGGCACAATATGTACTTTTTCTGCTTTAAAAATAGCAAAAATAATTGTATCTATGTTATATATTTCTTTTAGTTGTGTACTTACATTATCCCGACAGTTTCCAACAACTTTCAAATCCGGAGAAATTTATAGTTTAATTCGAAGACACGGGCCGTGTCTTTATTTCCGTTTCGTCGCCCGTCTATGGCGTCATATAACCTTTGACTCCTCCAAGTCTCTAACTTCCTGCGGAACCGGGCGAAACTGCAAACACAAAGCAGGGGAACACCGGACACTAGGGCTGCAGGATATTTTTTTTTCCTGCGATATTGCGATATGTCACCAGATGTTGATTACTAAGCGCGAGCGTGAGGCAGAGAGAGCAAGACAGCGCTCGTGTTGTTTGAAGACGGTGAGAGCGCGCGCGCGGCCGGGGCTCGCTCTCCCTCTCTCTCTCTCTCTGCTCGCTCTCATATGCGCCCTGTCCAGCGGCAGCAGTCATTCTATTCTACACCATTCACCCATCAAATAATGCTTTAGTGGGACAAAAATTCGATTTGGCAAATTCGAAAACTCCTGCATAACTGACTGTGTTCATGAGGATATTCACCGAGATGGGCATTCTGACTTAATTTTGAATGTTCGTGTCCGTCAAGCTCAGAGAGAAAGAGCACTGAACTTTGTGTCTGCCCGGCTCTGTGTGCGTACACTTCTTGCGCTTGATGTTTAAACTAACAGGGCTTAAAAACACATGTAAATGATATGTGAATGATAAACTTTCACTCTATGATGGTTAAACTTCGCAATTAATCCGTGAATCACAAGCGTTACAGGACAGGAAGCAGCTGACCCGTACTGATCATGAATCAGATCAACTATGATACCTATCGCACGTCATTGACAACGACAACAACTCCCATGAGCGCACGCTCTTTCCCGACGTCATCAAAGTACGTCTTTTGTTATTATTTTGATTGAGTGACCCCTGGTGGCCAAAAATTACATACTGTACGTTTAAGAAATATGAAAAAATTAACTGTTAAAGGTCTACTTTTTCATGTGTCCACTTCCAATCGAAATAAAACATTTGTACTTTTGTAAAATAAAGAAAATAAACAGGGTGTGCTTTCTGCCTCTCCGTGAACTTTTTTTCTGCAGCACGTCTCTAAACTTAAACAACACTCAGCGAATATTATTCACTCAGGCATGAGCAATATATCTTTTAGGGGTGTCCCCGACTAAGGATTTTCATAGTCGAATTAGAATCGGCAATTCTTCCCTATAGTCGACTAATAGTCGAATCATGTGCGGGGGGTTGGGGAGGGGGCGGGGCTTTAACATTTTAATGCCGCGATGTACAGAACATCACACAAAGATATAGAAGCAAATGTATAAAAACATTTCGGATCAATAAAACTATGAAATAACTGCAGAAAGGCCACACTGCAGACAGGTATGTGTGCAACTGCAGACAAATGTGTGCAAAGTGCCTAAAGTGCAGGGGAACATATATTCAAAACACAAGCAATAAATAGTTAATTTAGATAACCCTGAGTGATCAATAAATAAAGTAAAAATAAAGAAATTATCAAAATAACGAAACTATAGACAGAATTGTCAACTTTGTCTTTTTAACTGCAGAAACAACAAAAGCTACACGCTAAACTGGTGTGGCAGTTTAGCTAAAAATGTTTACAGCATCCAAACATCTCATTAGAACCGGCTGAAATGATTTGAGATCACTTACCCTACCTGATCGAGAGAGAAAAATCCAGTCTCTGTGTCCGTTTGAGTCTTTTCAAATTGTGTGCGCGGAAAAAAATACATTCTAAAATGCTTAATGTGAAAAACGTTTAACGGCTTAATGTCCTAAGACAGTTATATTAAAAAATCTAATTCTGTACACACCTTATTAATAAAGCATAGCCTATAGAAAAGCAGATGAGCCTAGAATTTGAACGCAACACGTTTAATTAAACATTTAATTTTCCTCCCATAGAAAACCGTTATTATAAAGAAACCAACTTGTTAACGTTGTCCGGCAGAAGTGCGATCATCGTTTTCCTGATGCTAAATCCAGCCTTGAATATAATTTCTGATGGTGTGCATCCACACTTTCGATGTTCTTATCCCAGACATTTTTAAAGATTTAAATCCCTGCCGCCAAGATTTAAGTTTCACTTTCGATCCGTGACCGAAAGAGGAGCGTCTCTGTCGGTCACGGATCAAACGTGAAACTTTTAATCTGTCACAGGGTGCTTGGATTTATTCCCGCTGCCGCACGTTAACAATATTTATTAAAAGCTTCTTTCTTTGCACATTTTTGTTTACAGCATTATCATGATAGGCTCCTATATTAACGTATTGACAGAAAACCGGTAGTTCTAAGTGAAATCAGTTATTGAGCAACCAATATAACCTCTGCGAAGATTCGACCGTGAGATTGGTAGTCGAATCAGGCTCCTCCTATCGATGCATCGAATCTTCGACTATTCGGGGTCACCCCTAATATCTTTATAATCATTTACAGGGCTCCAGTCTAACTTTTCCAGTGGTTGCACTGGTGCTACCAACTTTCTCAGTTGGTCGCACCAACACATGATTTGGACGCACTTTTTTCTTTTTCTTTTTTACGCTAAAGCGTGATCTTTAGCCCGCGCAGCTCAAACGGCAATGCACGACTAATAATGACCATTGGGACTGTCATATTACATAACATTATAAAGAGAACAATATTGTAATAAAACATTGTGAATTATTTGGGTTTTGCTGTGCCGCGTTATTCCAGGAAGAGCGTCAACATGAGTCATTCTGAATGGCACGTATCAGTTCAAGTTCACTTGTGCATTCACGTCATTTTGTGCAGATAGGATTTGTAATATGTTTATTTTGTCTGATTAATCTCATATAGAATGCGTTTCTTTGAGTTAAATAACACGCAAGCAAAGTGCTCAACGGTTATTCATTCAGCGCGTGCCGCTCAAGCAGCAATGCACGACTAATAATAACGATGATTAATTTGGGACTGTCATATTACATAACATGAGAACATTATTTTATTAAATCGTTGTGAATTCATTGGGTTTAGTTGCTGTTTTCAGTGCGTTGTTCCAGGAAGAGCACGACCACAACAGTCACACAACATGACAAGCGCATCTGAGGCGGCGTTGGTGACACTTTCTATTAGTCGTTATATTTGATTATTAAATAAATAATTTAAATTATCAATCACATCGAAACATATTACAATCCTACTAGCTACTTCTCTCCGTCAATGTCTATGGCGAGTCACGCAGTCACTGGGCATATCCGCAGCCGAGCCGACCCCGGGATAAAATAGTCAGAATATAAACACTTATTATAGGCGTACCGTAGTGATTCAGGATAAGTCAAAAACACGGTTTGGAAAATGGATTCATGATGTACTCGTTCATTTTGAACATAAGTTATGGACTGCAGCAGCTGCTGATACAACGGCGTTCTGTTGCGCATGCGTGAATTTAACTGAGTAGTACATGCACTCGCACAAATGCGACCACATAAAATTTTAACTCGCACATTCTCAAAATTGTCGCATATGCGACCATTTTGGTCGCAGTCTGGAACCCTGATTTAAGTGTGTACTTTTAAATTATCTAATTCAAAACTAAAACAAATATTCTCTATGTAATCTATATAAAAAGAGAGAGAGATGTCAGTCGTTCTCATTTCAGCTAATTATCTTTTAATGTGACCACGCCCACAGAGAGCGCGCGCTATTCAAACGCAAATGATCTGAGGCAAGCCATGCAAACTGTTAACGCCCCCATACACAAGAATCGTGGACTTTACCTCGTCTTGCTGCGCTCAGGAATAATACTATCGTCCTAATCCTGGAACAATTTACCTCAGAAGTGCTAGTTTCATTCCGAGGAGCAACGAATCAAGCTGATGTAGTAAGTTATTTATTCTTAAGAGCTTTGTTATAATCGGGATATTGATGGTGTGAATGATGAATGAAAGGTTTTTCATCCAGGAAGGATGAAAAACAATGTTTACAGCTGTACAGCGCACATCTCACACTCGCATAAACACGATGTTACAGACTAAATATGAATATTTAGACAAGATTTCATTGATTAGTTTTGGATGGATTATACTTTTTTTTTTTTTTTTTTTTTTTTAAAAACTGTAAACACAGCCTACTGCAACATTAAATAAGCTTTTGTTCGCCAATTTCTGCTCATATGTTACCCTTGAAATACGTATACTTTTTACAAAGAAAGATTACACTTGAAATATTGTTAAAATTGTAATCTTTTTTTTGTTTTATTAGAGACAAATTTGGGGAGAGGATACATATTCCAAAACTTTCTGAAAATACAGTATGAGAATTAACTGCACAACTAGGATATTATACAATTTGCATGCATACAAAATATGTGGATAAAGACAAATGTTTTTCAAGTTGTTTCCAACTCTAACTTTGAACCAATTCTGTAGAATATATATATTCTTCAGAATTGGTTCAAAGTTAGAGTTGAAAACATCTTGAAAAACATTTGTCTTTTTCCACTGGGTACCAGAAGAAAGTGCGAGGACTATATATATATATATATATATATATATATATATATATATATATATATGTGTATGTGTGTCTGTAGCTTTTGCCTTCGCATTCTTTGATACCCAGTGACACACCTGTGTGAGGCTAATTATGCGCTCATTATTATGCAAGGCTCATTATGGAAGGCCATTGTCCTCTTTGGTGAGAATCACGCCCACTCAGGTGAGAATCACGCCCACTTGCATATTGCCTTCACAGACAAAAAGTGTCTTAAAGTTTAAATCAATGTATTGTTTTGTGTTAAATGATTTTCAGATCATTTTGAAGCAAAAATTCTAGGCTACAACATCCATTAGTCAAAAGTATTGTGGACACTAGGGCTGGGTATTGTTAGGAATTTCACAATTCGATTTCGATTCTTGAGGCTTTGATTCGATTTCGATTCGATATTGATTTATTGGCTTCGATATCGATTCAATAATAAGTAAATACACAAGTAATTAAGTACCTGAGTATATTTTTAAATAATGTGCAGTATTACCAATGTTTAAGAACAAATTGACCCCTGCATGTTTCCTGTCATGGTTTATTTAGCAGAACACATGTACAATATTGTAACGTTACATGTGTTGAATACAAACCACAACTGTAACAAACAGTTGCTTTACTAACACCTCTAAAGTGCATGTAACTGTAAGTAGTAGAAAATATTTCTTCCTATACAAACTCGTCATAGGTTTAATTCGTTTGAAGTACTTGTGCTAAATGTTACGCTCTTAGATGTAAGAAAAAAATCCCTATTATCTCTAGCCTTGGCTACCGTATATAGACCTCCAGGGCCTTACACTGTTTTCCTAAAAGAGTTTGCAGATTTTCTCTCAGATCTATTGGTCAACGTCGATAAAGCATTAATTGTTGGAGATTTTAACATACACATCGATAATTCAAATGATGCGTTAGGGGCTGCGTTTACAGATTTATTAAACTCCTTCGGGGTCAAGCAAAACGTCACCAGACCAACTCATCGTCTTAATCATACACTCGATTTAATTATATCATATGGAACCGATCCAACCGATATAGATATCATTCCACAAAGTGATGATGTCACTGACCATTACTTGGTAACTTGCATATTACGTACGTCTGTAATATGTCATGCTGCGCCATGTTATCGACCAGGCAGAACAATCCTTCCATCCACCATAGATAATTTCTCAAATAGCTTATCTGATCTGTCTCAGCTGCGGCCTGAACCCAAACGAACAGATGAACTAGACGAACTAACTAGCACTATGAGCACCATTCTCTCTAGAACATTGGATATTGTTGCACCCATTAGATTAAAAAAGGTCCGAGAGAAAAGTATAGCACCATGGTACAATAATACTACGCATGCTCTAAAGAGAGAAACCCGTAATTTAGAGCGTAAATGGAAACAAACTAATTTAGTGGTCTTTAGAATTGCGTGGAAAGACAGTATGTCACGTTATAAAAAGGCCCTAAAAGCGGCCAGGGCTGAGCACCTCAGCAAACTAATAGAAAACAACCAAAACAATCCAAGGTTTTTATTTAACACCGTGGCTAGACTAACAAATAAACAGACGTCGTCTGAACAAAATACCTTGTTACAGTTTAGTAGTAATGATTTCATGAACTTCTTCAACGAGAAAATTGAAAGCATCAGAACCACAATTGTAAATGTTCAATCCTTGCTCCCGCCTTATGATTCGGCCACAATTGTCGCTCCGCAAGAGCAATTACAATGCTTTACAACTATAGAACAAAAAGAGTTAAACAAACTTATCACTTCATCTAAAACAACAACATGTTTATTAGATCCTATACCAACTAAACTACTGAAAGAAGTGTTACCTATAGTGGAAGAGCCTCTTCTCAATATTATTAACTCATCTTTATCTTTAGGTCATGTTCCAAGAACGTTCAAGCTGGCAGTTATAAAACCTCTTATTAAGAAACCACAATTAGATCCAAATAACCTAGTAAATTACAGACCCATTTCAAATCTTCCATTTATGTCTAAAATATTAGAAAAAGTTGTGTCCGCTCAACTCGGCTCTTTCTTACAAGAAAACAACATCTATGAAAAGTTTCAGTCTGGATTCAGACCGCATCATAGCACTGAAACTGCGCTGGTTAGAATAACAAATGATTTACTTTTAGCTTCGGACCAAGGCTGTATCTCAATACTAGTTTTACTTGATCTTAGTGCAGCGTTCGATACTATAGATCACACAATACTCCTAGATCGACTACAAAATTATACTGGTATTCAAGGACAAGCATTAAGCTGGTTCAGGTCATACTTATCCGACCGCTACCATTTTGTCTATTTAAATGGAGAAAAATCGATCATAACTTCGGCAAACTATGGAGTGCCACAGGGATCTGTGTTAGGCCCTCTATTATTCTCAATATATATGCTGCCACTTGGTAATATTATAAGGAAACATGGAATTAGTTTCCATTGTTACGCCGATGACACTCAAATATATATTTCATCACGGCCAGATGAATACGCTAAATTATCCAAATTTACATATAGATTTACATAAGATATAAAAGATTGGATGACGCGTAATTTTCTTTTATTAAATCCAGACAAGACAGAGGTAATACTCATCGGTTCTAAAAACCGTCCACAAAACCTCTCACAACACTACTTTAACATAGTAGGATGCCCTGTTACTTTATCCTCTACTGTAAAAGACCTGGGTGTTATATTAGACTGCAACCTGTCTTTTGAAAAGCATATTTCATATGTTACAAAAACAGCCTTTTTCCACCTTAGAAACATTGCTAAACTACGTAATATGCTATCAGTCTCTGATGCAGAAAAGTTAGTTCATGCATTCATGACCTCGAGACTAGATTATTGTAATGCTTTATTAGCTGGTTGTCCTGCATCCTCAATAAACAAGCTACAGTTAGTCCAAAATGCAGCCGCTAGAGTTCTTACTAGATCAAGAAAATATGATCATATAACACCGATTTTATCATCACTTCATTGGTTACCTATAAAGTTCCGTATTAATTACAAGGTATTGCTACTGACCTATAAAGCCCTAAATGGTTTAGCTCCAGTCTATTTAACGGACCTTCTATCGCCCTATAATCCATCGCGCTCTTTAAGATCACTAAATTCGAGGCTTCTGGTCATACCTAGGATATCCAGATCCACCAAAGGAGGGAGAGCATTTTCACATTTAGCTCCGAAGCTCTGGAATAGCCTTCCTGATATTGTTCGTTGCTCAGACTCGCTCTCCCAGTTTAAAACTAGACTAAAGACGCATCTCTTCAGCCAGGCATTCATATAAAATTTTAAAACTTAGTTACTGTAAATCCGGCCTCTAGTTCATAAAAGCCAGAGGAGAACTGGCCCCCGACTGAGCCTGGG
This sequence comes from Semotilus atromaculatus, assembly GCA_031834385.1. Lineage (NCBI taxonomy): Eukaryota > Metazoa > Chordata > Actinopteri > Cypriniformes > Leuciscidae > Semotilus > Semotilus atromaculatus. The sequence goes on from JAULUF010000055.1 coordinate 29,181,405, forward strand.
TTCTCCCAAGGTTTTTTTTTTCTCCATTGGGTTACTTGATGGAGTTTCAGGACACCACTGGGTCACTTGATGGAGTTTTTCGGTTCCTTGCCACTGTTGCCTTTGGCTTGCTCAGTTGGGGATATTCAAATTAATTAACCAATCATTAATAACATTGATCAGCCCTTCCAAACTTGGATGTCTTTTTTATTTTATTGTTTTCCACTAATAAACAAACATTATGTTGTTTTGATTGATACTGTGAAGCTGCTTTGATACAATCTGTATTGTGAAAAGCGCTATATAAATATACTTGACTTGACTTGACATTCAAGTTATAAAAGAAATGTAAACAGAAGCACAAAATGTGCATACTCATAAAAAAAAGTGCAACCATAGATATTATAACATTACAAAGTGCTATTTTGTCAACACAATAAATAACACTGTATTGATCGATTGTCGAGTTCGCGCGTGCGATCATTGGTAACTAAGCAACAGTGGAGTTACTATCCATTTGCGTTGATATTCCCAGAACACCACACAGACCCGTCATCGGCTGACAGTTGCTTAGTTACCAATGATCGCGCGCGCGCGAACTCGACAATCGACTACTGTGGACTTCGACCGAAAACAGGAAGTAAATACAGGTATGTGAGCTGGCTGAATTAACATCACTTTTATTCATATCTTTCACATCTACTGCAGTCAGATTCACCGTGTCAATAAAATCACTCACATGGCTGTGCACTTGTAATGACATATCAAGGATGTTAAGAGGCTAAACGCAGGTTTGAAATGTGCCCCATTTAAGTCAACAGGGTGCACATTTTAAAAAGAGGATAACACGGTGTAGGCAACACCGATTTTGTCGTTGTTCTCTGCACTGACAGCACTCCAAATGTACAAAAGAAATGAACTCAATGTTAAAGTTGACCGGAGTTCTCCTTTAACGTTGGTGGTGCAGGCTTGAACGGAGTGCAGCTGCTGTCCGCCTTTTGCTGTTTTGGTAAAGCGCGTCTTGTACAAAGCTGAACGCTCTCACTAGAGTGTTGCCCACAGCGCCGCCACTGGCCGGTGGGCTGAATCGATTCATTGGATTTGATGAATCGATATTGAATTGAGAAACAAATAATTGCAATGCATTGATGAATCTATATTTTTACCCAGCCCTAGTGGACACATGTTTAGTGAGTTTTGTGGCCTTATTTCAGAGGCTTTAAGTTTTAGTTTTTTCAATAACCATGCATAAACAATATTCCTTCAAAAATACAAACATGTACATGCTGCTCACATATTATGGTAGCTCTGTTTGTGCTAAATAGAGTGCAATGACAACTTTGCCATGAATGTTTAAGCATCTGAAAAAAACACAAATGTCAGGGCATGTCAAAACATCTAAAGGACCTCAAAAACCCCTTAGACCCCAGAGGGTTAACATATTAATGGCAAAGGTGTAAATACAATCTATTCAGCACAAACAGGGCTACCGTAATATGTGAGCAACATGTATGTACATGTTTGTATTTTTGAGAGAATAATGTTTATGCATGGTTATTGAGAAAAATAAAAATTTAATTTTCTGAAATATGGCCACAAAACGCATACAATGTGTCCTCAAAGACTTTTGACTAATGGATGTTGTCACCTAGAGTTTTTGCTCCAAAGTGATGTGAAAATAATCCTGCCTACTCATTCACATAAATCAATACATTGATTTACATTTTGTAAGATACTTTATTTTGAAAGGCAATATGCGTGGGGCCATGAATAATGATCTGATTCACACCTGAGAAGACAATGAGCCTTTCAGTCAGGTATGTCACAGAGGGAACCACAAGAAAGAATGCGAAGACCAAAAAAAAAATAATGATATAGGGCCCTATAATTTCCGTATCACGGAATCGCGGACGGAATAGCGGAACTGGCCAATTAAGGCGAGACACGGCAGGCAAAAACATAGTTTTTTTTTTCACTGGTCAATTTTGAGATTTTGGGCTATTTGTCTTCAATAACATGTATTCTTTCAGACTTGTGCTGAAAAAAAGTCCAAAATACACATTTAGGTCTTTATTTTACTACACTTTGTCTGTTTGCGTGTGTAGATTTCGCCTAAATTCATCAAAAGTTGGCGTTCTAAATCCTCCCGCTGCTCCGCGATCGCTGTCTGCTCCCTGTCATCACCGTTGGAAAGCTCTCTCTCTCCTCTTCAATGCTGTCGGATCCAAATATGGTCATTTCCTATTTATCAGCAACGAATCATGAAAGTAAAATGGGCCATTTACTCGACATGCGCAACCTCATTGGCTGATGCCAATTTCTGACAACGTGATTCGTTCAGAATCGTCACGTGACGCGCTCTGACATTTCCGTGGTAGTTCAAAATGTGGAAAGATTACGAGTTAATTTAGCCTACTATTTGTATTTATAAGTGATTATTTCTTATACGATAGGTTTAAAGTTTGTTGTCATACCTTGACAGTATCAACTGCTGACTCTGCAGTCATCTTCAGAACCGTAACGTGATGTTTCTGTGACGTCTACTTTAGGTGTGATATTTAGTTTTTGTCATTCCACCTGTGTGATGGACTGGTGATGTGTTGTTTTGGATGTTATGATCAGTGATGGATGAAGCAGTAATGCGTTTTAGATGTTAAACAGTGTGGTACATGGATTTTACTTGGACCTAAAGCATATTTTGTCTGTAATTCATGGCTTTCAATAGAAATTAGTGGAATTTTGCCATAACAATCTTTAAAGGCTGTTTTCTCAAAATGAGTTTTTTCTCACACTCCTAGTGACGATTTTCCACGTCTGTAGCACCTACGTACACCAAACTTTACAGCCGTATTCCTAACTATATTGTGAAGGTTTGTTCAGAGGGATTTGTTGATATATCATTCTTGGCCTGATTTATATGACATTTTATGCCTAAAAATAGGGCGGAAATCAATTTTTTAAGGCTATTGCCAGTATTTTCTGATTTACAGGGTAACAAAAGGAGATATTAATAATCCCCTCTGAAAATGTCTTTTCATTGAATATATCAACAAAATGCAAAAATCAATTTGAACCTTGTTTTTTTCAATGGTCAGATTTGTCACTTCAAAATATATGCAAATTAGCGCATATTTAATTAGATATAGCCTGATTAGCATATTTAAACATAAAATTACAGAAAACTTGCAATACATTTGTTTCTCCTATTCATGTGAGTAATCAACTGGTAAAGTTTCATGGTGATATCTGTAAGTTAAATTTTTTACCCTATTCACCTGCAGTGTCTCGCCTTAACGCGGAACCTAGTGTTAACGCGGAATTTCGTGGAATTGTACATATTTGGAATGAAATTCTGATTTTGTGTGGAAGAACGCATGTCTGGGGAAAATGTTGACTGGGGGAAGCAGATCTGTCCCTCCACAGCTGCTTTCGTATGCGAAAAAGTTAAGAAACTCTGCGTTAAGCCCTCAGTGCCGAGCAGTTCGCACGTGACTCGCAAGTGTTACCCACACATAGACTAATTCTATCTAGAATCAACACTGGCCGCCACATTGCGTTTCGTTTATTTTAACGCTTTCAGTTACATTTCCTTTCCCTGCTCCCCCTCAGTCTCTGTGTCACTCACGTCTCTCTCTCACTCACTCACTCACTCACTCTCCTCATCCCCTCCGTGCACACCGCGTCTGTCTATGAGGTGCCGGACTGGACAAAAGCGAAGCGAGACAGCGTGAGAGAGACCGAGTGTGTCCGAGAGCGCGCTTGACAGTGCGCGAGAGAGAGACAGAGTGTGACTTTTATTTAAACTAATATAATTTGTTTTACTGGACAGTTTAAAGCTCATAACCATATTTTGTTGTTATTTGAAGTACTTAGAGTGCAGTGTTATGTTGCATTATGCAGTATTTGTGCTGAAGAGTAAATGTCTGTTACCTGAAATTTAAGGTCATTCCTATTTCAGCAAGTAGCCTTTTAAAAATTAAGCCTTATGATATGAGCATCTTAAACATTTTTTGCGTTCCATTTGCAAAAATTATATTTGTATGGATGACAAATGTCAACACACAGCTTCATAAAAAATTTAAACAAATGAATGCAAGTAAACTTGTATATGATGTGTTCGTGTGTGTTCACAGGCTCTCTGATCTTTGTCTATTGGAAGGAGGATGTGTGGTGTAGAGTAACAGTGACTGAGCTCTTTCAGAAAGGGCGTTTCCAGAGTGTGACCAAATGCCTTGCTTTAGAAGTCTCCCGTCTATGTGTTTACTTTCAGGACTATGGCTTCTCCAAGGGCTTCTCAATCCCAAGGTGAGAATGAAATGGTGTGTTTGTGCAAGCACTGTAAAAAAAAAAAAATTAGGTTGTCATTAGGGTTGTCGCGATAACCATTACAATATTGTAATACTGCGATACTAACAAGCCCACCGCAGAGGACTGCGATATTTACGTGTTTTCTTTTTTCAGAAGGCTATGCCCTTGTTTTGCACTTCGTGCATGATTATTGATTGTTAAATAAGTTAATAATTATAAGACTGTGTACCATGGTGATTTGTACAGAGGCTCTGTGGATTTGCACTTAACCCTCTGGGGTCTGCAAACGCTCTGTCGCGTTTTGCGCAATTTTTTTTTTTTTTTTTTTTTTTTTACATAGCAGCAAAATAGACTTAAAATACTCTGTCATTTTTGGTCATACACACTTAAGAAATATGAAAAAATAAACTGTTAAATGTCTACTTTTTTATGGGTCCACTTACATTCAAAATAAAACATTGTACTTTTGTAAAATAAAGAAAATAAACAGGGTGTGCTTTCTGCCTCTCCGTCTCTGTGAACTTTTTTTCTGAAGCACGTCTCTAAACTTAAACAAAACTCAGCGAATATTTTTCACTCAGGAATGAGCAACATATCTTTATAATCATTTAAGTGTGTACTTTTAAATTATCTAATTCAAAACTAAAACAAATATTCTCTGTTTATATAATCTATATCAAGAGATATGTCAGGCGTTCTCATTTCAGCTAATTATCTTTAAATGTGACCACGCCCACAGAGAGCGCGCACTATTCAAACGCAAATGATCTGAAACTTGCCAACGCCCACACGAGCTCGATAAAACACACCAAGTTTAATCAGATTAATATACATACCGGTAGTCTGTCGTTTTGCGAGGCTGTGAGGAATAATTCTGGATAATTTACCTCAGAAGTGCTGGATTAATTTCACTTCGAGGAGCCACGGATCCAGCGAGGGTTGTCATAGTAAGTTTTTTATTCTTAAGTGCTTTGTTCTAATCGCGATATGGAGTGTCTGTGAACCGCAAAAAAATACTGTTTTAATATGAATCGCGTGTCTCTGTGAGTGAATGAATGGCACGAATTCGCACTGTTGTTACAGACGAAATATGATAGACAACATTTAGTTGACTAGTTTTGGATAGATTATAAAGTTTTTTACTCTAAAATAGACACCAAATAAGCTTTATTTAACTAGGGGTGGGGGAAAAAAATCGATACAGCATAGTATTGCGATATTTTCTGTGGCAATACTGTATCGATACACGGGCGCCAAGTATCGATCTTTTATTATTTAAATTCAGTGTTGTGCCTGAACGCGTTCATTGAACGATTCATGAACTCGTTCATATTTTAGGCGAACGTGAACTGAACGTACTGTATTAATGCCTGATGAATGTTACTGTGAACTCGTTCATTCTGGTGTCTGTGAACGCACGCACGCTCTCTGTTTAACTTCGTTCAATTGGGTGCCATATTTCTATAGAGCCATCCAGGCAAAACCCGGCTAAAACACACCGTAAACAGGCCTTAATATGTAGCGGAAAAAAAACGCCCAATCTGGCAACACCAGCCACCGCCGCATGCGTCATCAAAACAAAAAGCAGCATGTAGTCGAGGAAACCGGGATAGCTCACAGCGAAGCCACTAGGCCAGACAAACTCACGGAGGTGATTGGCATATCACAACAGCTCGCGCTTTATTTCCCCAATCAAACTTGGGGCAACTGTCTGTCCCACGCTCCGTCCACAGCGGTACCAAACAAAACATAAACAGATCAAATAAAATGAGCGCCATTACCCGCATACATGGGGGACTTGGGGTATACTAGGGGTGTGCAAAAAAATCGATTCACATCTGAATTGCGATTCAAGCTTTACCGATTCAAAATCGATTCATAGAATTCCAAAAATCGATTCATGTTTTTTTTTTTTGTTTTTTTTTTTGTAACGGCGTGCAGGGGCGGAGTGGCAATCAGGGAGTCGTGACTTTTTCCGATGGGCCGGTAGTGTTTCATGGCCGCGAGGGCCGGTCTGATAATAGTTAGGCTATACATTGCAAGTTCTTAGCAACACCCGGCGGCCTGGCGTGCGGCCGCTGCCCGCTGGTCAGCGTCTCTGCAACAGCGTTTAGATTGAAGAGCGCGTCCGAGTGAAGAGAGACTGTGCACGCGCCACAAGACAAGAGAACAACTGTATCCATGACCATGCAACTGATATAGCAGCGACAACGAGCGCTCAGCTGGATTTAAAAAACAACAGATTTAAGCGCTAGATCTCTTATTTAATAGCGAACTAAATTAATGCTCTGCTAGTGAACTGGGGATGTTTTATTTATTTGTATTAGGTACATCCGTGCCTCAAAGTTAAAAAAAATGGTTGCTGGTTGGGGACAATATCGATCCTGAGAAAAAGGGGATGTCCCATCCGTAAATCAGGCCTATGACACGACTTCACTGGATCTAAACAAATCAACATAACCATAGATGTTATCAATAGCCTATAACCATAGTAGCGGTGGCTTTTTTAATCTATTTAAAACAATTTTGCAAGGGTTCTATGACATTAGTATATTTGTTAGGAATTTTAGGAAGTTCAATGTGCCCAGTCGAGTTCACATTTCAACAGTCAACCTGTTGCTGAAATACTGAAATACCACATTTAGCATTTTTTTTTTGTTTAATCTGACTACAGCACTTTAAAGCTAAATGTAAAAGTGTTTTATTTAAGTTTTATTTTAAACTTGAATTAAATGTATATGGAAGCTGGCCAAAGCTTAGCACTTTTTATTTTTGTATGAAGACATATAAAGTAATATCAAACTACATTTAATTTGTTGTGTTTCTTTTCTTTTAAATTTTATGTCTACTGCAATCAATCACATAAGAAAAAGTAAACTACATTTACATACTTTTACATACATAACTAAATACTGTGAATCGTTTTTTTAATCGAGAATCGTTTTTGAATCGAAAATCTATTTTGAATCGAATCGTGAGCCTAAAAATCGATATCGAATCGTGACATTTTCTGAATCGTGCACCCCTACTGTACACTATCTGTATGGTATTGTATAGACAGTTTAACAGGGCGCGCGCAGCTCTTAAAGGGGCCACACCTTATATCCACTCGTTACAGTATGATCATTTAAACGATCAAATAAAATGTATGTGACATGAACAAACAGATGTTGACAAAGTTTTCCTTTGCGGACATAATTTTAGTAAGTTGAAAATAAGTAATAAATTGCAATATATTGCAGAATATTGCAATATATTGCAGAATATTGCAATATGTTTAAAATCGCAATAATATTGTATCGTGACCTAAGTATCGGGATAATATCGTATCGTGGTGCCTCTGGTGATTCCCACCCCTATAGTTAACCAGTTTCTGCTCATATGTTAAATATATAACGTTAGAATGTTTTGTCAAAAATAAGCTCATAATCTAAGATTTTATCATAGTGTTTGTTCCAATGTAGACTATATCAAACTAAAGAATCCTCAACTTTGAAATATGAATGATAAAATCCAGGCTATACTTCTTTAATAAAAACAATAATATTAAGTTTTTTTCTACATCTACCTTGTCTTTTTTTTTTTAGTGACACATTTGAGGAGAGGATTATATTCCAAAACTTTCTGAAAATACAGTATGATTTCCATTACACGAGAGTAGATGTTAAAACTTAATGCTGATTTGTACTCGGCTTTCGCCAAGAAAAGCAACACTAAGACGTAGCTTTACAGTAAACTATGCTTCTCCATCCATTTACGCTTCTTTCCATATGAGGGTGTGACTCCCCTTCTGTCCGGCGTTAACGGCTGCAGTGTACTTGGTGCGTCAGCACACACGACGGCTGCAACTACAGTGTGGTCTCCCTAGTGGACCAGCACGACAACCGTCTGGATTGAGCCGAGTAGGGGACATCTCTAGGGTCTTCAAGTGGGCACCTTCCGTCCTCAGTGTTTCGTCGACTAGCCCACGACACCTCAAGAGGGCTCGACAGTGACTCTGGCGTCCCAGAGTCACCCCCCTCCGTCCCCCACTCAACTCAGCCCAGCTTACTGACCTCTACTTCCCTCCTGCTGCCGAGACCTAACCACAATCTCTCCGCAGCCCAACCATACGCGCCAACCCATTTGACTAAGGCTGTCGAGCCCCACTGGTGCGTTAAAGCAATTTCAGTGGCAACGGTTCCGTATGGCATACCACCTACCGCAAAACACTTCCCTAAAAAATACACATGTACATGTTGCTCACATATTATGGTAGCCCTAGTTGAGCTAAATAGTGAAATTACACCTTTGCCATTAATATGTTTATAAGCAACTGAAAAAAGCACAAATGTCAGGGCATGTCAAAACATCTCCAGGACCTCAAAAACCCCTTAGACCCCAGAAGGTTAAGCCTAAACAGACAGTGAATGAGAGAGATCAACTGAGTGCGTGTGATTATATATGACTTGACCTCAAAGACAGATGCAGGTATTCAAAAGGGTTGCCGTTAGGGATGGGCTTTGTTCAAAAATATTGTATTTGAATGTTTGGGCTCATAAAAATCATTTAAATTATGTTTAACAAGAAAGATGTTATTTAAGTTTTCGTCACCATTTTTGAACAAGCTTACGATTAGGCAATATATACAACAAGCTTACATTTATATCTTGAGGGTTTCTTTTAGTTGAAAACAAACATTTTTAAACATGTCACTTCCTTTTTCAACACTGTTTAGTATTGGTTACTGAATATGTCCTAATTTTTGTTCCTGCTGACCACATTGTAACACTTGTTTATATAGCCATAAATATAAATAAATGGTGATAATACTGCATATCACACTATCGAGCCACTCAAAATTAGCACAAGGTAAATTGCTTCACCACGACAGCCCTTTTCGTTTAAAGGCTTAAAATCATCTTTATTTGTTAGTTAGTTGTGTGCATATCTGGACCTGAACATTGTATCTTCAAATAGTGAATCTGCATTAGAGTTGACAGATGAATCTGTTTGCAAATAATGTTTTCTTTTTGTGTGTCTTAGTGATGGAGGTTTAAGCTCGTTGAATGAGTGTCTGCGGAGACCTGATGCAGCTGCTCTAATAGAAATAAACTGCTGGGCTCCTCTGGCCATCAAGTGTTCCCTTCAAGATATCATTCCTTCAGACCTGGTAAGAGCTGTGGATATGTATTTACTCTTAACAACACAAGCCGTTATTAGTGTTGTAATTTGAGTGCACAAAATACATAGTTAAAACAAGTTTTCTCACCTTTCAACCACAGGAAGTTATACAAAGGAAATATTCTCCCATATAGGTGCCATCTAGTGGTGGAAATCTTCTGTTTCATATCTATTTCTGTTTTATGGATGCTATCAGAGAATATTAAGTGTTTGAGCATGACTTGAGTTCAGGCACAAATCACAATTGATAACTGAGAAGACATGGAAAGTGATGAGTTGTTTGTTTTGTGTGTGTATCAGGTGAAAGGGTGGACTTCAGAGGCAAGTGACGAGATGAGAAGACTGCTGGGCTCTGAGGCTGTGGAGATGCAGGTGTTCGGTGAGGACGGAGACACGCTGTTAGTGGATATGAGGAAAACGACGATGGTGTCTCTGCGGGAGCATCTGGTGTTCATGGAACTGGCCAGGTGTGTAATAAGTTTCATCTAGGGCTGTTAACTTCATCCTTACAGCACACTAATTGTGGGAATCTTTAGGCACCTCACGATCCGATTCAATCTTGTATAATGTTTATTACCTTATAAGACTTAGAATATATTGCATGGAAACTTAATTGGTGCTTGTCTGTTTCTTTTGGTCTATGACTCCCCCTTGTACTGTATAAAAGAGCGCAATAATTAATTAGTTTTTAAATTATCATGACAGGACAAATGACAAGCAATAAACAAAGAGTACTTTGAGTATCTGAATGTTTTCAAGTCAAAAGCAGGGTTTTTTTCTTACTCAGCTTTCCTGCTTTTTTATTATTACTGATGACATCTTAGGCAGCAGGAGATCTAATAGGCCACATCATAGACTGTTGGCCACATTCACACTAATGTACAGCTCTATTTTGACACATCAGATGTTTATCTTGTCTGTCTAATCCCTTAAAACGACTGTTTACATTTAATTCATAAAATAATTTTGAAGTACAAGTAGGGCTGTCGCGATAACCGCAATGTTGTAGTACCGCGCTACTGACAGGCCAACCGCAGAGGAATGCAAGGAACCGCAGCAACCGCGATATTCACGTTTTCTTTTTTCATAGGGCAATACCCTTCTTGTGTTGAACTTTGTGGCATGTGTATTGAATGTTAATGTTAAAAGCCTTGAAAAAGTCTTGAATTTGATCATCTCAAATTAAGGCCTTAAAAGCCTTGAATTTAGTATACAATGTCTTGAATTTCGTTACAAGGTCTTATATATATATATATATATATATATATATATATATATATATATATAAATATATATATATATATATATAAATATATATATATATATATATATATATATATATATATATATATATATATAAAAAAAATTTTTTTTTTTTTTTTTGCCTTTGCTAGGATTAATTTCATACCGTAACAAAATTAACTGTTTAGTGTTACTAATGTAGGCTAATTCAAATTGTATGCAGCATTGAGTGCACCTCGCGCTCCACATCATAGCAGAAAAAGCGATCGCGTGCGCAACCGTTATATGGTTACTAGGCAAGTGAGGTACAGAACAAGATAGTACCTAGCCTAGTTTAATCCGCTGTGGCCACAAATGACAGAATTTAAACCCAAATAAGAGCTTTTCTATTAAAGAACATATTTTCTACCCGGCCTTTTCAATAGTATCTGGCAACCATGCGCGCGCGCGCTCTCTCTACACTGCTGAAGAAGCGCGGATGATCTGAAAACACAGACAAGCTGGAGTTCAGCGATCTTTAAGATTGTCTAACTTTTTTAAATTAAAGTGTCATTCAGTCGGTCTGTGTTCTGTCACGAGCCGCTTGCGCTGTTTGTGCGACTAAATCTGCGATCAAAATGCAGGCTGATATCCACCAGTGTTCATACGAGCAAGAATACAATGTTTTCCGAATATCCACACGACATGTGACATTGATTTTACAGTAAAAAAGAAAAAAAAGGGTAACATTAAGTGATGTACTACATTTAAAACAGCATTGTCAGGCTTGCTCTATTTTGCAACGAAATATGTGGCTTTGAACGAATCGTGAGATTCAATAAATGAATGACTCAAAGACTCACTCATAAAGATAGTGAGTTACCGCCACCTACTGGCAATTTTAATGTTTTTTTAACATTGCAAATTTAATGAACATGGTTTTATTTAAAGCATTATTTCTTTCTTTTTTAAGGTATTACAAAGGTAAAAAGATGAAATAGAAAAATTGATTAAAGGGGGCAAATATTGTCCCTAAATGGAAAAGGTGTGAGTGCAGTCTAAGTGGAAGAGAGGGGGCACCGGGGGTAAAGCACTCTAAAACACTGGAGAACCACTGAACTTAGGAAAAGGGATAATTATAGACCTGCACAAGTGCTACTGCTAAAGAGTGCAATGTCAATAATTTCTCATAAGCTTAATTGAATTTTCTGTCTAAAGACTACATATAAAATAACTACCAAAAGTAAAGTAACTGCAGTTTGACTAAAAGTGGACAAAAAATGCAAAGACTTTTCGTTAACTACAACTATAAAAAACAGGATGACTCAAATGTGATTAAGACCAATAAGCATTTTCGTCTGAAGACTAAGACTAAATAAAAAAATGGCTGCCAAAATGAACACTGGCCTACACACGCGTGCGCGCTACAATGCTGTTGCGTATGTATTAAATATGACTGATAATTTAAGTAAAATGTTTTATTTAATTCAAGTAGCCTCCTTGTACATAATTATTTTCTAGGGTTTAAAATGTACACAGATTTGACATTTTCCCCCTCATACTTCTGTCGGAATGGGTACGAAGTTGGCCTTGAATTTCATTTGAAATGGTATTAAAAAGGTCTTAAAAAGCCTTGAATTTAAGTTGGAGGATCCTGGGGGTACCCTGTAATAATAACAAGACTGTTTATCATGGTGATTTGTACAGAGGCTTCGTGGATTTGCACTTAAGCCTAAACGGACAGGGAATGAGGGGGATCGACTGAGCGCGTGCGATTACCTGGGTCTGTCTTTGAAGTCCTGAGCCGATCAGCCCTATACGCACACTACGCAAGTTACGTAGGGCCCCGCCTCCCCCCTCGTGTCAAAGCGCGTGAATCAAAGTTTACAACATCGATGAGAAAATTAAGTGGAACTATCCTTCTGGTCATGAAAAGAGAGAAAAAACACACCATTAGAGTAAATTGCAGGAACAGCAATTAGGGATGGGCATTCGATTAAATTTTCTTAGTCGATCGTCGGGAGAATTAACGATCGACTATCGATTAATCATTAATATTTTTATATTAAAATTTATTATTTATTTAAAATTTTATAAATTAAAAATGCAATGAAAATACAAAAATACAGCGTGTTTTTCCTCGATTAGATCTTTACTACAAGATGATCAACTTGTGGCAGTTAAACTGGACGTTCGTTAGGCTAAATTTGAAGATATAACGTTACAGTATGCGCTGCGGGAACCTGCAGCTGCGAGTTGGCGTTCTTAAACAGAGACCCTCGTTTGTTCCTAAATAATAAAAAAATCATGTTAAACAATAACTTAACCAAAAACATCATAATACTTAGATCTGACAGGTTTTGTCAAAATGTAACTCAAAACTATCCAAGGCACGGAGTCGAGAAAGGGTGAGAGAGAGATTAGCCTACCTTACAATCAATTAGGCTAGGCTACTGAAAGCCTCATAAAAAATAACTCACATACAACTTCTACACCAGTCTACTGATTTTTGTTGAGAAAGATAAGCATGTTGATGACATGATCTGGGGTCAGAGGCGACCGCAACCTGGTGACCGTCAATTGTTTACACTTTCGCCTGGCTCTTCAGCGCGAGTCTCCGCAGACTGCGCGCGCACCTCTCCAAACGGGACGAGGCGTTTATACTCGACGCGCTCGCCTGTGAAACACCGAATACCGCATTTTTGCCGCGCTCACCTTCGCGCGTCGAGTGTAAACAAGGCTTCAGTCCAGCCGCTGAAAACACCGCTCTGATGAGGGGACTGACATTGCCGGGATGCACAGGTACCTCCGCGCTAACAAGACCAGCCCGGGGAACACTTTCCACTCACGCTACTCAACGCAGCAGCATTAGTTTAAAGATAATCGATAACAACTGAACGTGATCGACGAAATTCTTAATGATCAATAATCGATCGTCGATTAATCATGCCCATCCCTAACAGCAATCAGGCAGATGTGTTCTCTCCACTCCAAGTTTGATGTCAGCAAAAAACAGTTAAGTTGATGTGCATCTCTCTAGTCTGTCTGTCTGTCTAACCCAGCTGGGCAGTGCATATTTTGGTCTTTCTGTGTGCTTACAACACTGGCCACTTACAGGGCTGTGTTCTGTGACTGACAAAAAAAAGTGAGAGTGAAATACAACTATTTGTTATGTTTCAGCGAGTCACGCATTGAATCCATGCCACTGGTCTAGTGTTAATTTTGTCACCTATTTTTAATTTAGTCTTAGTCTTGTGCCAAATGTCCTTGTTAGTTTTAGTCATATTTAGTCATTCACATATCTTTTTTTGTTAGTCAAGTTTTAGTCTACTAAAAGTCTCGTCATTTTAGTCTAGTTTTAGTCAAAAGAAAACTCAATATATCTTAGTTGGGGTTGGGCATCGGTTTGATTTGAACGATTCTGATTCCGACTCCAATTCTTCTTTTCGGTTCTTTTCGATTCCGATTCTTTGAGGGGTGGAGTCAAAACATGTCACAGGCTCATTTCACAGAGGAACATTTTATTTTGATTCAATGAGTTTTAGTTTTGTATCTTATATTTAACGCAATTACGCAGTATCCGTTAAGTCCTGCCTATTACACACACACGACCCACAGAAAAGACGCGGGCTTGAACAAACCGTAACACACACAAATTATGCCAAAATGTCAGTTTTGTGTGTACAGTTTATGAACGCTCAACTGCTGTCCAAATTCGCTCACTCGTTTTCATTCCCTCATTCACTTAGTGAACAGTATTAGTGGACTAACGTAGGGAATAGGCTTAATTTAGGGAATGAGGGTTTAGAGGGCGATTTCGGATTCAACCAGTGAAAAATAGAGGACACTGACAGCGCACTCACAGACAGGACCAAGCAGGTCATATTTAATATGAAACAAAGTCTCAACTTTAAAATTTGGTCCATCAAATAAAATTAAACAATAGGCCTACCGTTTTGTGGCTCTTTGTGTCGTGAAAGATTGCCTCAGTTAAAACCAAGTTCAAATCTCTCCTGACTGCTTTGTTGGACAAAAATTTTGGATTTAGATTGGTCAGCATGTCAATCAAACTCTCTGCTAAGGATGAATTGACGCTAATTTAGCGTGAATGAATGAAAACGAATTGTTTCGTTTTCAAATTAGCACCAATTCAGGGCACAATAATAAAACAGTGCTGCTCCGCACCATTATGCATGCCCGTGCAAACGTGCGCATTTTACGTTTCCCTTTAACATAGCGATTTAAAAGCGATAACAAAAGATTTAAAAGCCTCCGCCGGTGACGCACGTCAATTAACCGGTGGGAAAATATCCTCACCGTCACATCCCTACCGTGCTCATGGCTGCAACAGAACCAGCAGGTGCGGCAAGCACTTCCAGAAATCCATTGGCCACTATGGAGTATGGACCAAAACTTGCGCGTTTGGAACCGTTGATCGGAATCGAAAACAAATTTTCTAAACGATTTCAATGGCATCGTTATTTTTTTTTAAACGGTTCCAAGTTGGAACGGGTTCTCGATGCCCAACCCTAATCTTAGTCAAGTTTAAGTCAAAACATTTTAGTCTTTTTAAAAAATAGTGGGGGTTTTTTTGTTTGTTTTTTGCTCATATCGCCCAGAATCATATCAGGAGTACTACCAAAAGTGAGCCACAGCTGGAGAACCACTGATTTAACTTTGACAAAACAGTCATGACATATCTATCACTGTCAAATGTAGTCCAACACTTGGCTCATGTTTTACTTAAGGATAATAATGCTATAATTATAGGTTTAGGTTGTCTAATAAAGCTATAAGCCCTATATTTCATTTTATTACTTTTCACTTTACACTGCTACAGTTGCAGCTTGAAGTCATGCTGGTATTAAAAAATATTGTGAAGGTATTAAAAAAGGTATTAAAAGGTAGAAAATTTAATTTAAGAATTTCTGTATACCCTGCAAGTGAAGCTTCAGTGTATACGACGCATTGCTGGTCAGCTGAGCCTTCAAAGTGGAGCTCAGTTAAAAATAATTAACACCTTGTTTCATTTCATCTATCTTCTAATGAATCAGCGTTTTTGAATGTGTTCGTTAAATGAACGGTTTAATGACTCTCTCAAAGACAGCCCTAGGTGCAAGTCCATAAAGAGTTTACATGGAGTCGCACGCCGTGAGATTCTTTTATAGAATTTATAGACCTACTACATTTCAAACTGCATAAATGATGCCTTCATAGAGGAAATCACTGAAAAATACTGGTGTGAGAAACCGCACATTGTAATCGTAACATCAAGCAAAGCACATGCTTCTCAGCACATATCCTATACAACAGTGTTATTCAAATAGCGGACCTCGGCCCGAATCCGGACCACGGCTTGGTTACATCCGGGCCGTGGGACATACCGTATTTTCCGCACTATAAGGCGCACTTAAAAGCCTTTAATTTTCTCCAAAAACCACAGTGCGCCTTATAATCCGGAGCGCCTTATATATGGATGGTGAACACACGTTCACCAAGACGGGGAGACAGCGCCGGGCGACTTACGCCACTATCTGCCAATGGATTGTGGATGCCTGGGCTGATATATCAGTCTCAACTGTGATCCGAGCTTTCACGAAGGCAGGAATAGGCTAATCTCTTTATTCATCCAGCTCACATACCCGTATTTACTTCCTGTTTTCGGTCGAAGTCCACACACAGTAGTCGATTGTAGAGTTCGCGTGCTCGTGATCAAACCTCCTCTGTGTGTTCAACGTCTGATTCGGATAAACTATCAATTTGAGCTGATGTTCTCAGAACACCACACAGACACAGCACCGTCATCGGCTGACAGCTGACAGTCTGAGTCTCCACTGTTGCTTAGTTACCAATGATCGCGCGCGCGCACACTCGACAATCGCCTACTGTGGAGTTCGACCGAAAACAGGAAGAAAATACAGGTATGTGAGCTGGCTGAATAAACATCATTTTTATTCATATCTTTCACATTTACTGCAGTCAGATTCACAGTGTTCACTCACATGGCTGTGCACATTAAGGTTGTTAAGAGGCTAAAAGCAGGTTTAAAACTTGTCCCGTTTAAGTCAACAGGGTGCAAATTTTAAAAAGAGGATAACACGGTGTAGGCAACGCCGGTTTTTGTCGTTGATATCTGTACTGACAGCACTCCAAATTTACAAAAAAAATCAGCTCAATGTTAAAATTGACCAGAGTTCTCCTTTAACGTTTGAACAACGTTACCATGGGAGTGAACGGAGTTGTCAGAACGCTTAATAAAGTTTGACTTAATCTGACTGTTTTGTTGACATTCCCTTTAGCACATCTAGTGGATGCATAACGCAAACCCAGTCAAACGTTTGACTGCAGTATCTTATGCGCCTTATAATCCGGTGCGCCCTATATATGAAAAATTTTCTAAAATAGGTCATTCATTGAAGGTGCGCCTTATAATCCGGTGCGCCTTATAGTGCGGAAAATACGGTAATCGCACCATTTTACCGTTTCTACAGATTAAAGGGAGAAGCGCTCAAAACAACGTAGCGTTTCACACCACAATCACTCAGGGTTGTTAAGGTGTTAGGACCCACACAGACCACAGGCTGAGCACCTCCTGCTAGCCTCACTAACACCTCTTCCAGCAGCAACCTGGTTTTCTCAGGAGTCTCTCATCCAGGTAACAGTCAGGCTCAACCCTGCTTAGCTTGGGCTACAGGGTGATATGGCTGCTGGATAGTGCTGGATTTTTAGTGTTAATTGCAATGTGTTAATTATATATATATATATATATATATATATATATATATATATATATATATATATATATATATATATATATATATATATATATATATATCTCTATTATATATAATTAATATATTATTATTATAATATAAATTATATATATATATCTCAATTATATATAATTAATATATTATTATTATAATATAAATTATATATATATATCTATTATATATAATTAATATATTATTATTATTATAATATAAATTTTATATATATATATATATATATATATATATATATATATATATATATCTCAATTATATATAATTAATATATTATTATAATATAAATTATATATATATCTCTATTATATATAATTAATATAATATTATTATTATTATTATTATATAAATTATATATATATCTCGTCGCTGTCCGATGAAAACCGCGTATGTCCATTTTCCCGTATTTTGGAGATTTTTCGACGGATAGAATGTCCAGGTTCATTTCCGTATACAGTATGCTTCACATTATCTAAATGACCAATGAAAAAATGTGAAATCATGTCATCTGATTTTCACGTATATCCATTTGGTGTCAAAGCTGTCAATCACGCCGCGTATCTCCCGTCCTGTGGAGGCATCTCGCCGGTCTTGTGAAGTTTCATCTTAAGCGTCTCTGGAAGCTCAGCATTGGATAGCTGAACAACCTTTAATAAACTGCATATTTAATAAACTGAGATGTTGGCTATTTAGTAAACTTGTAATAGTCACCTATTCTGCCTTCAAGTTTCGTCCCGCTCCCGCCCGCAAAATCCCGCCTAGTTTTTTTTTTTTTTTTTTGGAATAGCATGTCGTTCACTGATGAGGGCTTCAGATTAATCCGTCTCTGCTCTAGTATGCGAGCGACCGCAAATACTGAAAGCCCTTTCCGATGGTGTGCTGGAATGCACTTTTTTCTGTTGTTACATCTTTTAGTGCACTTGACACTTTCGACTGACTTGCCGTAAACGTCAGGGAAGTTTGCCTTTCAAAACGGTGCACACATGACACTTCAGACCTGAAGTTACAGACTTGTACGTGAGTATTTTGCTGCATTTATAACAGCTCGCAAAAGGAAGGTGCTTTCCATTGCTGTCGCATTGGCCTACTAGGCTACTAAAAAACATTTCCAAATATCAGACTTTTCTTTGTTTGGTTTTGTAGCTTTGCATGTTTCTTTCTTTAATACAGGTAATGAACTAATATCTGTACTGAAGCACTAGAGACGCTCTGCTCTGTTCCTCGTCCATGCTGTCTATTTTGAACTTGAACTAGCTTTCGAATTCGAACAAGGAGCAGCGGGAAGGAATTGTCTCTAAACAAGTGTGCGTGAGATTAGGCCCCGTCCTACCCGACAACATTCACAAGTTTAGGCTGCTTAAAACGTTTTTATTGCTGCAAATCAGAATCTCCCTCACAACTACAAATTATCTACGCTACTTGAATCATTTATATATTTTACTTTACACTCATATTTAATTTGCGGGAGTGCAGCGTATCATCCCTCCCGCCCGCACCCGCAAGTGCACCTCATTCATCCCGCCCGCTCCCGCAATGACCTTTAAAAATTTGTCCCGCGCCGCACTGTTTTGCGTCGCGACCCGCGGGACTCCCGCGGGAGTGCAGACCTCTACCTTCATGTACAGTGTTTAATGTGTGGGTAAACATGCTTTGTGTGTGTTGGTTTTTCCTTCACGTGTAAAAAAAAAAAAAAAAATGAACTGTTAAATCGAATGCCTATAATGTAATCACGGATTGTTATAAGGATTTTCCTTAGTTTTTTTTTTTTCAAACTCATTGTTTGGTCACTGGAGAAGTTTTAAAAGGAGAGTGGGAAGTGACGTGGGAAGGAGAGCGCTCTGGAGTGACCGGGGAAGCGGTCGTGTTTAGCGGGCTCTGTGTAATGTTTGCCAGAGAAACACAACAAAGGGGCACAAACTCTTTTTGATGGATTATATGTCGTGACTTTTCCTGGACTTTCTACATCATCCCAGGGGATAAACAGACTGTGGCGAGGTTGCGTAAATTAGCTGTGGACTGCGGCGTCTTGCCACATTTCACCTAGTCGTTGTTTCCTCCTTATCGAGGAGGACATTTACTCAAACCGGACTCTTTAAGTTGTTTTGAATGAACATTTAATCTACTGGGACATTGGGGTTTTGAGGGTTAATTGTGTGTGGGAAATTATGATAAGGTTTGCAATATGTTTGTTTGATGTGTCAGAGTGCGGCCGCGCCTCCAGCGTCTACTGTGTATTACCCGACGCAATATAAATCTGGTATATCTTCAAAAACACGTTGTTAAATGTGTTAATGGTGACTTTTTCATTAATGTATAATTATTTTGAGTGTATTTAAGTGCTGATTGATTGTTTATACGGTTTATGTATAGGGTTGTTTAACTAAAGTAAGCAGGCCGTTGGTTGTAGCCTAATCACCCCGACAGGTATATCCAATCTGCCCGTTACCTTATGTTTTGCGTGTTGTACTGTTCCCTTGCGTTTTAGTGTAAGGTGAATTGCTACAAACTGAGCGTAGCCTATTCATCTGTCAATATGAAACGCGACTTCGTCATTCTAATTAATGATCGGAAGAACGCGTATCGACCACCGTTACTGTAAAATATGCACGTATGTCCATTTTAACCCTCTGGAGTCTAAGGGGTTTTTGAGGTCTGTGAGATGTTTTGATATGCCCTGACATTTGTGCTTTTTTCAGTTGCTTATAAACATATTAATGGCAAAGGTGTAATTACACTCTATTTAGCACAAATAGGGGTACCATAATATGCCAGCAACATCTATTTACATATTTGTATTTTTGACGGAATAATGTTTATGCATGGTTATTCAAAAAACTAAAAATTAAAGTTTCTGAAATAAGGCCACAAAACACATACTTAATATGTGTCCACAAGACTTTTGACTAATGGATGTAGTTGCCTAGTGTTTTTGCTTCAAAATGATCTGAAAATCACCCGGCCTAATCATTCACATAAAACAATACATTGATTTAAATTTTTTAAAACAGTTTTTGCTTCCAAAGGCAATATGCGCAGGGGCGTGACTTGCTGTGATTCACACCTGAGAAGACAAAGACCCTGCATACTAATGAGCCTGCATACTAATGAGCCTTTCATTCAGGTGTGTCACACAAGAAAGAATGCGAGGACAAAAATAAATAAATAAATTATATATATATATATATATATATATATATATATATATATATATATATATATATAAAAAATACAAATATAAATGAAAGTCAAAAGCAAATTTTTAGTACATAGTCATACCTGGAAACAAATCCTGTTCAAATAGGCTATATGGACCATTCTACAGAATTAGTTAGAGTTAGAAAGTTAGAGTTCTCAGAGAGGAAAAAAAAGGTATTTTTTCACAAATTTTTTATACATTCAAATTGTATAATTTCCAAGGTAAACATTTCTAGTATACAGTTAATTCTCATACTGTATTTTCAGAAAGTTTTGGAATCTCCTCAAATGTGTCACTAATAAAAAACAATAATATTAAGATTTTTTTCTATCTCTATCAAGATCTATCTTGTCTTTTTTTTTTTTTTTTAAGTAGGCCTATAGCCTGGATTTTATCATTCATATTTCAAAGTTAAGGATTCATTAGTTTGACATAGTCTACATTGGAACAAACACTATAATAACATCTTAGATTATGAGCTTATTTTTGACAAAACATTCTAACGTTATATATTTAACATATGAGCAGAAACTGGTTAACTAAAGCTTATTTGATGTCTATTTTAGAGTAAAAATCTTTATAATCTATCCCAAACTAGTCAACTAAATGTTGTCTTTCATATTTCGTCTGTAACAACAACAACAACAGTGCGAATTCCGTTCATTCATCACACAGAGAAAGACACGCGATTCATTTTAAAACAGTATTCGCGATTATAACAAAGAATAAAAAACTTACTATGATTCTCGCTGGATCCATGGCTCCTCGAAGTGAAATTAATCCAGCACTGAGGTAAATTATCCAGAATTATTCCTCACAGCCTCGAAAAACGACACAGACTACCGGTACATTAATCTGAACTTGGTGTTTTATCGAGCTCGTGTGGGCGTTGGCAAGTTTCAGATCATTTGCGTTTCTATAGCGCGCGCTCTCTGTGGGCGTGGTCACATTAAAAGATAATTAGCTGAAATGAGAACGCCTGGCATCTCTCTCTTTTTATATAGATTACATAAACACAGAATATTTGTTTTAGTTTTGAATTAGATAATTTAAAAGTACACACTTAAATGATTATAAAGATATATTGATCATGCCTGTGTGACTAGTATTTGCGGAGTTTTGTTTATGTTTAGAGCCGTGCTCTAGAAAAAAAGTTCACGGAGACGGAGAGGCAGAAGGCACACCCTGTTTATTTTCTTTATTTTACAAAAGCACAATATTTTATTTCGATTGTAAGTGGACCCATAAAAAAGTAGACATTTAATAGTTTATTTTTTCATATTTCTTAAGTGTGTATGACCAAAGGTGACGGAGTATTTTAAGTCTATTTTGCTGCTATGTGAAAAAAATCGCGCAAAACGCGCCGGCGCGTTTCTCGACTCCAGAGGGTTAAACTCGATTTTGGTCAAATGTGGATTATATCATTACACTGGCAAGAATATGGTTACATTTAAAGATGCCGTACCAAGTATGACAACGCTGCGTTCAACTACTTCTGAAATTACGGTGTTTTTTTCACTTCCTGAAAAGTAACCGTTTTGGACATACGTGAGTTTCATCGGGCAGCGACTCTATATATAAAAGTGCAGAAAATACGTATATCAGTGTTTCTCACAGGAGTTTGTGAAACTGTGGTGGGTGGACCCCAGTCCTTCTAGGGGGACCTACACTACGTTCCCAAATATGGTTATAATCTATGTTTTATGTAATATAAATATGTTTAGCAAATTATAAATCTGATGCCGTTGTAAATTGTGTAAATTGTTTTGTTAATAAATATAAAATGTTTAAAAGTGAGAAGATTTGAATCCCAGGAAACACGTGCCCTGATAAAATGTAGAAGTATTTTTGGCAAAGCATCGGCAAATAAATAAAATGTAAATGCAAGTAAAAATGATAAATGCCTGAACTTCCATTTACATTTATGCATTTGGCAGACTCTTTTATCCAAAGCTACTTACATTGCATTTCAAGGTACACATTTACATTTCTTATCACCCATCACCTTGGCGTTGAAAGCACGCAACTTCCCAACAGAAAAAAATGCTTATTGGTGAACCATGACAAATCTTAATGAAATGTTTTAAAAAATAACACTAACTTTGCCAACCCTAGTAAACACAATTTGATTGTCACCTCTTTTTTGTTATCGTTTTGCTATTATTGTTAATATGAACAATGCTGATCTGAAACTTGTGTGTACAGATTCTACTCTCCTATAGTAGCTCCTGGCAGTGTGCCCCTGCTCTTCTACCATCCAGTTCCCCCTAAAATCAATGTTGAGTTCAACGCTATGGTTGCTCATGTAAACTCACCATCAGACTTCTATGTACAACAAGTGGGTGTAAAAACACACATTATAAATTTCTAATGAAATGAAATTAATGATTGAAAATGTGATTAACTCACCCTTGGTGAATGCAGGTTGAAAATATGGAGTACCTGCTGTTGCATTCAAAGCTTCAAGACTGTTACAGTCATCCCAATGCAGACCGGGAGTTCCAGATCTACTGCCCTTCAATCTCACAGGCTTGCGTCGCTAGCTATGACCAAGAATGGTGCAGGGTTCAGGTCACAGGTGTGTGTGTGTGTGTGTGTGTGTATGTCTGTACATAATATCAAACATATAAACCTTCAGTAGAGGAAGACTGTCGCTCTGATAAAATATATGAAGGTTAAGGCCTCTTTATCTCTCAGGTTTCCCTGGTGGTCGGATGGTCGAGGTTCGGTATGTGGACTTTGGCTACAGAAAGACTCTCTCTGTGAAAGATCTGAGACAGATAAAGGACGAGTTCTTTGCTTTGCCAGAAATGGTAAGATTTGGGCTGTAAAACCGGTTATGAGGTAGCCTGGTTGACACCAGACACTTCTCAGTCGTAACTGAGTGGGTCTGGGGAAGGTTCATTCACAGCCCATTTCCAAAGGGGCGTCACCAACGGACTCATGCCTCCGATTGGTTTTAGGTCTATCCAATTGCGCCCAGAGCGATCGTCATCGTGTAAAGCCCGCCTGAACGTTTGTGATTGGTGCCTCGATTTGGAAAGATTGGAAATGGGCTTGAATGGACTCTTGGCCAGACTGAATTGCAGAGCAAATCTAAATTTGCCGGAAGTTCGTCTGGGTTTTCCCAGGCTAGTTATGAGGGACAATACTGGTATGAAATTTTATACTTGTTTAAAGGGGGTTTAAATATGTATGAAACTTACTTGACAACTACGGTTCCTACATCAGTATCCAAATGAATAGAATAGTCTTAAGTAATAATAATTATGTTTCTTGTGGTCGTGCTGCCTCTCATATGTATAAGTACTTTTCATATTCACAAACTTTTCATTTTAATGCCATGGTAACAAACATGCCTGAGAGTGCAAATATCCTGTACCTTAGGGTGTACTCGCACTAGGCTTTGTACCGTGCCCTGGCGCGATTGTCCCCATTCCCCACTCCCCCTCTGGCCTGCACTTAACATTCCTGGCCGGAGCAAGCCCACTTAATTTACGATGAAACTTTTTGTTTTGAAGAAAACAGGAAGAATCACTTTTGCTAATAGACTGCCTAATAGATTTGCAATTTATGGGGTGCAGTGACTGTCTCGTTCTTTCCAAAAAGCGTTTGCGCCCCCGTGGTGCCTCTTGTTGCTATGCAACCATGAACTGCCCTCTCCACAATGACGAGTGCGCAAAAGACTCGATATGTGAACGACCCTTGGCGAGCTACCTCCAATCAGCCCATGAGCTACTGGTAGCTCACGAGTGACGTGTTGGAGACCCCTGCTCTAGTTGTTTCTGTTAAAGGACCCAAGTAGACGATATATCTGCTGTTCCTCAATCTTTCCTCACCAACACTACTCTAATGGTGCGTTCACACCGGACGTGAATAGCGTGTCAGGCGTGAGTGATTTCAATGTTAAGTCAATGCAAAGACGCGTTACGTGCATAAAAAATTCCTGCGGCGCGAATGAGGCGTATTCGAGTCTACCGCGCTCTACGCCTCATTCGTAGACTCGAATACGCCTCATTCGCGCGTCAAGTTCGCGCAAATTAAGCGTCTGGCGCGTTAAGCGCAAATTATTTAGTTAATGCTATTTGTGCATTCACGCGTTTGACGCAAATTCGCGTCTGCCGCCCGAGTTGAAAAATTTTAACTTCTGTGTCAATTCACACCGCATTAACCAATCAGGAGCCTGCTTGCTGTCACGTGAAGTATCTGGATGCTGGATGCCTCAATACTTTTTGTAATATGACAAAATGGAATAAAATGACTATTTTATTCTATTCTGTTCTAATGCACAACAAAGCAAATATTTTATCACATAAAAACTTGATTTAAATATGAGACATTCATTTTGTATTGAATGCTTTTTATTCTATTTCTAGATTATATGAAACATTATTATTCTAATGTAAAGACAACCAACATAGTACATAAGAACATAGTTCGTGTCTGGACAGTGTTGTGTGAGAGAGAGAGAGAGAGAGAAAAATCACAGGACAGGTTAATCACTTTTGGAGGCTGGCTCCATTTATCATCAAAACAAAAATAAGTGACATTAGTCAGACCAATAGTATATTATGTTGGATTTGTTACTGACACATGTATTATTCTAGACCCGACGGTGTCCGGTCTGTTATATATATTTGACAGATAGGTTGGTGAGGGTGATCCTCGCTACGATGCGGGACAACAGATCATCAAACTGGGCGCGGGACAGGCGGAAGTACTGCTGAAAGTGGCCGTTATCCAGGCGCTGCTCCTGAAGTGAGGAAATGGTGAAACTCGCCAAACTGAGTTCGCCTCCGAATGGTGTGGTGGACCCAAATACAGCGACGATGATCCGTACGCCGCTGTTCTGCTTTTCAGAGCAAATACAGAGCGGTGACTCTCTCGATAAATGCTCGATCAACATAAAAAAAGATGGCCGCCAACGGGTTTCGATTCTGACGCGCGTAAACTTCGTTTCAAACTTTTTTTACGTGCGTCAGTTTCACTCTTGACGCGCGAATTAACACAAAGTGGTCAAGCGTCAAACTAGATGCGAATTTGACGCGCTATTCGCGTCTGGTGTGAACGCACAGTAACACCCCACTGCAAATTAATCTTGTCAATTTTGGTTGTACTTATCTATGAAACTAATCCTTCAAGTTAGGCTTGCTACGGTAGTCGGTGTTACCGGTGTTACACGGTGTTCAGTCGCAACACCGTTTTCATCACTTGCCCACAGCGGCACCGAGAAAAAAAACTAAACAAAAAAAAAGCGTTTGAAGCGTTATAAATATTTAACCCAATTAACGCAGTATCCGTTTTTTTCTGCTACCTGTTGACTAGTGTTGTATGAACATGCTCTTATTAATGCGAAAAACACTTTTAAATCATTCAAGCGCGACAAGACAAGAGACAGCACTGACACACACAACCCACAGAAAAATACGCGTCAGTATCGAGTTCTCTTTCGGGCTTGAACGAACCATAACACACACTAAGTAGGCTATGCCAAACTGTCCGTTTTGTTGAGTGTCCTCAATGAGTAAAATAAAGTCTTAAAGGGGTCATGACATGAGAAACCAAATTTGCCTTGATCTTTTGGTATATAAGAGATCTATGTACTACTAAAACTTCCTGCAAGTTTCATAGCTTAAGACGTCCTCCCCATTATAAACGAAGCATTTATTTAATCAAGCTCTAAATACAGCTCGTTCTAGATCCATGGTATGAAGTGACGTCACTGTGCGAAGTGACGTACCAGTCGTTTGCATATGACCGCCTCCAGCGCAGGACAACTACGCCTCATTTCGCATCGTTGTCGTGCGGCTCGCGCCCACATGTGTTCGACTCGACGTGCTGCGAGTTGGTCCACGTGCTGCCGAACGATCCAGGCGTCAGGGAAAGCAGTCGGATGCAGTTTATTTGCAGCGCGCCAAAGCTTTATTTGAACGGTGAGTGAGATGAGTGTGACAGGGAATGTTACTGAAAGAACGAGCAGAGAGCGAGCGATCCCCGTTTGCCAATCATAACAGTGGGTGTTAACACTGAAGTCTTAAAGGGGAAACGCCCCCAAAACAGACTGTTTGAATCCGAAGGGGAGAAACAGGGTGGGAAAAGGTCATAAATCACTACATTTTTTAAGTTTTTTTTTTTGTTGTAAAAAAATCTATAGTAATACTATAATTGCACCTAAGGGAACATAATAAAACAAAACAAAAACCATGTCATGACCCCTTTAAAAGATTTGTGAGAAAATGTGATGCGTGTGAGATCCGCGTCATTTGCTGAAACAGCTGGTCTTAAAGTGTCACAATATAAGAGTAAATTACTCACTCAGACCCGGTGCCAGGAGGATTATTATACCGGCAGCCTAATAATCATGAATGCACTCCGCTATCTTTTAACAGTTCTCTGGCGAACAGCTTCTTCGCACAAAAGAAGAAAATGTCATGAGGCGCAGTGAAATGCAGCGTCCTATGTGGCGTTTCCTGATGGATCGAGGTTTTTCCTTAACTTCATTTTATACGTGCAATTCACACGAGCTCTAAGCGCATGCGAGACTGCTGCAAGTATGCGCTTATTGCTATTAATGACGTGAAAAATAGCCTACATAGAGGACACTGACAACGCGCTGACAGACAGGACCAAGCAGATAACATTGAATAAAGTCTCAACTTTTAAATTTGGTCGGTCAAAGAAAATTAAACCATAAATAGGCCTACTATTTTGTGGTTCTTTAATGTGTCGTGACATATTGCCTCAGTTAAAGCTGCTCATGAACCGATCATCTTTTCCTTGGTTAATTTATAGCATAAAATAAACATGAATTTGGCCTACATCAGAAGGACTGTTGTTTTAACTGCGGAAAGACTTCAGTAGCCTACAATCCTTTATACAATTTCAAATCCACCGACGTTAATCTTATCTCTCTCGACTACTTTGTCGGACAAAAATGCCATTTTTTTAAATTTATTTTTTTACATTGTATACACCCCCACCCCCGATGAAACCGGTGTTGTCACAAGTCGATTAACCGGTGGGAGAATTTTATCACCGTCACATCTCTACTTCAAGTGTGTACATTTAATAATTTCATTCCCCTAATGTTTGTTTCATTTTGATTTTGTCAACTGTTGTGGCAAAAATTCTCACTAAACAATCATCACTGTGTAGGCCCAGCCGCCAACACAGCAGTTACCCTGTGTGGCGTGAGTGACACATTTGAAGACAGGCCAGAGCAATCTTTATACTGTTCTTTCCAAGGCTATCTTCCCCCCCAGGCCTGCCTTCCCAGTAACTTTCCACAGACATTATCACATGATAGGAAGAAAAACAAAGGAATCTATATTTCTGGTCTACATTTATTACTAACTAGCCCCTCTGATCTAAGGAAGCCTATCTGTCCATCTATTTTCAGGCCTTGTGGTGCAGTCTGAATGATGTGGTCAGTTTGCAGAAAACATGGAGTGATGAAGCCTGTGATCTGTTTAAGGAACTCGTGGAGCATAAACTTGTCACTGTTGTGGCAAAACGTAATTTTACACCTACAGACAAACACTAGGGGTGTAACGGTTCAAATTACAAAAGGTTTGGTTTTTATTTCTTAACACATACCGAATCGTACCTAAACCATGAACCTATGTTTAGGGAAAATATATGAGACATAAGAAAATATGAACAAATACTAAAACAAACTACAAGCAATAACAAAATAAATACAATAGAACAAATATACAAATAAAGTAGTTAGTCCACTACATATACACATACACTGATACACATGTTGTCTTTTTTGAGTGTTTACAATATTTTTGTGAATTTGTTCATTCAAGCAAGCACATAACTTGAGATAGAACTCAATATTTGCGCACTGTCTGAGATGCGGATTTCCATGTGTGCGTAAACCGAGAACCGTTACACCTTTATAAAACACAGACATCTAAGATACATCAATGCTCTTAAGCAAGTTTAATGTTTACATTTCTGTAGTTTTTCTAAGAATGTTCCATAATGAAATTGAGGGTAATGTGGTATATTGTACATTTTGCTTGTCACTCACGTTTATTCAGAGTCCAACACTAGGCCTGTGCCCGTGTGTCTGTATGAGATTGGGGACGATTTTCCAGGAACCAGTATTGAGGACATACTGGTCAGAAATGGCCTTGCTGTTTCCAGTAAACAGTAAGTTATAAAAAGACCAAAGAAACATTTGGACCATCTTTCTTTCAGTTTTTCATTCTTTCTGTCCCTTTTCCATTTTTTCCCCCTCTTGCTCGCTCATTCAAGCTAAGCTGTAAAATTAATTATTTTCCATGTTCATTTTCTCCTGCTTTATCAGGATCCAGGTTAAAGACACCCAGTCCTTGGAGACGACTGTTTGGGACCCTCCATTTGAAGAGGAAGTTCGGTCTGTTGTGCCGACTCCCCCTCCTGCTTCTGAAGAGCTGAACCCCAGCCTGAGTCTGCCTACCTGTCTCAAAGACATCAGAGTTCGTGTGACGCACGTCACCTCCCCTGGAAACATCTTTGTGCAGCTGCTGCAGTTTGACAGCCAGTTGAAGAGGTTCCTGATTTCCTCAGTCCATATTCTATAGTCATCAGATGCATTTGAAGTTGTAACGCTGCCATTTTGCTCACAATGTTTGCAGAATCCACGACAGGCTAAAAAGTATCTTCTCTAAGTCTGAGCCGCAGGAGATCCACTGGGAAGCAGAAATGTTCTGTGCTGCTAATAACACTGGGGTTTGGGAAAGAGGAAAAGTGTGCAGCGTGTGCGCTAGTGGTGTTGCAGAGGTATTTGTGCACACACTTATTGAATAAAATGGAAAGAGTGGGAATCTGCTGTTAATTGGACTGGTGTGTTTATAGGTTTTGCGTTGTGACTTTGGTAATAAAGTGAATCTCCATGTGAACAATCTCAGACCCCTCTGTGCGGATATGATTGGATCTTTCTTACTGGAATGTAACCTCAGTGGTATAAGGTAAATCTTTTTCCCACAGTTGTGCATATACAGTTGCAGTCATAAGTTTACTTGAACTTTGCAGAAACATAATTGCTGATAGAGTAAATTGTACCCATTTTTCTCTTCAGGGAATCATTGAAGTATCATAATTAGCTTCTATAGGGCAGTATTAAATGAAAAAATATCTAACTTGAAAAATAAATTAATGCATTTTGTTGTTTAGCATCAGTCAAGTATATTTATATAGCGCTTTTCACAATACAGATTGTATCAAAGCAGCATAACAATGTTCGTTTCTTAGTGGAAAAACCATCCACGTTTGGTAGGGCTGATCAATGGTATTAATGATTGGATCATTTGAATATCCCCAAATGAGCAAGCCAAAGGCAACAGTGGCAAGGAACCGAAAAACTCCAAGTGACCTAATGGTGTACTAAAACTCCCATCAGGTGACCCAATGGAGAAAAAAAAAAACCTTGGGAGAACCCAGGCTCAGTCGGGGGCCAGTTCTCCTGTGTCGTTTATGAACTAGAGGCCTGATTTACAGTAACTGTAAGATAAAAAATTTATATGAATGCCTGGCTGAATAGATGCGTCTTTAGTCTAGTTTTAAACTGGGAGAGTGAGTCTGAGCAACGAACAATATCAGGAAGGCTATTCCAGAGCTAAATGTGAAAATGCTCTCCCTCCTTTGGTGGATCTGGATATCCTAGGTATGACCAGAAGCCTCGAATTTAATCATCTTAAAGACCGCGATGGATTATAGGGCGATAGAAGATCCGTTAAATCGATTGGAGCTAAACCATTTAGGGCTTTATAAGTCAGTAGCAATACCTTGTAATTAATACGGAACTTTATATCAGTGAATGTTTGCACCTTTAATAATAGTTGTTTGAGTCCCTCAATTGTCCTTGGCGAGAAAAGATTTCTCTCAAAACCATACAATCACTGTTGGGGGGTTAGAATATGCAGAAGATGCTGGAAAACCAATGAATGTTCAGGACCTGGAGTATTTTTCTGAAGAACAGTGGGCAGTTAACTGCTCAGGACAAACAAGGGACTATCACAAAACAAAAACTTTTTCATAGATCATTTGGCATATGTAAAAGGGAAATATATATATATATATATATTTATATGTTTAATTAATCTATTTATGTCTTATGTAGGACTGAACACATTTCTCTTCCTCTAACTCTCAGGCCAGCTGGTGGTCGCTCTACGTGGACAGCCACAGCGTGTGACTTCATCTCTCTCTACTTGACCGGTGCCATGGCTGTAATGGACATAAAGGTTAGAATGAATGTTAATAAATGAACTTCAACCATAGAAGTTAACAGAATCAGAGACAGAAACGGTCTCTAATACAGTGTGTGTAATTTCCCTCTCAGGAGCCAACAGCCAGGCCAGTGCTTGTGTCTCTGTTCTGTTCGAACCGGGCCGGTCAAAACGTCAATTTTGCTGATTTTCTCATTAGTGAAGGGCTTGCACTAAAGGAGAGAAAGTAAGAAAAAATGTCACTGCAGGAAAGTAGTAATTCAGACTAGGGCTGGGCGGTATATCAGGTTTGTACAATATATCGATATATTTTTTAGAAACGATATGGACTGAGGCAATAACTTTATATCGATACAGTAGTTTGATAAGAGCACATCTGAAAAGGAGGATGCAGTGGGAGCTGCTGCAGGGAAAGTACGTACTACAATTTGTCCTAGACATGACACAAGCTTATATTAATGGCTTCAAAATAACTGGTACGATAGAGCAAGCTGCTTCAAACTGGTTGACTATGTCAGATGCTCTGACAGAAACTGACTGACAGATAAATACTTGCGCTGTTTAATGCGTTTGAGATGTGGCGCTTTCCTCAGTGCTGAACCTTTTCACAGGTGTATTCTCCATCTGTAAATGTTAGAAAGTCAAGGACGAGCCTTCTGCAAGTGAATCTCTGCTTAAATTCATGCTTCCATGAATGAGCGCCGCCACTCACAGCACAATAGAATATTAGCGCAATAATTCTGACTAAATATATTGTTAAAATATTTGTTGTTGGAGACGATGAATGTGCCATGTGGAATTTTAAACCCACAAGTATATTTTTATGAAAGTGATTATAAAGGGGTAATCAAATGCAGGCTAATATAATTAGTTTGTTTTTATTTTCATTATTTTCATTTTTAGTTTAGCCTTTAGTACATTTTAAAAACAAAAGCATTATTTTAGTTTTTAGATTGTAATGTTAGAATGTGCAATATATTATGTGCAATCACATTACATTCACTATATTTGAATATAGGCCTTTTCACTATATTACTTTAATATCAACATTGTTTGTAGGATATCATTGGGCAGGATGTGTAAAAAAAAATTTTTTTCAATAAATAGATTTTCTTTATCCAAATAGAAAACCGTAGAAAGTACTGAGATATATATCATATATCGCCATTTAACCAAAAAACAGAGATTTTTTTGGCCTTATCGCCCAGCCCTAATTCAGACGAATGTTAATGTCAAGCCCTGCATATCCTGAAGTAAACTGTTCCTAGGGCTGCTTCCACATCGGAGACGGTCTTTTCAGAGGAGTGTGTGTTGAGTGAGGCGGTTCCTGAGCCACAGAGAATAGTGAGTCCGTCTCAGACTCTGCCCACACCCACCCCTCGCTTTAACCCACCACCAGAGAGAGTGCAGACACGCTCTTACTCCCCTCCAGAGCTGCCTCCCTGCGGAAACACGCTCATGAGCATCTCGGCCGTCTCTGAACAAGGAGTCATTTATGCAATGACACACCAAGCAGGTGTGTGCAGTTTTTATTGGTATTGGTATTTTAACTCTCTCAGCATTTTATGTAAATTGCTTCTGTTATGATTGGCTAACCTGATATTTTTAATGAGATTGCCAGTGGCTACAATATAAATTTACAAACTGAAGTAGTGCTTCAGTTTAAGCGTCATGTGAACCAATCATCTCTTCTTTACTATTAGTTATAGGATGAAATAAGCATGAATGAACATCTGAACGCATGTTAAAAGAAATGGTACAACTTTCTGAAATGTATTGTCTTATGTAATCGCTTAATCTGTTACAAATAGGGAAAGACTTTAAAACCGTTTGTAAACTGTCACATACCATTACATTTGCCTCAGAAGAGCCATTCAATGTCCATAAACTTGTTAATCAGCTAGAAAGAAATAACCCTAGAGAGGTGCATTTTGCTAAATGTATGCACTATTACATATTTATTCAAATTTTACTTATCCTGTTGTCTACATGATGAGAAGGAAAATGAACTAAAAATAAAACCCAACACTGCCTATATGATTGCATGTGTTGACCTGCCATTCACTAAATTAACCTTTCAGATATTACTAATGAAGAAAAATGGACTGGATGTGTGCAAGACATATGACAACATTTATAGGATGTATTGAAGCGGTGGCCAAACTACACTCAATGGCCAAGTGATGTGACTCCCAATTATGGGTGTGTTCACACTTGTTAACGTTTAGTTCGGACAAAACTACATGTCTTTGGTCCGTGTTGCGTTTATATTTCATTCGAACCACACCAGAGTTGGAAGCGGACCGAGACCCATCTTTTCAGCAGTCTCGGTTCGCTTGTTTGGTGCGCACCAAGGTTCAGATGGCAGCGTTTACACTTATTCAAATTTACAGGACTAACAGAGAAATCGTTCTAGGGTTCGTTTTAATTTAAACAAACATGCTGTGTGTGAACACGCCCATGTTTAACTTTCTTTTTCAACTTGAGAATGATGTCATAGGGTAAGGAATTTAGTTTCTCATGATATGTGCTCTGCCAGTACAAATTTTTTTTTCTGCTGTGTTTAGTGTGCGAGTTTGATCGCTTGCGGGAGCGGCTGCAACAGCACATTAAATCTCTGCCGAGACAGAAGAACTACAACTGGAAAGGAGTTTTGGGCTGTGCTGTCATGGGAACTGACATGTTCTGGTACAGAGGTCAGGTGCAGGAGGTCATTGGAGGACACGTGAAGGTCAGTGTGCTTTCGTTGGATTACATTACTTCAGAGAATTTGGGATTTTTAAATAAGTTCACTTTCACACAGATCATATATATATAATTGGCTTAACAATTTAGGTTGTATTGTTTTGTTACCAGTTTGTGATGTAATTGTTACAGGTCCGATATGTGGATCAGGGACTTGTGGAGAGCATCCCGGTTTGTCATGTGTACCCAGTGGTTCTCTGTGAGGATGTGCCACAGCTCTGTGTGCCTTGTCAGATAAATGGAGTCGTACCGGTACGTGTGTGTGGTAATTTGATCACTTGGAATGTAAACTGGGCAATGTGATCATCCTCGCAGCAGTTCATGCTTTAAACCAAAGATTTCCCCCAAAAAACTGACCTAAAAGACATTTACTTAAGGTACTATCTGAGTTTTTAAATTAGTATTTCAATAATTAAACATTTACGGTTCTTGGCAGTTAATGGTCACATGACAGGCAGGTAAACATAAATTTTGTTTTATTCAACTTTTTTTTTTATTATTATTATTATTTTTTTTACTTTTAACATAAAATTATTTATTAGTTTTTAATCAACCCATAAACCCCCAGGGGTTCACAAACCCTAGGACACCCTGTTTTAACTGTAGCTGTGAGATTTCTACAATTATTTTGTGTGATCATATTTCATCCCAAAAACCTATATAAATAAAATGTACTACAAAAGGTAATTTTGCATAAAGAAAGCCTATTTTAGAGACATTTAAAGTTGTTTTGCACTCTGACATTTTTTTTAAATTAATATTCTCACAATGCAAAAATAAATAAATCCTATAAACAGGATGTATTTTATGTATTATACAAATATTTTGTGAAATAAGACCAAGACCTTTCTTCCTGAGAAATCATTTCATTAGTTTATTAATTTATGTAAAATTCAAAGTAATTCTGGTTTTCAGCAAATCATCAGGCTTTAACTGTTACAGATCGGGAAGGGGTGGCAGTGGGATGCTGTGGTGCTTATGAAGGAGTTGCTACTTGGGCGTTCAGTCAATGTCTACATTATGGTAAAGTAAATTTACATGTACTTATTTACATCTACACCACTTCATGTATCAGCAGAACTATATTAATCACTTATAGGTCGAATCATCATGTGTTGACAAGCAGTCAGCTCTCTCCCAGTAAACCTGTTGTTTTGCAGGAACACCCAGCGGATCCATGTGACTGTGTTACGGTAGAGATAATGGTGGATGGCATGGCACTTAGCAAGATAATGGTGCACCACCAATATGCCACTTTTGACCCTGCCATCAGCAGCCAAGAGGTCTGATCAGTGGAGATTAGTGGGAGGGGGTTTGTTTTGCTTGTGTGAGGTGTACAGTAGACATTGACACTGTTTCTTTCCAGGATTATGTTGTTAAGCCTCCTGCCCTTGATTTGGATGACTGGGACCTAAACACAGAGGTAAAAGTTTAATTTCTGTTGACGTTGTACAATTCCTCAATTTCTGGTGAAAAAAATTTCATAGCAATCACTCAGTTTTCTTACAAAAATGTCAGAGCTGGTTTAGTAACAGGGTGTTGTGTTTTTAGGGATTGGAGGAGCCCCAGCCTGTTTTAGGGGTCTATAAAGATCTCCAGATTCCTAAAGAAAGAAAACATTTCCCCGCCAAGGTCAAGCATATCCGCACCCCTAATGAGGTATGTGAGCTGATGGTTCTGTGTTCTTGTGACCTTCCGTCACATTTATATCTGGCCTTATTCATCAGACATTCATTTATGTAGAAACGCCTTATGAATTTATCGTCTCAAGAGTTGGTCTTAAATTTGAAGTGCAGCACCAGTATTAGAAGAACCAGTAACATTAGAGAAAATTTGCTGGCAAATCTGTGACCAACTTGAACCTGTTGTGAAATTAGCATGGGAAAATCTTTCACCCTCACATGAAATTCCAGATCGAATAGATTCCTATTGAGCTGCAGTACAGCTGTAAATATGACTGCTCATTTACTGTATATTGCTTTCATTGAATCTGATGTGTGCTTGCAGGTGTTCTTGTGTGTGTTGGAAAAGACTCAGAGAAAACTGGAGCAGGAAGAGAGTTTGGAGAAGGCTCTCGAGCGTGTGAATGAGAGTGTTGAAAACCTGAGCCTGCTGACAGACTTCCCCATTGGTGCTTATGTTTGATCACATTGAAATGAACTATAACCAATTGACTAAGACTTCAGTGGTACCGTGTTTGCATGCATGCCTTTTGTATAAGTTTATTTGAGAAACTAAAATCTGAGACCATATGTTTTTCATTCCTTGCCTGTGGCCCATTGAAATAGGCTAAACGGAAAACAAGCGATTTATTGAATGGATGTTTTTCATTGTGTGTTTGTGTGCAGAGTGTCCCTGTCTGGCCGAATACAGTGATGGTAAATATTATCGTGCGAAGCTACTGGGCTTTTCTGAAGTCACTCCCTCTGTCAAGCTCCTTGTGAGACATGTGGATTTTGGCTCGGATGACATTTTACCAGTAAACAAGTAAGACTGTAGATTATACAACTATTGGCATTGCAATACTTTGCAGGCCATTTTCATCCTCGTTCGCTTGCATCAAGGCAAGCGTAAACCACTAGTGTTTGGTACACACCATAGAGTACACACCCTCGGTCTCTCTTGCGCGCTATCTCTCGCTCGCGCAGTTCGTTTCGCTTTTGTCCAGTCAGGCGCCTCATAGATTGGAGGTAGCTCGGCAAGGGGCCGCTCACATATCGTGTCTTTTGCGCATTTTTTTTCTCAGGCGCAGCGAGTTGAAAACACCTCAACTTTTCAGAATGCCACAAGCGCACATCAGTTCATGTGACAAGAACCAACCAATCAGCTTCACCCTTACCGAAACATTGACAGCTCAGTCAACATGAAGGAGGGGGGTGCACCCAAACACTACGGGTGTTTTTCTCTTCTCCGTAAATTAATCTTGAGCTACAGCAAGCGTTTTTCTGTGGTGGAAATCCATTAGCTACTAAAACTTTGTCGTTGTGGAGAGCGCAGTGCATGGTTGCATAGCAACGACAGACGCCATGGGAAAATCAGACTGAATTTTACTATTAATAATAAAAGATAAGCTAATGTACATTAATGTAAATGTCAAATAATTTATCTTTTTTGACTCATTCTTTTTATAAAAATGATTTAAATGCTGAAATATCTGAGGTTTATCTTTTTATAAAACCTTTTTTGTCTCAACTTTATTTGAATTTAATTTTACTATATGTGCCTAGGGGTGGGCCGGGGATGGCAGGGGTTGGTGGCAATGTAAGATATTTGTCGTGGGGCGAGAGCTTCGATTACCTCTCTTTTTTGACCATACATGTGTTTGCATCCCTGGGATAAACGTTACCTCAGTTGAGTGGCCTGACTTCTACACCTCCCTGGTAGAGAAACTGAGCGTAAAGACAAACTGAGGGCATATAAATCTTTAGATGCCTATAACTGTGCTGAATGGTCTTGACTTGTGGTAACGTTACATTGCGCAGTCCTGCCTAGTAGGGATGCACCGAATCCAGGATTCGGATTCGGCCGAATATTGGACTTTTTAACGAGGTTCGGTTTCTGCCGAACCTTAGAATTTTTTTCCACCGAACCCTAGGCTTGCACTACGCGCGCTACGTCGACGTCACGCTGCTGTTGATTATGGGAAGGTGTTTACGTTAGGCTTGTTCGACTTGAACCGGCGCTGCACAGCCCGATCAGTGGATGACATCAGTACTGCGAGAGCGAATAGAGATGCTCCTCGTGCTTTTGAATCGCTCTCGCGGTACTTTGATGTCATAAACCGAGCGGTGAGCGGTCTGTGCAGCTAGTGTGAAGCGCCGGTTCAAGTCGAACAAGCCTGTTGTGTCATGAAGAAAAATAGGGATAGCTGAGCTCACAGCTAAAGTTATTACAGAGGCCAGACAGACTCATGGAGGCGATTGGCATCTCACAACTCGCACTTTATTCCCCTGTCGAACTCGTGTAACTGTCTGTCACACGTTCTACCGTCCACAGCGTTACTTAACAAAATAAGATAAAAATGAGCGTCAAACAGAAAAAACCCGCATACATGGGCGGGTGTTCGAGGTGCACGGCACATACAATACAAACTGCAGACAGTTCAACAGGGCGCGCTCAGCTCTTAAAGGGGCCACACCTTATTTCCACTCGTTACAGAGGTGGACTGTTCGAATGCAGTAGGCTGTGAGAAAGTGAAAATGTAACTCGTGAGCAGAAACAGTGTTGTTTGGCAGTACTTTCAGTCAAAAGAAGGCAATTCAAGTCGAGCTACATGTTCAATTTGCAATGCCGATTTGTCTCGTGGTGGCAATTGGACCCTATACAATACACAACATCGCCGCTGTTAAAATGCATAATGTTGCTTATTCTTTTTTGTTCTTTTTTTTTACAGTTAAAATTAAATAAAATGAAAAATCCACGTTGTTTACTTCATTAATGTGTTTACGGAGTTAATGGACTGATGATGAGAGTAGGATTCGGTATTCGGTTTCGGATTCGGCAGAACCTTAACCAGTGGATTTGGTATTCGGCCGAACCCCACAAATCTCGATTCGGTGCATCCCTACTGCCTAGCCAGCGCCAAGGCCGGAAGACGACAATGTAAAGAGTGACATTACAGTACAATTTTAATGGTGTGAATATTTTCTAGAGATAATTTTATGTATTAAAATTATATTATGTATTTGATTTTATTCTTTCTTACCAGGTTCTTCAAAAAGTATATCACAATCAATCACAACAATGTATACAATCATAGATGATTCACAAATAATCACAATAATTTAGAAAACATTATGCGATAAAATTTCTAATTGGAGCTTGTAGGTGATTCTTGCACCCAACAACACAACAAGATGACATTTAATAAAAATAATAATAAATGAAGCTCCTTATGTATCCGAATCTGTGCTGGTTTGTATTGGCCGCCTCCAGTTTTCGCGTTTTGGCTCCAGCTAACGCCGTGACGTAATTGTGACGTCAGCGCAGAAGGGGTTTATTTACTAGAGTTGGGGGACTCGAACTCGGACTCGGACTCGAGTCCAATTTTGAACAAACTCTGACTTGTCACGCACTTGGATGAATTTGTACTCGGACTTGGCACGGACTCTGACATTTTAGACTCGGAAAAATGTCCGAGTCCAGTCGAGTCCGGGCACTGGAGGACACAATATTATTCAAAAACGAAACGAAACTACTTGTGTTGTTTCCGCGTTGAGCATTGTAGCCAATCACAGACATGTATATTAAACGCATGAACACAGTGGCAAATCAGAGTCAGAGTCAGTCAACATGCGGAGAATTCGCTCAAAATGTATGTTCAGAATCAGCACAAGCTTTATCCTTTCGCAAATCCCCTCATAATCAACAAAGTCTAGACGCGATATAAATGAGAGATTCACTGTGCAGTGCGGACAACTTCAGTGTTTATGACGAGAGTTTTAGGGAGAGTGCAGAACGCGGTAAGTAAGTGATGGCTTAAAGGGAGTGCTATTGACAATCTAAATAATAGTTTTGTTTTTCGTGCTTCTAGAGGACCAGTGGTTACGTTCACACAGTAAATTATAAAGAGTGATAAATGCATTTAAATGTGGGAGTGAATCCGTAAAATTTTAGTCATGTGAGTCATGAAATTGCGATGATTGACGTAGCAACATTTTGGCGTCTAATAGTTTTATGATTTTTGTTACATTTACACTTTAGTTTACATACACCTTTCAGAATCTCCAAAATGTAATTTTTATTTATTTATAAGAAAGGATCATAAAAACATTTTCTATTTAGTACTGCACTGAAAAAGCTTTTTCACATAACAGATGCTTAATAGCCTAGTCCACAAGACAAAATACAAACACAAAATACAAGACAAATTACTTGATTTTTATATTGTGTGTCATTACCTGAATGATCCACAACTGTTTTTTTTTATTTATTTTTTTAATGGTTGTTCATGAGGAAAAATCCTCCAGCTCCTGCACATTCTTTGCTTTTCCAGCATCTTTTTCATATTTGCCTCCTTACTAGCAGTGGCTATGATTGCGAGATCCATCTTTTCAAATCATTCAAACTAGGTCAATTTCAAATCATTTAAATCTTTGTGGACTCGGCCGGACTCGACTCGGACTCGAATGTTAAGGACTCGGACTCAAGTCCGACTCGGCCCTCTTTGGACTCGGACTTGGACTCGATTGTTAAGGACTTGGACTTGACTCGGACTCGACAAAGGTGGACTCGGACCCAACACTATTATTTACTTTGCATCAAATCAGTAGTTCTCAACCTTTTTGTCCAAGACCATATTCGAAGGACCCCCTAATAGTACTTCTGCTGTAATGGACAAATCTCAGCTTCAAACTTTTTTTATACAGAAACCTGGAGGTGATGTATATTAAAATAAAAATAATTACTAAAGTTAAGTTTCTTAATCACAGAAGTTTAAACAAATGAATGCTCTTCAGGATATACAGTTTTTATTACCAATGAAATGACATGACTTTTCTAGGTGTTTATTATTACAGGGATTTATTTTTTAAATGATTTCTTGCTTACAAATAGCAATTTCTACTCTATACAATTGCAATTACAAATGCCCATGGCTTTTTCCAATTCTAGAAATTACACTTCTTTATAGGTTTTCACTCTTAAAAATTTAGTTTTAGTAAATTTAACTATTTTTGTTTTGTCTTGCTAAATCATTGTCAGCTTGAGGCCCTCTAAAGGGTGCTAGCCCCCAGTTGACAACCACTGCATTAAAATAACGAATTTATTACAACCCTATTCAAAATCAAATAACATATCTAAAAACCTATACATGTGTGTTGTCACTGCAGATTGCGGCAGCTCCCTGCATCCCTCCATCATTATCCCTGTGCAGCTGTTTACGTCAAGTTAGCAGGCTTCAAACCAGCAAATGTGAGCTTGGAGATGGAGCGGATACCTTATCGGCCTGAGTGGACTATGAAAGCCATGCTGGAGATGATCGACCTGTTGAACGGAGAGCTCACAGCTGTGGTCACTGTACGCCTCATTCATAGTTTCAGAAATGTGTCCCTTTTTACACCTGGCATAACATGCATTTTTGGTGACTGGATCATGATCTGATCGCTCCTGACCACGACATTAAAATGCAACTTACTGTGTAATCAGAGAAAACCAAAGGTGTAAAAGGGGACATCATTTTCATATAACATTTAGGCTCTGTTTACTCCTGGGGTTAAGATGCGTTTTGGTCAATTGGAAAGCAGTTGCATGAATGTATGTTAATCTATCCAAATGTGCAATTCAGGCAATGGAACCACATCCGACTATGTTGCTGTATAATGCGAATGGAAAACTTGTCCATACACGTCTGGTGGAGAAAGGCCTTGCTGATTATGAATAAAGGTAAGTGAGATTAAATAAATCAAATGAAGAAAACAAAACAATGTCTAAACATTTGTGTATCTGTCATGTTTTATTTTCGGTGTCTGTAGGTTGTGGCAGTGACGCCAGGATCGCCAGCGTTCATAACTTTTGAAAGCAAAACTTTTATGTTGGTGTAGTAGTTTAATTTTATGTTAAAGCATTAGGGGGTTTATGCTACTTTATTTGTATAGTTCATATATTTGGCCAGTTTTATGTGTGTGCAGCTATTCCTAATTTTATGTTAAATAATTTATTCAAATTTAAGGCTGGTTCAAAGTAGCAGAAAGATTTTGTTGAGGTTTAAGATCTGTCCAGCAGAGCTGAATAAAACTCTTTATGTTATGTTCTTGTTGTTACTTATTGGCTTAAGTGTTTTTGCAAATCCTTGCATTGCATTAATAGGTCTATTTAGTCATTTGTTGACCATAAATGATCTTTTATCTTCAGACCACTGCCAGAAGCATCCTGAAGAAATTTTCATAATTTTCTTAAATCATTGTCCTTTAAAGGTGTAAGACTGGAAAAACTGGTTGAAGAGAGACCTGACCACTGGTCTATGAGACAGGACTTTGCTGGAAATTAACATTTGTCTTCCCTTGAGATGAATGTCTCACCTTCTCTACATTTCATTCTCTCTCTCTCTCAGGGACACCTAAAACTCACATAAGAATATACACTCACCGGCCACTTTATTAGGTACCCCATGCTAGTAACGGGTTGGACCCCCTTTTGCCTTCAGAACTGCCTCAATTCTTCGTGGCATAGATTCAACAAGGTGCTGGAAGCATTCCTCAGGGAGTTTGGTCCATATTGACATGATGGCATCACACAGTTGCCGCAGATTTGTCGGCTGCACATCCATGATGCGAATCTCCCGTTCCACCACATCCCAAAGATGCTCTATTGGATTGAGATCTGGTGACTGTGGAGGCCATTTGAGTACAGCGAACTCATTGTCATGTTCAAGAAACCAGTCTGAGATGATTCCAGCTTTATGACATGGCGCATTATCCTGCTGAAAGTAGCCATCAGAAGTTGGGTACATTGTGGTCATAAAGGGATGGACATGGTCAGCAACAATACTCAGGTAGGCTGTGGCGTTGCAACGATGCTCAATTGGTACCAAGGGGCCCAAAGAGTGCCAAGAAAATATTCACCACACCATGACACCACCACCACCAGCCTGAACCGTTGATACAAGGCAGGATAAATCCATGCTTTCATGTTGTAGACGCCAAATTCTGACCCTACCATCCGAATGTCGCAGCAGAAATCGAGACTCATCAGACCAGGCAACGTTTTTCCAATCTTCTATTGTCCAATTTCGATGAGCTTGTGCAAATTGTAGCCTCAGTTTCCTGTTCTTAGCTGAAAGGAGTGGCACCCGGTGTGGTCTTCTGCTGCTGTAGCCCATCTGCCTCAAAGTTCGACGTACTGTGCGTTCAGAGATGCTCTTCTGCCCACCTTGGTTGTAACGGGTGGTTATTTGAGTCACTGTTGCCCTTCTATCAGCTCGAACCAGTCTGGCCATTCTCCTCTGACCTCTGGCATCAACAAGGCATTTCCGCCCACAGAACTGCCGCTCACTGGATGTTTTTTCTTTTTCGGACCATTCTCTGTAAACCCTAGAGATGGTTGTGCGTGAAAATCCCAGTAGATTAGCAGTTTCTGAAATACTCAGACCAGCCCTTCTGGCACCAACAATCATGCCACGTTCAAAGTCACTCAAATCACCTTTCTTCCCCATACTGATGCTCGGTTTGAACTGCAGGAGATTGTCTTGACCATGTCTACATGCCTAAATGCACTGAGTTGCCGCCATGTGATTGGCTGCTTAGAAATTAAGTGTTAACGAGCAGTTGGACAGGTGTACCTAATAAAGTGGCCGGTGAGTGTATATGGTTAATGTGAATGATCATCATTGAGTATTATGTTTAGTATCATTTAAAATGTCTCTGAGTGAGTGGTACAACTGTCGCATTCCCAAAGAGTAAAACAAAAGGTAATAAGGTTTTTAGAAGTTTAGAGAAACTGGCACACAAAGGAAGATAGGCAAATGTATTAATCATTAACATTTAATGATGCACATACATCTTTAAAACCTTTTCTTTTATGGAGTCAGACAAAATAACGAGTTAATACATGAGAAAATGTATTGCATTTAATCACAAATCCCTTTGCCATGAGAAAAGACGGAACACGCTTGAGATCTTTCCCGCTAATCGAATGCCGCCATTGGATCGATATAGACGGGCCTGACAGGTACACTAACTTTTTCTTCAAAATTAACAAGACTTGAAATTAATACATCAATCCTTCCAAAATGTGTTTTTGTCTTACCCTGATTCACCATGAATCAAGACATCCCTAGTGGGATTGTTTTTCTGGGAAATTGTTTACATACGACTCTGACTGTGTGTGTCTCGTCATATCTGTAAATGGAGAAAAATTGCTCTGGCTACGTTGACACATGTATGATGTGGTAGAAGCCTAGTTTAGTTTTCACAACAAGTGAGAAAGGTTGACATGGAGCAGCTAAATCTCAAACCTTCAGGTTGCTTCAGAGAAGAGTCGGCTGGCAAAAAGAACATGACAGAGCTCTTAATAAAGTTTTGAAAAAATGGCTTGGGTTTTTGGAGATGGCTGAAACTGGGATTTGAAATTTTGTAAAAGTGAAGTGCTATTTTTATCATTCTTATTATTTTATTGAATGGATAAATTAACATGCATATGTAGCTTTCTAACACCATACTGTCTATTAATGGGTATAGTTACAGTACTGTGTTCAGCTAGTCGGCTTGAGATCCTTGTATATCTCTTAAACCTATTAATGAATGTTTTGAGCAGTAGGACAACCATATTCACGTAGAGCCAAAGCACAATCAAAACATGTTCTAACGCAAAATGCATGTTTGTTTTTATATCGCTAGAGGGCCAAAAGTTTAGCCTGATGTCGTCATACTCATTCTAGTCAGAATGTGAGTCTGATACTACTCCATTGGGCTGTTATTATGGGGCGTGATTCGATTGAACCAGGAAAGAAAATGCCTCTGCACTCAATTGGATGGACCTACAATCAATCAGAGCAACGGAGTAAATGACGTATGTTGAGGATTCTGGTGGTGTGCTGAATTTTGACCCCCTGCC
The DNA here is from genome assembly GCA_031834385.1 of Semotilus atromaculatus. NCBI lineage: Eukaryota > Metazoa > Chordata > Actinopteri > Cypriniformes > Leuciscidae > Semotilus > Semotilus atromaculatus. Next base: position 29,225,576 of record JAULUF010000055.1, read on the forward strand.
AAATTATTACCCCCCTCGTTGAAGTCAGTACCTGATTGCCTAATCCTAATCCCTCCCCCACAACTAATCCTAAACCTACCAATGCTAGGGGAGTAATAATTTGGTGGGGGTCGAAATTCGGCACAACACCGCGGCTTCTGAAAAGGAGCTGGCAACGACCGCTGGTTTTGTCCACCTCGTCGTGCACGCCGAGTTGTATCGCCATGATGCCAATTTCGGTTGCTTCTTTCACTTGGTCCTCCACGAGTGCGACCGAAGGAGAAAAAACAATGACCACAGGGTTTTCACTTCATCCCATCTTCTTAGAGACCATCGACCCCAAAACTTAGAGACCGAATCACGTAGGAAGGACGGCAAAAACATCGTTTCAATCGACAAATGACTAGATCACGGTTCTCTGTTCCTCTTTTAAAATGAATGCGTTGTCTACATCTTCTACAACAGATGCAATGGCTGAATCGACACATCTAAATTCTCGAGCGGCAGCCATTCTTTGTTGTAAACGAATTTATCAAGTCTAGACCGAACTTCCCGACCTCAAATGTTTTGGGCGGGGTTAAGTTCGGCTGACATCCAGGCTGCCAAAAGTTACATATTGACCCTTAAATTATCTTAAAAAAGGTTATGAACCAAATATGTCCATATCCTTTCTGAGGAATTGCAATGCATTTTAAAGAATGGCAAAAAGCTTTATTGGCTCTTTTTTTTCATTACTTTGACTAAAACCCAATTTCTTTGGGCATGACAAAATGACCAGCTAACATTTCACTAATCATGTTATCAGCACACGGGAAAGTGTGAACAAGTACTAGTCAGGTGAAATTATTCTGATTGGATCATAAGAGCAGACTAATTGCTGTAAAAGGGAAGAAGTGCTTTCGGTCATTGTGTTGTATTAGTAATGGTTGCCTCCAAAGAAAGACGTGCTGCCATCATCGCTTTGCATCAAACTGGCCTTGCGCACCTGAAAGAACCTTTTACTGGATCATCGAGAACTTCAAGGAGAGAAGTTCAACTGCAGTGAAGAAGGCTTAAAGACATTCCAGGAGTGTCCGCAAGGAAAAGTCATCTACAGAATCATGTCATCATCAGTGCAGAACTTGCTTATTGGCAGCAGGTGGGTGTGAGTGTAACTGGAAGTACAAGGATTAGACAGCACGTACAAATAGGCCTATGTTTTTACTGATGAAGCCCTCTTTCAGCTATTTTGGACATCTGGAAAAATGTACTGAGAAGGTAAAAGCTACCTTGATTCCTGTCATGCCAACTGTGAGGCATCCTGAGTCCATCCATGTGTGGTGTCCCATCCAAGGGAATGGGCTCTCTTTCAATTCTGCCCTAAAACACTGCCATGAATAAAGGATGGTATCAAAAGGATCTGTGCATTTTCCAGCATGATGGAGCAGTGTCATAAGGCAAGTGGTTAATGAAAGTGGCTCAGAGATCATTACATTGAAATTTTGGATCTGGCTAGGCAACTCCTAAAAGCCAAACTCTAAATCTAAATCCCATAGAAAACCTGTGGTCAGTCCACAAAAATGGGTAGCCTTCAGTCAGGATTTGGTCCAGAGGCTGACATCCAACATGCAAGCGTGAATTGCAGAGTGAGGTTATGAAGAAGAAAAAGATCAACACTGTAAATGTTTTTGCCAATAAAAGCCTTTAAAAACTTGTTACATGATCAGTTACACTGAAAGCAGCAAACTTTGCGAAACAAAATGTATGTCACTGCTAGTGCTAATACTTGTATATTGTAATATATTGACCTATTCTATTGATACCCACATTGACTAGGCAATTTATCATCATTTATTACAAATCACTGAATGGCATCAAGCCTATTTTATTTCTCTAAAAAGTATCCTTTAGAACTATACCTTTTGCACACAAAACTGAACTCAACATAAAAAGATTTATTCTTTACAGAAATAAATACTTGACACATTTACAAAATGCACACATATTTCACTTAAATTCATTCAAGGCCATGTTTTTCTTCATGTGTATTGTGGATCATTCATGCCTTCGTGTCCATAATGACATGACCCAGTGCATCTTTTAACCGCACACGTCCTGTTGGGTATTGTGTTTCCTGCCGTCCATCTGAGTAAACTGTTTTAACCGTACCATCTGGATATTCCCGTCTTTTAAAATCTAAGGTGTGGATCTCCCGCTGGCCAGTGTTAAACTGGATCACCTTACTACCATCCCTAAAAGAAAGCAGAATAAAAATGCTCTGACTTCAATACGTTAGGTGACTCTTTATTATAACACACTGAGGTGGAGGGCCATGAGTTGTACTCACGGATTCAGCTGTATTATTGTTCCATCTGTCAGTACACTTTCCTCTCTTCCATCAGGGTAGAGAGTCTTGACCGTCTGATCAGGGAAAGTTATTTCCTTACGACCATCTGGAAAGTGTTTCTCTAAAATAGGCATGGGGGGGTTGAGACTTAAATGTAGTCTGGACATAATACCGGACCTCTAAATATTAATTTTGAAAGAAATTCATGCCCACCTGTTTGATTGTTAGGAAACTGAAGCACTTCCATCCCATCAGGGTAAGTGATGTGTGTGGTCTGAGCTTCAGCGTAGTAATAAATCTGAAAGAGAATGGCATTGCTAATTGAAACGCTTTGCTGATTTTAAATTCACTTAGTTTTAATTATTAACTGTCAAAACACCATTAAACCAACAATAAAACTGCACAAATACCGCATTTAAAATGGATGGAAGAACATGTTTTCACACATAAATTATTGATCATTACATGGTGTAAACTTCCTAATAACAGATGGAAACAACACTCTTCAGAGTCCATGCCTCACCACTCTTTGATCAGGCATTGTATGTTTTACATCCCCGTTGAAAAACATGACTTTGACAGTCTGTCCATCGGCAGAGAGCTCTTTCCTTGTGCCATTTGGAAAAACAACAAGTCGACCTCCATCAGGAAGAACCTTCTCGATCTGAAACATACATGAATATTAGTTAGACCCGAATTCCATTAGAAATTGGGCATTTTGATAACTTTAGTAATGTGACCATAATTTCTACACTTTCCTTATGGAAGGGTGTGGTTCAGTTTTGTTTGAAATAGCATTCCCTCAATGTCAGTACTATCTGAGCTTTGAATTGGAACTAAACAAGACGCATTACCTTGTTGTCAGACTGCGTGATCTCTTCCTGTTCCTCCTCTGACTGTCCGATGACAGCTGTGTTAATCAGTGGAGCATCAGGGTTCCTCTGAGTCATATCCAGTCCATCTATACACTGAGTTCCCACTGGACTGTGCTCCCTTTTGAAGCTGATACCCTCTTTCATTTGTTCAGGGATAAAAGCTGTGGCAAAATGTGATTGATTATTTGTGAGTCATCGATTCCAATTCTAGAATCGGATACTTGTTAAAAAAAATTAATTTAGATTCCTCTTATCGATTCCTTTGTGTGCATTTTAATATGACTTTAAACCATTCAAGCGCAAGAATTCTCGCATGGTGTTTTCTGTAAAATATGTAGAACTATTCATAAACACAGTCGGTTATGTCTTAAGTGAATGAAAACAGTTGGCAAAGAAAATGCATGTGTAGCTATATTGGATCTGTGTAGCTTTTAAAGTGACAGCAGCCTAAAATGTCTGATGAAGAACGTTGATCAGACAACAAAAGACAAAGAGAAAATGTATTCACTGTTCTTGACTGAATAACTTTTGTAACGATATTTGTAATGTACAGTATTATTTTACATTTGATTAGTTCCTGTACCTAAATACCTGAACATCTTAAAACACTGTTTATTTCATTCGTATCTTTGTTCAGTTGTATTTATTTGTGTGATTGGTCAATTGTTTATTTGTCCTTTTTTATAGTTTACTTGTCTTTAATAATGCTTGAAATTTATATTAGTTAGCCTAGTTGTTTTTGCTATGGTATTTTTAAACCATAGTCAAAAGTTCCTTCTGTAAGTGTTCTTTAGCCTGTTGATTTTTTGTTCATGGTATTCATACTTTGCACGTGACATCACAAGTACTGGCTGGAGGGCGAGAACGTTGTTCTCCAGCAACGAAACCCAGTAAACTAATCAAGGATCTTGCCAGGATGTCACCAGTTTTACTATACAAAAGTTGGTGTTTTGAGGTGTAAACGACATGCCAGATAGTTGTTGTATGATTGGTTGCACTAACCAGATGAGATAAGCAACCTTCACAGTATACACGTCTGTGCAGTGATCATTCCATCAAAGGTAATTTCAACATTTGTTTGAATACAATGGGTGTATGATCATGTAATCAACGTCAATCAACGCCATCAGCTGGTTCGGCGAGTCAGCTGTTTGTGTTATGAGGTTAGGCTAACTGTACATTCACACCACCGTGAAAAAATCATTTAAAATGAATGACTTCTGGGCACTTTGACGCTCTCGCCGGTGAACGCACAGTAGCAGCTGTCGTATTTTGCTAACAACAACAAAAGTGTGTGATAGGTTGTTTTGAGGTTTGTGATATCTACGGTTTTCAATGAGAACCAGAGATGACCCAAACCTTGTCTGCTTTACACAATTTAGCTACCTTGGAGTTAATCCTAGTCCATAGTTATGCAGCTAGCTCGCTAACAGACTTGATAGCTACTAGAAAGACCTGGAACTACAGGACTCTACATTGAAAATACCCGTTTGTTGCCCGCCAGGTATCCATGGTAGTCACGTGACTGCAAAGTATGAATTCAGCTGCAATGAAATGTTTTGTAATAAGACTTGAATGATATCTACTTTTTTTTTTCTTTAATTAGGAATCGATAAGAATTGGAATCGATAAGCAAAATCGGATTCATTCAAATTAAAAAGATACCCAACCGTAAAGCACACTAAAAAGCACTAAAATGCACTAGTGATGTTGATAAATAATACCTACCTGTGGTATTATCTGAGTCTGTGAGAGGAATCTGTGTCTCTGGACTTCCCTTTCTGCTGCTGTTGCTTTTTGCACTCAGGGAGGGACTCTTGACACACAAAAACAGACATATTAGCAAGAGTGTGAAAACTCGAAAACCTGTCTATGAAGGGAAGGACCTTCAGACCTGCCAATCCACACTTACCCTAGAATCTGTACTTTTGGATCCAGTACTAGCTCTATTGCTAGACGCAGAGAACCTTCCTTTTTCCTTCTCTTTCTCAGCACTCTTCCACACACTGAGACGCAGTTTCTCCAGTGTCCGCACTTGGTCTCTGAGGGACATGTTCTCTGCACTCAAAGTGTCTACCTGCTGCCGAAGACGGCTCTGTGTGTTGCTCCAACGAGCCTCTCGTTTGCGCAGATCCTCTTGCAGCACGTTTAATTGCTGCTTTAGAGCCTGATACAGTCATAAACAATCACATTTAAAACACATCAAACAACTCATTATAATAAAAAATAGTGTAGTGTCCAAATGAGACTTTTTCAATAGACGATAATTAAACCGGACCTGTATCTCATCTCGTTCTTGTTTGTCAGGTCTTGCTCTTACAGTTGCTGCATGCTTTTCAAAAAGCTTCTTTTCACGCTGCAGTTTCTTATTTTCCTCCCTTTTAAACTCCTCCCACTTTGCAATTTCCTCCATCCTCTTCTTATCAAATTCAGCCCTTTCTTTCCTGAATTGGAAAGTTTTCAGTCATATTTGTTTTAAGCATGACAAATAACTGTATATTCATATTGCCAAGGCATTTGCAATTTAGCTGTGAACTGTGAATATTGAAATATATATCAAATTACACATTTAATATTTTGAATATTTAAAGGGCCATACTTGAGATCATCTCTTGTTTGCTGGTTCTCCTGCTTTAGTTTGACCAGTGATACATTCTCAGATTTGAACCTTTCAATCTCTGTTTCCAGCTCCACCAAACGCTCACGAAGAAGTCTCGATTGAACTAAAAAAAGAAAGGGTTTCAGGATTAAGTAGGATCATGCAAGTACTGTATGCAACCAGAGCATTACATATGTGCACATTCAGAAAAGAAGTTGAGATGTTTTTCCTGAAATGTAATCATGCATGTATCCTACAGTTTAAAACTTTGGGGTTAGTAAGATGTTTAGTAAATAAAATAATACTTTTATTCAGAAAGGATGCATTATATTGATCAAACTTGTCCAAATTTAATAAAACTGTTTTCAAAATTGATAATAAGAAATGTTTCTTAGGCACCATATCAGCATGTTAGAATAATTTCTGGAGGATCATGTGACACTGAACACATCCCTAGCAAAAATATTTAGTTTTAGTTTTACACAGCATTGATTATGACCATTTCTTCATTAGGAAGCAGGTCTGAAGATCTTGCAATGATAATGATTTAAAATATAAAAACATTTCAGTAAGCAAATAAGCACATTATGTAGCTGTATGCAGACGTCAAAACTTCTACCGTTACCTGTTCCTTCTTCACTGGGCATGTTCTGTGGTTCCTGCGCAGTTACTGGAGGAGAAGGTTTATCCTTTAGCACTGGAAACAGCTTTGATACCAACTGGCATGTTGATGGAGCTTCTTTGTGATTTCCAACTGCATGTGGACTACCACCTCCTGGTTTTACCCCCTTGGAGAAGGCAACCTTCCTTTTCAGCGCCCTCTCTGATAAGGATTCCTCTGCAGGACAGCAGGACTCCTCCTCAGGTTCATTCCAGGTATCATCGTCATCAAACTCTAACTGGGCCCTTGATTCTACAAGAGTAGAGTCTCCATTGTTACTTAAATTCCTTTCATCCCCCTCTGGACTGCTGGCTCCGTCCCTGTCTTGATAGGTGCTTTTATCATAAGGCAGAATGGTGGGCACTTGAAAGCAGTGGCTTATGGGTGGATTAGACATGTTGGGAAGGGGTTGTAAATCTGAGTTACTGCACAATTTGTTGTCATCCAACTTTTCATTGGTTTCCTTTTCAGAGAACCCTCTCATTAGTTCGTTTGACCTTGTGCCAGTGACGTCTCTCTGTATCGCTGTGTTTATTGGAGGCACTGGTACACTATGACCCAACGTGGGACCAGGAGCTACAGTGGGCCCTTGTGCAGATTGATAGGTTGATTTGATGGGTGTGGAGGAGAGACGTCTACGATCTTTGTGAAGGAGGGTGCTGATGAAGGACGAGTTGCTGGAAAAGGATATTTCATCTGCTGCTCTTTCTAGCAACTCAAACTCTCCGAGTTCGGCACATTCAAGCTGGTGATCTTGTTCCCAGCGCTCCCTACGCTCCGTAAACCACACCTCAAATGAGTTTTCTGCAACACAGGCATTATCCTCCACACGATTACATGCCTTTCCTTTATTGTCGTTTGTTGTAGTGACACTGTTGATCTTCTGCTTGGATAAGGGATAAGGTTTTCGCTGGAACAGAGCTGAGATGGACCTCATATTCTGACCCTGGTGTGCAACAAGAACATGAGGTTGACCTGTCATCTTGGTGACTGGTGCTGTAGTTTTATTCTGAGGAACATTTTCTTTGTTGAGCACAGCAGTCTTGCGTTGGATCACATGGTGTGCCGATTTTGAGCCTTCGGTTTTGTTTACTATGGACTTCTTCTTGGACTTCATGTCTGGGCCTTGGGAAACTTTTGGATTTGGGCACAAGGAGGGACTGGGGTTAGGTGGACTGTTTCTGTGTGATTGTACAACGGCTTTTACCCCAGTAAACCTGGCCAGACCTTCTCCTCGTTTAAGAAAGGGTCTCTTTACCTTCATACTTTCAGCTGAAGCATTCTAAATAAGTAAATATGAAAAAATATGAGAAGATGAGTCATGGATATGAAGATAGATAAGGCCAATCCACATTACATAAGAAACAAAATGCTACATATATGCTTTGTACTGCACAGATGATACTTATATACACTTAATAGCTATAGCTTATCAAACTCTGTTTGGTCACATCCACTAAAAAACTGCTTTTAAAGACATTGAGAAAAACATTGTATTTATTACTGATTACAAACATCTTTGACATCATTAACATGAACATTAACTTTTATGTTGTCTAAGGTTTGTACACTAAGTAACCTCATGTTCTGTAACTGACCTTGCCCTTTAGTCTCTGGTCTTCCATCTTGAGCTGCTCTTCCAGTATTTCCTCAAATGTTCTCAAACCTGATTTGATAGGTCTAAAACAAATACACACATAACACGTTAACCAGACTGACAAAATACATTTGTCCATTGTCAAATCAATGTATTCCATCTTGCAGTTTTGAAGTTTACCTGTCCCGTGGCTCTGAGTTACACTCTTTTCTATATAGAGTTTGATCTTCTATCGTTGACTGCAAGGATTCTTCAGAATCAGGATCATTGTCATTATGTCCAGTGTTCAACTCCACCACACTTTGTTCCTGGTTCGACATACTGGTCTCTAGAGCAGCATATGGAGAAAGTTAGTCAAAGCTCATCCTGTCTTGATGGTTATCGACCATATAAAGTGAAGTTTAGACCAAAAAGTGTTATGTATATTTAAAGCTTATATTAACAGCTTGGAGGGCTCAATTTTGTTGTTCAACCAAGGTTAAATGTACTAAAGAGCTCTTAGCATACAGGCGAATGACACATGCACCATAAATCATGTACCTGCAGTATTCTGTGGTTTTCCTAGAAGTCTTTGTGGTTCATGCTGTAATCTAAACAGCTGTTCCTGCTGATGGGTTTTTAGCTGCTCCTGCATGCGATGTTGCATTTGCTTCAGCTGAATAAATAAACAAACCATTAAATCATTTACAAAACTAAACCTGAAACATTTAAATCACTGTTGCTTTAAATGCTTAGACTAAGCAACACATTATAAATAAGAAATCTAAATTATTAGACTTATAAATTATTTCACATAAATGTGAAAAAAGTAAAATACCATCAAGCAATTCAAACAGATCATCCCTTTATCTTGACATATGAGATGAAATTAACTAATTAAAATACCCAAGAAGAAAAGAAGCAGACAAATTTATTAAAGCAAGATCTCTGCAAAATTCACATTAATTGTGGACCTTAACTCACCTGTTCAAGCTTAGCTATTAATGGGAGATCCCTTGTGTTTCTTAAAACATCTTGAATACTTTGCATCTCACTGTTTAGAGATGCATCAAAAAACTCAGTTTCCCGGAGTGTTTTGCCACTTCCACCTGGACTGCACACATCCACGTTGTCACAGCTGCTGCTTCGGGAGATAGGCAGCGGGGCAAAGTGGCAGCTAAAGGAGTCATCTGGATCCTGAACCACCAGACTGCCACTACTCCGGACTGACCCAGAACCGGCTTCTCCTGGGGAACCATTTAATATCACCCCAGCGCGGGAGCTATCCGGGATCCACCGAGAGAGGAAGTGAAACTGCCCTTGCTGGAGTCCAGCTGGAGATGGCATCATGATGATGTTGGCTTGATTCAAACCCTAAAAAGGTGGGATCACAAATTAATATTTAAACTGTTGGTCATGTTAACTCCACTGAGTGCAATTATTCAGACAGAGAGAGATAAGAAGATAAGAGAGTAGAGTACTTTATTTCTATGGCCTGGTTTCACAGACAGAAAATACAATTTAATAATGCATAGTTCCATTTCATAGTGTTATTTTGCTGCACGTGCACACTTTTCACATTTTCATAAACCAGCCTGGAAAAGGCTTAATATTTAGGATAATTTAATGTTTTCTTAGAGTAACGTTATTTATAACAGTAATATTATTTCCTACAAATGAATGGAAAGCTCATCACTATCAGTTGAGTAAATGGCTCACTTCAACACACATTTACGTTTTTTTTTTTGGGGGGGGGGGGGGGGGGGAATGCTTTTACTACTTTAACAACTGGGCATGACCAATTGTTAGAGATGGGATATTAAGTTACTGCATTAAATTAAAATCCATAGCATCTCACTTTTATCCAATTCTGTAGTAACATAAGCTCTCTATTTCACACACAGATAAACAACAACACACTCAATCAAACAATGTCTGCCTATCAGTGCCTCTGAAGTTACAATTGACATAAATGGAAACTAACGTAACATTACTGAAATAAACTGTCAGTGACGACCAAAATCCTGTCTAGGTAGGCAGCGCATTTAACGTTAAGTTTTAACACTGGTTCTGTTCGGCAATTATAAAACAGTAACGTTATACAGAAAGATAGTAAGCATTTTCTAATATAAATCCAGTTTTCGATACAATATCATTTTAAAAATCGTTAAAGAGCTGTGAATGAATATGTCATACCTTGGTCTGGGTGGCCAAGGCGGGTATTTAAAGATTTCAGCAGTTGACTTCTGAACTTTAGTGAGTTTCGAACGATACCGCCATAACAAAGCAAAGCCCGCGAGACAGACGAATGAAAACGAAAGCACCGGTGCATGATGGGAGCTGCAGTTTTCCTATGCTCCTCCCCCTTCGACGTGTATTTTCGCCACGAAATAATACGAATAATAAAATAAAAAAGGTAATTGCGACTTTTTGTCCCACAATTCCACCTTTAATTTATATCTCAAAATTATTATTCCCCCCTCAGAATTGCAAGTTTATCTCGCAATTCATAATCTGAGTCAATTCTCTAGCTTAGGCTTGTAACTTTTTTTTTTGTCTCAGAATCAAATATTATAAAGGGAAAAGTCAGAATTGAACAAGTTCATGAGCTATACCTTCAATATAACACAGCCCTACTTAGTGTAACCTCGATGATCCATAACTTAACCTTCATCGTATTTGATCGGGCTTTGCCTGGTGGACGATTGAAAGGTCGACGAGCATTCAAATATTAACAACATAGCAACGAGTAGCTATCTATCTAACTACAGTAATAGTCCAGTCATTTTATGAAAAAAGGTTGAACAAATTGCAACAGAAGCAAACTCAACTGATTTTGTATCCTCAATATGTCCTGAGTAAGGAAAAAAAGCCCCGAAGAATCCCATTAGGGGAAAGTTTCGAAAAAGACCCAAATATAGCCTATTCATACACCTATTCATTATTATTTTTCTCATGTGAACAGGTTAAAAATTTTAACCTTTAGATATCACCATGAAAATTACTGAGTTGATTACTTACATCAAGACAAACAAAAAATGTATTACAAGTTTTTTTAAAATTGTTTGTTAACATAGACAAACGGTGCATAATCTAATTACATATGTGCTAATTTGCATAAATACCCAAACAGATCTAAACATTGGGTATAGCCAGGTGAACATGTCTTGTTGAATCTTGTTGACACCTTACAGTAAAAGACTTAATGTTAAGGTCTGAATGTAGGCTAACCCATTCCAGCTACCCATGAACATTAATACATGGAGGCAGGAAGAAGTACTTTAGAAACCAGCCTTTATTCATTTGAATTGCAGAGATGGGGTTTGGGGCTGAAACAAGACAAAAAGAAGGTAAAATAAAAAGTGGCTGGGATCAAAAATAGGTTACATTCAGACCTTAACATTAAGTCTTTTATTGTAAGGTGTCAACAAGATTCAACAAGACATGTTCACCTGGCTATACCCAATGTTTAGATCTGTTTGGTATTTATGCAAATTAGCATATATGTAATTAGATTATGCACCGTTTGTCTATGTTAACAAACAATTAAAAAAAACTTGTAATACATTTTTTGTTTGTCTTGATGTAAGTAATCAACTCAGTAATTTTCATGGTGATATCTAAAGGTTAAAATGTTCACATGAGAAAAATAATAATGAATAGGTGTATGAATAGGCTATATTTGGGTCTTTTTCGAAACTTTCCCCTAATGGGATTCTTCTGGGCTTTTTTTTCCTTACTCAGGACATATTGAGGATACAAAATCAGTTGAGTTTGCTTCTGTTGCAATTTGTTCAAGGTTGACCCCCATTTTGGGTTAAAATGACTGGACTATAAGTAACAACACAAATCAAACGCAAATATAAGGGTAACGCTTTAGATTACAGCCCGGAAAGTACTGCATAATTAAAGTGATTTTACAGCATAACTTTATACAATTATAGTGTAGCCTACCTATAAAGTACTTACATGTATAAGGGAACAACATGTAAAGTTATGAAATGGAGTGGAATAAATGGGTAACAAAAAAAAATGTATAGGCCTACCGTAGGCCTAAGTAGGTATTATAGAACTAAGGGGTACTTATTCTACTTATTCCCTATAAGGGAACAACATATAGCCTAAGGTTTGGGGAATAAAGGGGTAAAAACCAGGAGAATAAAAAATATATATTTATACTGTAATTATAGTATATATGTATTATTATGTATCTTATTTCACTGACTTGGAAACCTTTATTTGAAAAACAACTTAATTCAAAACAGATTTACAACGTTTCTTTTTTGTTTAAAACTGCTTTTTTAAAATCAACAATTCATTTCAAATGCTTAAGTCCTGACAGAAAGTAGCACGTTTTGTCCCCCCTTTTTTCTCTTGCTTGGCTTCTTCCTTTTTGTTCCTCTTCTTTTTCTTTCTTTCCACTGATGAATCTGAAGAAGAAATCATGTCTCTTGCTATTCTGTATTGAAAGAAAATGCAGTACACCCAGAAATACATCCTCACCATTTACTCATCTCTTACCCTCATGCCATCCAAGATGATACAACTTTCCTTCTTTAGATTAACACAAATGTAAAATAACACACACACACACACACACACACAAAATACATCTCTGGGAATACATATAATGCAAGCTCATGTGTTCCTAAAAGTTGGAGCATCAAACAGCACATACTGCAATAACCCATACAACCCCAATGGATGGATTCTTCTGAAATGAAACGATAGGTGTTTGTAAGAAAAATGACACTATTTTAAACTTTTTAAGCTAGATTGTGTGTATGTATTTTTATTGTACTTACCCTGTAACTACATGGAACAAGAGGGTAACAAGCACCACTTTAATTTACGGCCCGCAATGTCACACTTACCCTGTAATAGGCTACATGGAACAAGAGTATATTTCCTAGTATTTAAAAAAATTGCAATAGTTTTAGCTTTACTTGCCTTGAAACATGTAAGCACAAACTTAAACACCTGCACTTTTGCTATACATTATTTTATTTTTTTATAAATGCATGGATATATAGGCTACCCTGTAATTTTTAAAAAGCCTATACAGTTTGTATTGGTACACAATTATTACAAAAAAGGTACACAGTGTATGTTCTTGCTAAATTGCTTCCAAATGTAAGATTGTTGTAATAGTAGAATAAGTACCTCTTTGATAGTTCTATATACTTACAGTATAATATTTATTTAATTCTCCTGGTTGTTACCCCTTTATTCTCCAAACTTATATTGTTCCTTTATACTTACATGCAAGTACTATCATAGGTACACTAATTAACGAAAGTTACGCTGTAAATTCGTCTTAATTACGCAGTACTCTCCGGGCTGTAATCTAAAGCGTTACCCAAATAAGCATGCAAAACAAAGGAACAGAGAAATAAGGCAGATGCACCATTGTTTGAAACTGTGCTAGAGAAGTCATGTAAGTATGTCCGGTGCTTCAACAAACAAGACTTCTGTAGGCTGCACCTAAGTTTTTTCTCTAATGATGAAGCATTAGACTACTGAGAATTGCACAATGAAAGACAAAATGGGTGTTTACCAATCAGTGGCCAATTTCAAACTACAATAAATGTTTTTCAACCATTTTTCAGTAGACTTGCTAAAATCATGAAGGGCCACCCCTACACCAAGCCCCAGTGGATTAGAGCAAATCGGGTAAAGCGTTTGAAAATGCCCATTGTGGTTTGAAAACGCCCCACTGATTGAGAAACACCCACTAGTGTTCTGCAGAGATACATGCCTGAATGATCGTATGCTCATCAACTACAAATCACTGTTAGTTCAATGTCATTGTCTCCACCCATGTGTGCTGTTAGCTTTCATCAAAATTTCAATGCTGATCCAACACACTTTAAACATTGACATGTCAATCTTTACTAAAATGATGGTTTGGATCAAAACTCAACATTGTATGTCACCATGCTATGGGATTACGATCATGAAACATTATCAATTATATAATCTACAGCAGATTGTATAGCAACAGACAAATACAAATATATCAATTTTGAACATTATCAAATAATCCTTATCTCTATATTTCTGCTGAAATACCTCATATAAGTTCTGATTAATGTAATAAAATATCTAAACATCTTTTTGTTCACTTATACTGTTACTCTGTATATGGAATTCAAGTCAATCACATTGAATGAAATTCTTTCTTTCAATCTTGCCCTCTTGCTTCCACTCCAGTCTCCATGTGCATTGTGGTGTGCTGTAATAGCAGAAACAGTACAAGTGATGGCGCCAAAGTCCAAACAGCAGCATGTCATGGCATTCTGTGTGCACATGCGTGTGAGGTTTCCACTGGTTATATTCATAGACTGTCTGACTGTGTGTCATCAGAGAGCCCCTTCCCCCGTCTCTCTCTGTGATGCTGATGCTGAATTGGCCATCACTGAAGGACAGAGGGTGATATTCTTCTCATAACGTCCACTCTCCGTCCTCCTTCCCTCTGGAGTGAAGGATGGCGATGATCTGGATGCAGACAGAGAAGGCAGTCGTGCAAGAGCTACAGCGCAGATTGAGCAATGTCTCTCACAGCATTGGTAAGAACTGTAGCCTAAATTATTTTATTAAAGAGCTACTTGGTGAAATGCGTCTACACACTGAGTGGCTTATTGATAGCTTCGGTAATGTTTTTAAGTGGTAAGAATTACTCAAATTTGGAATATTACAGCAGTATTCTTGTCTACAGTATAATTATATGTGGGCACAAATTTTGGTCAAAAGTATTGGCCCAAATCATAGCTGATTGTGTGATATTGTTTAATTAGAATATTTACCCTGACATGCGAAATAATATATATAGTTATGTATATATATATAATATATAGTTTCTTTTAATATATATATTATATATGTATTTAATGGAACAGTTTATTGAACCTTTAGACTAAATATAAATGAAAACCTTTAAAAAGTTTGCATATATGTTTTGTTTTGTATTTGATATACATATTAGCCTTATGGCCCACGCAGTAAGAATATGGAACTCACACTTGAGGAGAAAAAAACACCTTTTTTCTTTTCTTTTCAAAGGCCCAAACTGAGCAAAAATATCCAACTGGTGCATTTGTTGTTATTTAAATGGCCAAAAAGTAAGATGAAATTCTGATTGCTTGTAATGTAAATCAATGACATATTTGTATTTATCTATCAATAATATGTCGTTGTAAGATGATATTTAAATGTTTTGATTGCAGGGGGAAAACCTTATAATGCAATGCTACACAATGACTTAGAGATGTATAAATAAACATTCTTCAAAAGCCTGTTGTATCTTTGATACATACTTTTTAACAAAAATATGTTTTTTGATTAAATATTTAAAAAAATCTATACATAATCAAATAAATATAAGTTACTTCAGTCCAGTAAATGTTAATCTAGAAATATTAATAACATAAAAGTAATTATTATGTTTACTTTATAAAAAGTAGAAATTTTTAGGATGATACTAGAAGGCCTTTTACTTGCTAAAAAAGTATGAACGATTATAATCTGAGGGCAGAAGGCATGTAGAAGATTGTGTACAACAGGGTTTTCAGCAAAGTGTTGATCATGTTGATAATTTAGAGTTTAGATAATTAATAATAATTAATTGTTTAGAATTTAGAGGCCGTAGAAATTAAAGTATCAAATATGATACAGTAGTGATTCAGAACATATTCAGAAGCCCAAGGCTGGAAGAGAATTCCAAAAACTGTCCTGTGAGATTCATGCTGGGGGTGACTTGACCAAAGTGTGTGTGTGTGTGTGTGTGTGTGTGTGTGTGTGTGTGTGTGTGTGTGTGTGTGTGTGTGTGTGTGTGTGTGTGTGTGTGTGTATGTATGTGTGTGTGTGTGTGTGTGTGTGTGTTTGACAGAGTTACTGCTGAGTACAAAAACAGATACCATAAAAACACAGTTTTCCACAGTAGCAGTACGGCTTGCTGCAGTAGTTAGTAGTTCACAGGCTTTAGGTAAGCATGTATGTCGTTTAACTATAGATGTTCAGAAATTGAGTTTAGTTGAGGCTTTAACAATTTAACTGTTTGAGTTTAGTACCATATACTGTAGTAGGCTATCGTAAAGCATAATTAAAATAACACTGTGAGGTCAGGTATCAGACGGCTATAAAGGGGAAAGTTATGCTGAGGAAATCCAGGAAAAGGCATCCCAAACAAGGCAGTGATTGTGGACAGCTTCCTCTGATCCCGCTGGCACAAGGACAGAGTGAGTGAAAGCATGCTAACACTGGCAAAAATGCATCACTTTTATGTTCAAAAGGTCTTTAGATGATTGTACAGAAAAATACCGTTCAGAATATTAAATATTTAAAGGGCCCCTATCATGGATTTTTGAAAATGACCTTTCATGTAGTGTGTAATATATAGCTCCAAGTGAATGAAAACATCCTGCATAGTTTAGTTTTAAATATGAAAGTGCACCGTATTTAAAGTTATTGTCTGTCAAAAGTAAGAGTCGACTCTGAGTCAATTAAATTAATTGTTTTTCAAACGAGTCATAAGCCGTTTCGTCGTAACGTCAAGACGAAACATTAGCCCGCCCACTTATTGCGCGCGCACCAGAAAAACTTAAACCTCAAACCGGCAGCTGAGTCCTGTGGATACTGGATAGCATCATGTCGAGGAGACGCTGCTCTACAATGTGACGGTAAAGACATTTTTTTTTTTCACTGCCCAAGGACGAGCATGTGAAGAATCTGTGGTTAAAATTAATCTATATACCATTATACTACAGCAGTATAATCCTAAACTTTTCCTGTTACCTGTTACTGACAACTACTTCTCAAATATTGGAGTCAGCTAATCAGCTGTGGGCCACTATTACATAAAACTCTGTCTATTAATGCAGATTGTCTGTCCTTCTCACTACTTTTAGGAGATTAAGCATGGAGCAAGATAATGGTTTTACCAATGCTTACATCAGTCATTCACGGCTAATGTATTGCATAGGCTACATTCTATTGATATAGTTTCCACGTGTTCACCGCAATATATTAGAAACATACTCTGTAAATAAATTAGTACAAGTAAAATAATCGGTTGATGGACATGCACTTGTTAATGCTGATGGTGAAGAATAGCAACATCTCATAATGTACCTCAAACTGAGTAGTGAATCACTGAAACGTCCTGCTCGAGTCGTCCTTGTGATGGAGGTTCGGGTTGAATGAATGGTTCTTCTTCTTCTAGTGTTTCATCATCGGACTCGCGCTCGGATTGATATGGTAAAATCGATGTCATTGTTTATTACTGTGTTTAGTTTACGGTTAAGGAAGCCTCAGGACACGCAGAGCTGTTGGTGTGATGGCAATGTGAATTTTGGTTTTCGACGCGTGCTGTACTCGGTAAACCAATCACAACAGCTGTCTGGCCAATCAGAGCAGAGTAGCTAGCGGAAAGGAGGGATTTAGAGAGAATCATTGAAATCATTGGCGTGTCGTTTGAGAATCATTGAAAATCTGGTGATGTGCAAATGTATATTAGGAGAAAATGATTTTTTTTTGACGTTTGATGCATGCAAACCTGTTGTAGGAGACTCCAAAACAACATTAGGAAACTCTAAAATATCATAATAGGGGCCCTTTAAAAATATTTTGAAAGAAGTATCTTATGCTTACCAAGGCTGTATTAATTTAATCAACTGTTTTCTATTTTAATATATTTTTAATAATATTTATCATAAAAGTAATCATTTCTTTAAAAAGAAAATCTGACTAAGCCTAAACTTTTAAACATTATGTACAATTTTCTAATTTAATGTAGTTTTATTTATTACAAATTATATTATCAGCATAAAAAAAATGAGTTTGTGTAAAACTGCGTGATCATGTTCTCCAGTTTGGAGTTGAGAATGATCCAAAGAGGATATTTAGCTTCAAGAACTTGAACTAACTATCTGTACAAAGAATTCACATGATCAGTGTCAAAAATGTGCTTATTTGATTAGTAACCTATAGAAATAGTGCCAAATCTTAGATTTTTCTTATTAAATTTATCATAGCCTTTTTTTCTTTTAAATTTTTCATAATCCTACGACTTTGTTTATTTACAGGTTTAAATTAAGATTTAGAATCCTATATTTTCAAAATAGCCTCTGATTTTTGGACCCCACTTATATTCCCTGGCTTTGTGTTTCGTGTGTTTTGTTAATTGGACTTTTAGTTTGCATTTTACTCCGTTTCTGTCCTGTGTTCCATTTTTGTAGTCCTTATGCAGTTTTCAATCCCAGATGTGTCTTGTTTGCCTATTAACCCTCTAGTATTAAACCCCTCTGTTTCTTGTGTTCCTTGTCGAGTCTTAACCTAAACAGATGTATGTTTAGGTTAAGCACAGATGTATGTTTGGTGCTGCTCATTGTGTTCCCTGGTTCGTGGTTCCCTAGTCTTGTTGTTTATTTTGTTATAAACAAAACAAAAAAGTGCTTTTGCTTGTGGATTAAGCTCTCCCTTTGTTTTTGAGTTCACCCAGCATTACAGAAGACTCGACCAAGATGGATCCAGCAAATAGTTAAATTTGGCTCCGGCAAAGCAACCATTCCCTCAAGGAGTTAAATTTGGCTCCGGCAAAGCAACCATTCCCTCAAGGACCACACCAAACGATTTTTTGGATATCACTTACCTTACAGACTTCCCAGACTTTGCCTTTATTGACTTTTACTGCCACAGACTCAATAACCACAACCAGAGTCTCCAGCTGTCAAGACCACCATGCCAGGGTCTCGGGCTGCCATACCTCGGCTGTCCCCAGACCAGTCATCTTAGCACCCTTTAGCTCAATAGTTCCAGATCTTTCAAGTCCAGTGATCCTGAGTCCAGAGGTCTCCGAGGTCTTTCTACGATTGAGTGGGTTTCCTGTGATGGCGGTGGCTATCTTGTGTGTTTGGGCAACTCACCTCTGCTGGTTCTCCTGAGGTGGCGGCGACCTCTACAGCTTCTCCTGAAGTGGCAGTGACCGCTAAGGATCCTCTCAAGGTGGCGGTGACATCTCCCCAACTTCTTGTCTGCCCTGACACGACCACAGAGGTCGTCAGTGAACTCTCTCTGCCCAGATACGACCACAAAGGTCATCCCAGCTTCCTGTCTGTCCTGACACTACCATGGAGTTTGGCCCTGAGCTTCCTATCTTCCTGACACTAACACAAAGGTCTTCTATGAACGCTCTGTGGTCCACAGTTCCACTTGCTGTTCCACCTGCTCCGCTGTGGTGGTCTGTAATTCAGCCTGCTCTGCTGTGGTGGTCTGTAATTCAGCCTGCTCTGCTGTGGTGGTCTGTAGTTCAGCCTGCTCCGCTGTGGTGGTCTGTTGTTCCGCCTGCTCCACTGTGGTGGTCTGTAGTTCCACCTGCTCCGCTGTGGTGGTCTGTAGTTCAGCCTGCTCCGCTGTGGTGGTCTGTAGTTCCACCTGCTCCGCTGTGGTGGTCTGTTGTTCCGCCTGCTCCACTGTGGTGGTCTGTTGTTCCACCTGCTCCACTGTGGTGGTCTGTAGTTCAGCCTGCTCCACTATGGTGGTCTGTAGTTCCACCTGCTCCACTGTGGTGGTCTGTTGTTCCGCCTGCTCCACTGTGGTGGTCTGTAGTTCAGCCTGCTCCACTATGGTGGTCTGTTGTTCTGCCTGCTCCACTATGGTGGTCTGTTGTTCCGCCTGCTCCACTGTGGTGGTCTGTAGTTCAGCCTGCTCAGCTGTGGTGGTCTGTAGTTCAGCCTGCTCCACTATGGTGGTCTGTTGTTCCGCCTGCTCCACTGTGGTGGTCTGTTGTTCCACCTGCTCCACTGTGGTGGTCTGTAGTTCAGCCTGCTCAGCTGTGGTGGTCTGTAGTTCAGCCTGCTCAGCTGTGGTGGTCTGTAGTTCAGCCTGCTCAGCTGTGGTGGTCTGTTGTTCCGCCTGCTCCACTGTGGTGGTCTGTTGTTCTGCCTGCTCCGCTGTGGTGGTCTGTTGTTCTGCCTGCTCCGCTGTGGTGGTCTGTAGTTCTGCCTGCTCCACTATGGTGGTCTGTAGTTCCACCTGCTCCGCTGTGGTGGTCTGTAGTTCAGCCTGCTTCGCTGTGGTGGTCTGTAGTTCAGCCTGCTCTGCTGTGGTGGTCTGTTGTTCTGCCTGCTCCACAATGATGGTCTGTTGTTCTGCCTACTCCACTATGGTGGTCTGTAGTTCAGCCTGCTCCACTATGGTGGTCTGTTGTTCTGCCTGCTCCACTATGGTGGTCTGTAGTTCCACCTGCTCCGCTGTGGTGGTCTGTAGTTCAGCCTGCTTCGCTGTGGTGGTCTGTAGTTCAGCCTGCTCCGCTGTGGTGGTCTGTTGTTCTGCCTGCTCCACTATGGTGGTCTGTTGTTCTGCCTACTCCTCTATGGTGGTCTGTTGTTCTGCCTGCTCCACTCTGTGGTGGTCTGTAGTTCTGCCTGCTCCTGGTGGTCTGTTGTTCTGCCTGCTCTGCTGTGGTGGTCTGTTGTTCCGCCTGCTCCGCTGTGGTGGTCTGTTGTTCAACCTGCTCCGCTGTGGTGGTCTGTTGTTCTGCCTGCTCCACTATGGTGGTCTGTTGTTCTGCCTGCTCTGCTGTGGTGGTCTGTTGTTCCGCCTGCTCCACTATGGTGGTCTGTTGTTCTGCCTGCTCTGCTGTGGTGGTCTGTTGTTCTGCCTGCTCTGCTGTGGTGGTCTGTTGTTCTGCCTGCTCTGCTGTGGTGGTCTGTTGTTCTGCCTGCTCTGCTGTGGTGGTCTGTTGTTCTGCCTGCTCTGCTGTGGTGGTCTGTTGTTCCGCCTGCTCCGCTATGGTGGTCTGTTGTTCTGCCTGCTCCGCTATGGTGGTCTGTTGTTCCGCCTGCTCCACTATGGTGGTCTGTTGTTCCGCCTGCACCGCTGTGGTTGTCTGTAGTTCTGCCTGCTCCGCTATGGTGGTCTGTAGTTCTGCCTGCTCCGCTATGGTGGTCTGTTGTTTTGCCTGCTCCACTATGGTGGTCTGTTGTTCTGCCTGCTCCGCTGTGGTGGTCTGTAGTTCTGCCTGCTCCACTATGGTGGTCTGTTGTTCTGCCTGCTCCACTATGGTGGTCTGTAGTTCGACCTGCTCCGCTGTGATGGTCTGTTGTTCTGCCTGCTCCGCTATGGTGGTCTGTAGTTCGACCTGCTCCGCTGTGGTGGTCTGTTGTTCTGCCTGCTCCACTATGGTGGTCTGTTGTTCTGCCTGCTCCACTATGGTGGTCTGTAGTTCGACCTGCTCCGCTGTGATGGTCTGTTGTTCTGCCTGCTCCACTATGGTGGTCTGTAGTTCGACCTGCTCCGCTGTGATGGTCTGTTGTTCCGCCTGCATTTCTTGATTCCATTTTTGTAGTCCTTCATAGTTTTTCTAGTTATGTGATCATTCCCATGTGTCTTGTTTTGCCTATTACCCCTCTAGTATTTAAACCCCACGTTTTTTTGTGTTCCTTGTCGAGTCTTGTGCTGCACGGATGTACGTTTGGTGCTACTCATTCTGTTATCTGTTCCCTGGTTTTCTTCTCTCTGTTGTGGTTTTGTTATGTTTATTTTGTTATTAAATTCTTTTGCAAATGGATCCAGCTCTTCCTTTGTTTTTGTGTTCACCCATGCGTTACACCACTATACAGTATGTGCAATGATAATCCTAATATTGTGTACTATTAAAACGTTAAAGTGATAGTTAATCAGCATAGTTTAAAAAAAGTGTTTTTGTTTTTTTAGCCATTTATTGTGAAACATCATATGTGTATTCGTATGAACTTTAGTTTGACTAAGTCTGGACTGGAGCAATATTTTTGCCCACAGAGACTCCTAAGGAAAGTGTGTATTTACATTTGTATGTGTCTGAAAGAGAGAGAGCTTTACCAGTGCTAGATTGATTTACCAAACCAAAAAGACTCTGTTTTCTACTTTTAAATGTTATCTGTTAGTTTGAATGGCTACTGAGTAACTTTGTTTGAATTCAGCTTTTATCTTTCCCTCCTCAGCAAGATCAGATGGCACTCTGAGATTCCTCTTATACTGTGGAGAAACCAACCAAACACAGACACACACAGGGTCTCATTCATTCAATCTGATGGGGGAAGGGGCTCCTTGGGGGGCAGGAGACTTTTTTGGGGGTGATTGTGCCGACACAGATAGACATAGAGAGCGTGTAAACAAAGGAAGGTAAAGTGCTTTACAGTCAGTGATCCATCACTGTTATCAGTTATAAAAATGTTGCAGGTGAAGGGAACTTGTGTATGTGCGTCAGGAGACCAGTTCATTCCAGGAAGTCTGGAAATGAGAGAGAGAGAGAGAGAGAGAGAGAGAGAGAGAGAGAGAGAGAGAGAGAGAAAAAAACAGGAAGTCATTAACTGGTGCACCTGTCTCAGGTAGCTCAGTCTGAGATAACTGCTCATGGTTACAAGACGGCAGAGGATTTAGTGAGACATTAGAGGAAGAGAGAAACAGAGGGATGGATGTACAGAACAGAGGGAAATCTGTGTGCATTCCTCTAGCTGAGGTTGAGAAATATTATCATTTTTCCAGATGTTGCCACTGGCTCCAAAGTAAGGCCTTATCATTTTATCTTATTTTAAAATGTAAAATTATTTAAAAATATTTCATAAAATTTTTTGATTTGTTAATTTGTTATTTACTCCATTTGCACTATTGTTATTTTACTTATACTTATTTGTGACGAATTTGTCAATGCAGTTTTGCAGTTTTTGTCATACAAATGAAACGCTCATTTGAAATGTGACAGATGATTTTCTGTCCAGTGTGTGTATCCTAAGGGGTAAATCTGACTCCAATGGGACAACACAACACACTCTTGTTTTAGAAGAACAAAAGAATGCAATAGATATATTCTCCCTATTTTCAGGCCTCTTCTGTCATTTCCGTTTTAGGTACTGCTTATAATATTTTATTTAGGTTTAAAAAAAAAAAAATGCATTTCTTAATCCTGCAGTTAAAAAAAACATTGAGGCCATGATATACAATAGAAAGTGTGGACATGCAGATAACTAGTTGTACGCACTTTGAGGCACTATATCCAGAGGTGGTTTTGGTTGAGATAGATAGAAAATCACCTACTCTTTTCTTTCTAAACCTGTCTGATGTGCCATTGACCAGAGCATGGGAATTGCTTTGGGCAAGATTCACCTCCCTCAGATGGTAATATACACCAGCCAAAGACACAATACATTCGAGACAGCCAGTAATATATTAGTGTGTGTGTAGACTCTGTAGGCTCTACTTACCTGTGGTTAACTTCTTTACCTGTGGTTTATTTAATCTTATCATCAATAACAACAATAAGATACATGCTTTATTTCATTTTGTTATTTTCTGTTGTGCAAGTAAGGCACTGCAAAATATTTTCAGAAGAGTTTTAAACTTAATTTAAACGGTAATACTGCAGGATTGTCTTGCCCTGGTTACAGGGAGAACTGGAACTCTCCTGTTATAATGAACGATGCTGTCAGCGTCGACTGTAGACGTGATGTTAGTGTGTCTCTGTGTGTTTGTTACAGATGAGATCATGCAGAAGGAGTCCAGTCCTCTCTTCGCTGCTGACATCATAACTGAGCTCAAGAGACAGTTTTCATTCCTGTCAGGTAAATATTCTTTATATTTGCATTTCTTTCTTTATCCATGAAACTGAAACATTATCCAGGGACCAACTGTAAGGATCCACAGGGAAATAGAAAAACATGTGTCTCATAGAAAGCAGATGGATATTTTTTCAATTTTTTAATTCTTGGATATATTTTCTAAACTAAAAATATAAATCATATACATACATGTCTCCTTAAGAGTTTCAAATCAGATCTCAACTACGTCTCCACGGTTGCCAACATACTAAAATCTGGAGTCTGAGATTTCAATAATAGCTCGAACATTTCTTATCAAATTCCTCCAAGACTAAAGTTATGCCATCCACATTTTTATTTTTGGAGGAATTTTACATTTCTAGTATATTGCAATAGAAACACTTTCCTTTATCTCAATGAGGGTAATCACATTTTTTACATAACATATATTGTTGTATTAAAGAGTTCTTCAATTAGAGCACAAAAAACTATGTATTTGAATACGTAACATTACGTTAGGGTACATGTGTGTATGTGTAGATTTGTTAGTCAAAATTCACTTCCCATAATTTCCTGCTTCTCTCTGTAATGGGTGGTTGGTTAAACTGAACGTGTTTCTCTGTAAAGCATTTAAAAAAACGATGTAAAGGAAAAAACATATTTTGTTGTTTAGAAACCCTTCTGTGAAATTCAGGCATGTACATACACTGCAGCTTTAAGGATTTAATCTGAATATGTGTTGCTTTTGCTGACAGATTGTTACCGTTAAATTGAACTGAGCAAACGATGCTTGCACAATCTCTGTCCTGTTGTCATGGAGACAGGGAGAAGATGGCATGACTTGCCAAATTTATATTTTTGTCACATTGGGATCTTCACCCAGTGGCTCTCTCTCTCTCTCTCTCTCTCTCTCTCTCTCTCTCTTTCCATTCCGTCACAACTGTCTTCTCTCTGTCTTATCACCTATGTTTCACCTTTTTTCTACTGATATAAAGGAGTGAAATAGATAGGAAGAATAAAGTGACATTTTTCAACCTCGATTTATACATTGGGGAAATCATAGTTTCTATCCTGAGGGTATACCGACAACACTTAGGCTATGTGTCTTTATCTCTTCATTTAATCTTTTTTATTATTATATTTATTAATGATACTTGGTGAGGAGAGGATGACTCGCTATATTAGACCAATTACTTTTCAATCACTTTTCAGTCACTGTAAAATGGAACGGAAACTAGGTACCAATAAGAAATGTTTCTTGAGCAGTAAATCAGCATATTCTAATTATTTCTGAACGATCATGTGACACTGAATAATAAAATATAATATAATATAATCAACCAAATCCTTGGTGAGCATTCAGAAACATTAAAAAAAGTCTTTCCGACCCAAAACTTTTGAACTGAAGTGTAGCTGCATGCAAAATACCACTCAGAACACCTTAGTAACTACATAGCATCAGCCTGGATACCTCCTATAACAAGCTAGCATCATTATGGTTTTGCACAGGCAAGTGGTTTGGTGTATATAGTTAAGGTTCAAGGATGGTACACTTTTCTATTCTTGCTTTGCTTGTACAATTGTTATTGGTATTGTGGCGCAGTCTTGTCAACAGGGATAAAATGGGGTTTTAAAACCAAAATTCTTGATGTTAGCTGCCTAACAGATAAGAACACCAACAAGCCGATCTGGTATTATGTCACAGTTTGGCTGTTGTTCAATAGCAGCAGCACACAATATGAAAACTGTAACATAGCATACAGGTGGTGTGAGCAGGTTTGCCTGTATGCTAATTTAAGATCTTTGATGCATGCCAACACAGACAACAGGACAGCACGGTTTCTGATTTTTATTGCCCCCTGCAGTTTGCCTGTGTAAAAGATTATAGGAGCAGGATTTTTCTCTTTGATTCTTCATATTTCTGTCTATCTGTCTATTTTAGGAGGGAGAGGACAGGATGGAAGCCCTATCATTATCTTCCCAGAATTCCCTTCGTTTAGTGAAATTGGAGACCAAGAGTTTCGTAATGTTCTTACCTACCTGACAAGTATTCCCAGGTAAATTCACACATTAACACACATTTGAATATCATACATACTGACCGCAGTAACACATGTGCATGTGTCTTCATCAGTCTGAGTGCAGCAGGTGTGGGCTTTATCGTAGTGATTGATAGGCGTCGAGATCGATGGGCGTGTTTAAAGGCAACATTACTGCGTATCTCAGTAAGTCTAACAGTACCTGTGGCTTCTGAATCTCTCCTAGATAAATCCACATAAATATTGTCTTCAATAATATTTTTTTTATTGTCTATAATATGTTTAAAAATATCTCTTTAATATATTTATTATGTATAATATGATGAATTTGAGTGCTTTCTTGTGTGTTTGTGTGTAGGGCTGGTTTCCGGCTAATCTTCGGCTTGTTCTGGTGCTGAGACCCAGTGCTATCCTGCAGCGAACATTATCTGATGTGTTCTTTAATCTCCACAGAGATGACTTTAAAGTACCGGTACGAAACCTGAACATGTGTTGTTATGTTTTATACAGGCCACATATCTCTTTGTGGATGTCATGTCGTTGTAAATAATGAAGCCTGTGTGTATTGTAGGTCATCATGCTAAGCTCAGTGGCTGATCTGCACTCTTATATTGAGCGGAGTCAACTGACTCAAGACCTGGGTGGCTCTCAATACTACTGCCACAAAACCTGGATTTCTCATCGCACCGTAAGAACAAATTCACATCTTGAAGTTGTACTCTGTATTTTTAATACTGACAGTGGTGTGAATTCAAATTGTTTATCAATTCACTTGTAGAAATGCATAATTTGCTGTCAGCCATGATTAATTTATTTCATGAGTAACATTGCCCAATAATCACGTGGATAAAGTTAAATTTTTCATTCATAATATTTATACATCGGGGCCCGTATTCATCAATATTCTAAGAATCCTCTCAGAAATCTCTTAATTTAGTTTAAAAACTTTTACGTAGGAGTCTTAGCTTAAAGTACAAGTTCGGTATTTTACACTTAAAGCCCTGTTTTAAGATCGTTTCTGATGAAATAGAACGGTTAAGATTTGAAATTTGGACACATGCTGCTGGCCCGAGAATTTTCGGTTTCTGTGGTAGCACCCCCCCACCTCCACAATGGTTGCATAGGTGCACTGGAACAATCCTTCATAAAACACATTAAACTTTAGTTTACAAAGACGTGAATCTCACAGAGTGGTCTGGGGTGTTCACTGATAAGCTCACACAAAAATCGCTGCAAAAGATGCTTTTAAAAAAATATCCATTAGACTCTGCCTAGTATTATAACAGTGTTTCTCACTTACCCTAGAGATATACATATCAATGGAGTTGGACAAAAACTACGATAAAACCTGTTGGAAAGCATCTTTTGCAGCGATTTTTGTGTGAGCATATCAGTGAACACCCCAGACCACTCGGTGAGTTTCACATCTTTGAAACCAAAAGAGGCTCAGTTTCCTTATTAGGGCAACGTATGACACCCTCCCGAGCCCTAAAAACCTCCACCAGTGGCTTGGAACAGAGCAATCCTGTGACCTCTGCTGCGGGACCATCAATGCCTCACATATTCTGTCTTGCTGTAAAACAGCACTGACACAGGGGCAGCTCAGATGGCGGCACGACCAAGTGCTCAGAAAGCTGGCAGAGGTGCTGGAGAAAAGTCGACAGGAGGCAAACAACTAGAGTCCATCAGAGAGCCGATGCAGGATCCACTTCATTAGGCAGGGGGAACATGCAATGCATACCAGCAAGAGACAACCTGCCAAGCTTTTAACACCAGGGGTGGTGTGCAAGATGGAAGTGGACTTGGGAAGGCAGCTCCAGTTCCCACAGGAGATACGCAGCACCACCTTAAGACCAGACGTGGTGCTGTGGTCTGCAGCTGTGAAGTCAGTAATACTGATCGAGCTGACAGTGCCATGGGAGGAGGGACTGGAAGCTGCCTACAAGAGAAAGAAGACGAAGTATGCAGACTTGGTTGCGGAGTGCAGGGAAAGTGGATGGAGTGTGAGGCTGTACACGGTGGAGGTGGGGACGGTCAGGTTTAGGCCTGCCTCAGAGAAAAGGACGCCTCTGCCATGCATAGTCCACCAAAGCCACCGTTGGAGGTGCGGCAGGCCTGAGGCCAAGCAGAAAGACCATCTCGCTGTAATGAATAAAAATACACAGCTTTTCATGTGATTGCAACATTGCGGCCTTAATGAGACGACCTGCTTCATGTAGTGTAAAGGTGCGCTGACATTAATGTAATAACATCAAAAATAGAGTAGCAAAGAAACACAACTCACACACAAGTCACTTTCAAACCAAGCAGAGACAGAAAGTTGGTCAACGTGGTGAATTCACATGGACAACTTAAAGCTGTTGCAAAATCTGTGTTGGGAAAAAGTGGATTCCTTTTGAAATGACTGGATTTTTTTGCTGAACAATCTTAAACCATCTTTCATTGGGCTATTGATAAAACTTGCTGCCATTTAATTGAATATGATTGAAACATATTGTAAGTTTTATGTAATGTTTTTAATTGGAGAAAAATTATTGAGTGCACATTAAAAACCTAGGTATAAAATAAATGAAACAAGCTACACCAGTGATATACATCATATGTGAAATGATGAATTATTTGTGCCGGTAGGATCTTGAAAGCTTCGCTGCATTACTGAAGAGAATGGCTCAGAGACTGCAAATGTTCGGCAGAGAGCTGGCAGAAACAGAGCTGCCTAACAACCACCTAACAGCCGGCAATCTGCTCAATGCACACACCAGCAGAAAAGACCGTTTGAAAGTATAAAAAAAAACATTCAATATGTTCAGTAGTATTCAATATGTGCCACCTCACACATTCATTTGGTTTTTACAAAATTATTCTTTGCTTCATTGTTTTCTCTTTAGGAAGAGATGGCAGAAGCTCTCAACCAAGGACGTAAACTCTTGGAGAACATCAGGGAACCGGTCCGCAGAGATCCGGACAGCAGTCTAAACCCCGATCAGCTTGAGAATCTTGCTACAGTGCACAGGTAAATCTCAAACTCTTTCTTAGTAGAAATCCTCTAGAACTTTTTCCTGTTGTTATTCTGCATCTGAATCTGAATCTGAATCACTCTGCCAACGTGATAATACTCATCCATAAATTTTCTGAATGGGTCAAAACATTAATATATAGTATTTATTCATATTTTGAACTCACTTTTATTTTTTGTTTTCTTTAGTATTTTCAGTATTTTTTATTAGTGTTTTTAAAATATTTTTTATATAGATTTAATAAATTGTTATTTTAGTTTGAGTAATTTTAGTATTTCAACTAACTTATTTAGGCTATTTTAGTTAGTTGTCAAACCAACATGTTTGGTTTGTGTATATTTATATACAATTTATATATTTTATTTAATTTTAGTTTTATTTCAAATGCAGACATTTTTTTAAATTTTAGGTAGCAATAACAACACTGGTGGTTTATACACTATTTCATCTAAATATACATGTTATTTGTTTTGTTTAATGTATGCACTGTCAGTTACTTAATCATTCAGATTTATGAATGAGAGTCCTCTCATATATCCCTCTCTCTCTCGCTCTCTTGTTCCCTGCCAACTTGCAGGCTATTATCCCAGTTGAATGAGAGCTCTACAGCATTTGATGAGTTCTGGATTCAGCATCAGAATAAGCTGGAGCTATGTTTGAAACTCTGCCAGTTTGAGCACAGCTTTCAACAGGTCTTGCTTTTAAAAGGCACTCATATTTCACAGCTTATTCTTATTACTGAATAACATTAGCATTTACTAATAATATTTGCACTTTGTTTTATTTGCTATGGTCTTGTAGTTGCAAACAGAGCTGCAGCAGGCAACAGAAACGATGAATGCCTTCTCAGATATTGGAATAAGCCCCGCCCAAACAGAACACCTCCTTCAAGAACTGACCAATCACGAAAGGAAAGTCTGTGTGAGTCTCCCCATCTGAATAATCTTATTGTGTTATCATGCATCCACAGACATATATGCATGGATATGTCAGTCTAATTAATATGAAAGCTTGCAATAACCCTCCTCTCTAACACACTTCCTTTTTCTGCAGGAAGTGCTGGACAGAGTAAGATCTCTGGTTTCCGAGGGCCAAAGATTGATTGACAGCTCTCAGAATGGTGATGACAGTGTTGCAGTAAAATGCAGTGAGCTACAGAATGCGAGAGAGAATCTCATCCAAGAGCTAAAAGACAAGAAGACCATGCTGACACAGGCTATAGAGCTACACAAAAGACTGGACACGGTGATTTTTTATTTGAATATATATATATATATATAATATAAATTATATAAATCTTTCAGTTACCAGGCCAGGTATTTAACCATTACCTTACACCAGCCATAAAGCTTTTAAGACAGAACTAGTTTAGCAAGGGAAACCTGGAGTGATGTTGCATAAAGTCTTCACCTTCACTCAGCTACACGCAAATTCTCTACATACGCAGACATGTAACCACACTTTCATACTGTATATGCAAATCTGTTTCCACCACGTTCTCTTCTGTACTTTTTCTTTCAGATGTGTAAATGGTGCGATGATGGGATTTACATGCTAGCATCACAGCCTCTTGACAAGTGCCAATCACAGGAGGGGGCGGAGTCAGCACTGTCAGAGCTGGAGTTTTACCTGGAGACAGCCAATGAGAAACAGCAGTGGGAGATCAGCACAGTTTGGCTGGAACATGAGAGCATACTGAACAATGAGCTCAGGGTGAGACAATATGAATTCATAACTATACATGCAACTCACGTATAATTCAAATTCGATGAAAAACAGCAAAATGAAATGGAAAAAAACATTGTTTGCTAGTTTTTATTTAGTAATACAAATATGAATAAAATAAAGACATCTTTTTTATATTGTGTTATATTATATTACATAATGTGTAATGATACAGGAGCAGGTGACGCGTGCATTTGAGAAGAAAGCCTCTCTACAGGAGATGTTTGAGAGGAGGAGGGTTAGCCTGAAAAAACTAGCAGCCAAACAAACACGCCCTGTCCAGCCTGTGGCCCCTCGACCAGAGTCACTCTCATCTCCTGGTATCTAATCTATCCATCTATCTCTGTCTGTCTGTCTGTAACTTTTTAAGTGTAAAATGGAGGCAATTGGTGTATTTCTCTCTTTCAGCTCACAGGGATCATGAGAACATCTGTATTAGTGAGGACTCAGACAGCAGTGTGTGCTGTAAACAAGTATGTATAATTCATCTACAAAGCCCACAGTGCATTTTCCTCCCTTTTCAATCATTTTCAATCGCTTTGGCACATTTTTCGAAACAGTCTTAACATTCTCTAAAGTAAACTGTAAGTACAATTTTCACAACTGTTTGCTGGAACATCATAACTCTATTACATGCCTGCAAAACATAGTAACTCACCCAAAAAACGTTTAATACAGGCTTCAAAATATCAAGCGTAGCGTCAGTTCCTCTATAGCGTCAGAGTTGCATGTATAGCGTCAGGTCACGTTAGTCAAGCTCGCATCAGCTGACTCTCAGCTGATCCACGTCTACCTATAGGAATACGGAATACGACGCCTATCACTGTATACATATATAAACTCCTTCAGTATTATCAACAGCTACCGTGTTTCTCAGGAGCCAGTTACCCTCCTCCATCCCCAGCTCCTCCTCTCGTCAGTCAGGATTTGACATTCTGATATCTGTAAAACATTTATGTTGGTTCTATTCTGTTTACTCTAAGGAGGGTTATTGCTGCTCTCCCTGCTAGGCTACATGGATGCGCAGGGAGTTCTCGCCCAGAACGGAACCATTACCGCCAATCCAAACTGTATGCTGATTGTCAGTCGTATGTGACTATAGTGGCCCTGACAGAAGTAGTTATTGTGTCAGTAAATTGCCCAATGCCGCCAAAATAAAAAGTGTTTTTGTGATCGTGTGAGCCACTCTGGTCAAAATGTTTAGATGTTCAAATTTGTTTGTTTGTTCCTACTTTTTTTCTTTTTTTTTGACAATTTGTTGATAATTTGTAGATTTTCTACAGCCTACTCTACAAGATTGTCAGTTCAGTCTATAGCTTCCTATTGCTCTTCCATGGCAAGCAACTGTGAATTTTCTGTTTGTGTAATACATTTATATACATATATGTATAAATACAAAAATACATGTACTGTGTGAATACAAATGTATTTATCCAGTACTGCTGTATTTGCTGCTGTTTAGGATTGTGACTTAATTATTCTATGTTCAAAAATAGTAGTGATTGTGTTTGGCAAACTCCATATACATGCTTCCAAACTTGATTGGTTGATTAGTAAGATTGTGATTACAATATGTCAGGCTATTTGCTAATTTAAGAGACATTACAAACATTCCATGTCAGATATTTATGGAATATACATACTGTACATGTCTGATAGATTTTGATAAATAAATACATCATTTGACATGTGATGGCTCACATGATGAAAGAATGTTTAGAAGTTGTGAAGTGTTTGAGACTGAGAATCAACTCATCAGTTTTGATAAACAAGCCATGTGCATTTATTATTGGAAATTGTAAACAATTGTACTTACTCTTTGCACACATGTGCCAAAACACAAGCATTTAGCTTAATAAGAAATTCAAATCTAATGTGAACAAGAAACTAATTGTTCAGAGATCTGAATTTATTGTTTCGAGAATTGAGCCAAAGTGATTGAGAAAAACTGTAAATCACTCTTTGTATAAGCAAATGCTATAAACCTCTGTCTCATGTAGGGAACTCTATGTAAATTATGGGCCTTGACTATTACTCAATAATGATCCTCTCTATGTAGGTAAGTTTTGATCAGGTTGACAGGAGCAGTCGCAATGCTTCTGTATCAGAGGAGGAGGAAACCCTGGCTGTGCTGCGCAGGTCAGTCCAGGGTCAAAGGGGAAAGGGGGAACACATGTGCCTTACTAGACCATCAACACCCATCTACAGTAAATACCTGTTCTGTGGTCTGTGTTTGTGCACAGGCATGTAATGAATGAGTTACTGGAAACAGAGAGAGCATATGTGGAAGAGCTTTTGTGTGTTTTGCAGGTGAGTGAATCTGTCAGTTCTTTCATAAATACAATTAATCTTCACATCAAGAAACTAATTCATTTTATTATGTGGGAGGATATACAGTATTGCTGAAATGTTGTTAAAGTAGCCTTATCCTTGTTTTACCCAATTTTGCCCCATGAAGTCCTCTTGGACCTGGGAGGTAGATTATTGTTGTGAAAGTTGAAGCAGGTCTACACCAAACTCTTTATTATAGAGCCATGAAAGTCCTGTTTTCTGTGATATGTCGTGTCATGTGTGTGTGCTGTAGGGATATGCTGCTGAGATGGACAACCCCTCCATGGCTCCTCTCATCCCTGCAGCCCTGCAGAACAAGAAGGATGTGTTATTTGGGAACATGCAGGAGATTTATCATTTCCACAAAAGGTGAGTGCCATCTAGTGGAGTGGATAAACAGCATTAAAATATGAAAGATTATTTAGAGAATAGTTAGTAGCATCATTAGTTAGGATGTAAAGTCTGATTCATTTTAGCAACTTATTAGTTTGCAGATATCACTGATTAAATGAATGAATCACGGCTCAAATAAATGTTTCACAATTAATTTTAAATTCCTTTCAGAATATTCCTCAAAGAGCTGGAGACTTACACTGACTGTCCTGAGCTTGTGGGCCGCTGCTTTTTAGACTGGGTGAGTTTTTTATAGCAAGAAAACAAAGCTTTTTTTTTTTTAATATGAAGTAAAAGTGAACTTTTAGGAGTTTATTTTTCTCAGTGATGCTCAGACCTTTGGTCATTGTGGTTGTTTAGATGAGGGAGCTGCAGATTTATGAGAAATACTGTCACAACAAGCCTCGTTCTGAGAGCCTCTGGAGGCAGTGCTCAGACTGTGCCTTCTTCCAGGTATGTACACGTACATAGTTAAAACAGCATACTACTACTACTACTACTACTACATACTATATTTGCAGTATGTAGTGTGTATATACATATACAATGTTCTGTTTGTATGTAATATTTGGATAACCTACTACATTTGCCTAAAAGTTCACTGTGTGTGAAATACTATATACCACAAACCAATGTGCTACACTTGACCTTCCATGTTCAGGGCGACAAATAATCCAGAAGTAATGTGATTTTTAACATCATTTTCCTTATTTTATTGGCCTACCAAAAGAGATGTTTACCAAAATGGATTAAAACACTAAATTAACACAGTTTAAAACATTCATCTGTGAATACTGTTTTCCATTTTTTTGTTTTTTAAATAGTAGGTAACATGCAGTGCATACTGTGCAGTATGCAGTACTCTAGTATTCTATTCCAAACACACACTCTCAGACACACAAACATACTTAACACAATCTGTTGATGACATCAGGCCCTCTCTGTGAAAGAAAGCCTGATTTTTACCACATCGTGTTTGTGTATCAGGAGTGTCAGAAGAAACTAGAGCACAAGCTGGGGCTGGACTCATACTTACTAAAGCCTGTGCAGAGGATCACTAAATACCAGCTCCTGCTGAAGGTATGTGTGTGTGTGTGTGTGTGTGTGTGTGTGTGTGTGTGTGTGTGTTTTGGAAATGTAATAACTGCGGGGTTTGTTTTAGACTTCTGAATATGAGATAAATGGTAAGAACTGCATCTTAAAGTCAGCATGAATTAAAAATTCACTCTATATTCTTAATGCATGTTGTTGATCCTATTCTGATGAATTCCTCCTTGGATTTATTTATTTTTTTACCTCATAATCTTCAGTAAAAATGCATTGTCTCGATCTTCTGGTAAAAACAACTTTTCTCTGGTGATGTATGCTGGATTTCTCCAATCATTTAGTCTGTTTAAACCCTGCCCCTTTCTTAAAATCAACAGTCAGATCTGCCTCTGTCTCCAGTCAATCAACATCCAATGGAAAGAACCAAGTCCCCATCCTACATTTTTTCGATAATCTGTTTAACTTCAACTATACGTCACAATGGGCCATTTCCACATTTTGCCCTAATAGCAAAAGAAAATCTGTGATAGAGTTTCCATTACTTTCCAAAGAAGGGAAAAATAAAGAGATTGATTATGTTGGTCAGAAGAGAGAAAGATGTGAAATTTGTCATCAATCCCCGTTGAATTTGAAACACCTACGCAGCAGTGTTGATTTCTATTTTATTTTTGTAAAACAGCACAAAGTATAGCATTATAAATTTGCATAACATCTTTTAAAAATATGAAAAACTAGATTTGCAATGTTAATAACTGTGGAAATGTGCCATCACAGGCTCTGAAAAGAAAAATTCCATTTCAGGGGTCATGTAATAGAAACCAGAATTTTTCTTTGAAATATGTTTTAGGAGATGATTAAGTACAGTAAAGGCTGCGAGGGCTCAGTGGAGCTGCAGGCAGCTCTTTCCTCCATACTAGGGATCCTGAAGGCTGTAAATGACTCAATGCATCTCATTGCCATCACAGGATATGAGGTAAAAGGCATGCACACTCTTTACTCTCGTCCTCCCCATTAATATTCATTAATGTTTTCTGTCACTCCTATTTATTCCACATCTACAAGCAATATTTATTGATTCCATGCAGGGTAACCTTGGAGACCTGGGTCGCCTGCTGATGCAGGGGTCGTTCAGTGTGTGGGCGGAGCATAAGAGAGGTCATGTAAAGGTGATAGAGTTGGCTAGGTTTAAGCCCATGCAGAGACACCTGTTCCTGCACGAGAAAGCCCTGCTGTTCTGCAAGAGACGAGAGGAGAGCGGAGAGGGATATGAGAAAGCCCCCTCATATAGCTTCAAACAGGAGCTTAGTGTGAGTATGGGTAGTAATCTCTCCCGTGTTGGGTAGTAATGGTATGAGATTTTCACTGTATAATGTCTCAGAAAATATTACGGTTTACGGTATTAAAGGGATAGTTCGCTCAAAAATGACAATTAGTCCATGATTTATTCACCCTCAAGTCATCCTAGGTGTATATAACATTCTTCTTGCGTCTAAAGCACAACTTACACATTAAGTGGAATCCATATGTTCGTGTGGCCAGAAGCTAGTTATTTTACTTTATAAAGTTTTAAATATGTTTATGTTCTCAAATAAAATTATGAAAATGCTCTAAACGACATGAGCTTATTAGCTTGAGTATGTAGTAGCGGTCATTCCCACAGAGACACGCAGATCAAGCAGATTATATATTTATATAGCAGTCTTTTTGCGCTTTATTCATAGACCAGGTCACGATTTGATTTATTTCACAGCTCTACTTTGTTTATTTATCAATCCATCAGTTTGCGTCTTTTATGAGACATCTGCGTTAAATAGGCTACTGTAAATTAAATTTACATGACTGGATTCTGGGATTCCCTCTGCATCTAAATATAAACGGGACATTTTAATCCGCACGGATGGTGTTCTATGTGTGTCCTCCTTTTGCAGCCACTTTGTGTCCACTTTTTGTGCAAATTGTAGGCCTATATATTTATCCTCGAGGACAACCATGATGTTTTTTCTACATCCAAATATTTCCCATACTGGCAAAGATTCGCTTTCGACGGCGTTGCATCACTTTTTTTCTTTTGCACATTTGTTCTCCCACCCTTTCAGTAGTTTCCGGAGCGCGATTTTTTTCCCCCTTGTATTATATTTTATTTCTTTTTTACTCAGTAACTGATATGATTTAAAATGTAGCGAAGTACAATACTTAAATCAAAATGTACTTAAGTAAAAGTAAAATGTAGAAGTACACAAAAACCTACTCAATTACGTAACGCGAGTAAATGTAATTTGTTACTTTCCCCCTCTGTAAAAGAGCAAATGCAAAATTTCAGATATATTTTATGGATCGTTAGAATTTTATTGGCCATGTTAAATTGTATTTATTTATTTATTTAAAAAAATGCACAAAGCATTTATTTTATAACATGCACAAACTATTTGCCTGATGGTCTCTGTTCTATCTTCATTAGATGGCTGCTATTGGAATAACAGAGCATGCTAAAGGGGACAGCAAGAAGTTTGAAATCTGGTCCAGTTCAAGGGATGAGGTCTACACAGTACAGGTGAGCACAAGAGTGTGTGTCTTAGTTCATATTCCTATTAAAAAGATTATGTTATCAGACATGTGTTATCCGGTATATGTTATCCTGTAGGCCGTGTCTGAGGAGGTTAAGACTATCTGGGTGACAGAAATCCGGAAACTTCTAACAGGACAGTTGGAGGCCTGCAAAGGTATTGGTCTGGTTTTATGTTTGTTTTAAAGAAATATGTGATGCATTCGGATGACATATTTAACACAAAGACATAACACTCTTGTTATGTAGAGGCAAGTCAACAGAGGGCACCTGATCAGTTCACCTCAGATACCAGCTCAACTAACAGGTACGATTACACACGATCACATTCACACATTTATATTGGAGCTAATTTTAAAACATGAAATTAATCACATCTTTAGACTGGTGAAAAATGAATGCAGTAACCTCAGGAGTGGAGGCGTGGAGAAACAGAAGACAGAAGAGGAAAGAGGCAAAGAACTTGAGAACATTCTAGAACCTGGAACAACACAGAGAGTGAAAGGTGTGTAAAAAAATCCAATTCTGCTACATGCATACATACATCATGTCATTAGAGACTTTTCATTTTTGTTTGAACTTCCTCTAACTTCTTTGTTTCTTTTGGTGGTTTACAGGGTCTTCATTCAGCTTTGAGACAAAACCAAAACGACAGGATATCCGAAGTGACCCTACACCTCTAGGTGACCTATTTTAGCAGACTGAAAACCAAACATGAAGTTCACATGTTCTTGATATAATCTCTTTAAGAGATTAAAAAAAAAAAGAAAAAAGAAAATGGCTGATGCTAAAAACAGCTAATTCATTACCACCAAGCTCTCTAAAGATTAAAGGCAGAAAATGAGCTGATCCTCAAAGGAATAGCTCGCTCAAAACTCTGTCAGGTGTACTTCAGTTCAGGCAATGTGCAGAGATACTGTCTGATTGGTTATTTTCCTCCCAGAAACAGGGCCACACCCTAACTTGGGCGGAGTCAGGTGGTTCAGTACATCAAGCCTGTTTCAGAATTATAGGAGAGGTACACATACTGAGTACACACGTATGTGCACACTCATGCATACTCCACTGAGGTCTTACTAGGGTAGCATGTGCTTGTAGGTTATATGTGTGTCTCATCTGATGCTTTCTGAGTGGTTCTGACCACGTCTTCGTCTATACAAGATTGTTTCTGGTTAAGCTCTATCGACAGCATCGGTTACACAAACAAATATTTTGACTAGTCCCTCAGTTTGTAAAAATAAACCAAAACGTGTTTATGGTAATTACCACGGACGTTAATGGAGCAAGACATTACAGAGGGTTTCAAAGCAGAATTGTGCAGCACATAGTTTTGTCAAAGCGCTTTTTTGAATTCTTCTGTACAAACATGTATTATTTGTGGACAGATTGTCCTTTTAATTATGCTGTTGATAGACATTAACGTGTATTGAACCCGGAACATACCACTGACACATACTCACGCATGCTCTTTGTGTGGTTTTGGAAATGTTCACTGGTCTGTCCCCTGTCTATCACGTTGAGGCTTCAATGGTACTTTCTCTGTCATCTTTACATGGCCCTCATTTATGTGCTCACTTGCAATACAAATTATTTTCCCTATCCATATAACTTGTATCTACTTTTTCTCTCACCTCTTTCATTTTCTTCTGTTTGTCTCAGGTTGGTCTCAAGGATCTCTTTCGTTGGATGCCTCTGTGGAGCATGATGGATACTTTAGTGCAGAGGAGCAGATGACCTCTGACCCCGAGGAGGAGAAGGAAGATAAACTGGTGCATGACCATGTCTGTTTTTTACTGCTAGACTTAAAGCAAAACGGTGTCATGTTTTAAGCATTTCCTCATCTTTATTTCAGTGTGAAGATGTGCTGCAGTCTATGAGGATAGAGGAAGAGATTCAGCTTTCTGAAGAGACTAAGGACCTTGAGTAATGAGAGTTGAGTGTGAATGTGTCTGTTATGCCATCAATGTACAGCATGTACACTGTGTCATGCATAACTCTGGAAAAGAGGAAAATGAGACACATAAAAAACATTAACTTTGATGTTTTGCATACTCATAAAGGTTCATGGGTGAACCACGTGGTTTAAAATACCTGGAGAAAGCTGTACATTAGCATTCACATTCATTTAAATGTCAATGTGACGACAAGTGCTTTTTATGAGAATACACAGCTCATTTTAAATAGTTGTCAATGGAGAAAAATGCTTTTTAGAACCATACATCTACCAGCAGGAGTGATACTAACCAGCCAAAAACCAAAAGGTTAGTCCCAAAAATAGGCTATCAGCCTCCACATGGACCTTTTTATTATTTAAATATAAGAAACCATCTCTAGACCATAATGTAAAAACCTATAATGTAACATCAAGAACTTTAATGTAACATTCCAAAGAAATGTATACTGTGGAAAATTACTTTTGTTCTCATAACTCAGAGTTCTTTGCAAAGAGCCATTGAAGAAACTTTATTTTTAAGAGTAGTCTTGGACTGCACCAAAACAATGCATTTCGCAGAGACACCTGAGCTGGCTCTTTACGCACTGTCTTATAGTATGTTGTGATACATGTTTCATATCCCTGTTATCCCTGAAGGTTAAAACTTAGTAGTAATTTGTGCCACAGTAATTGTGTCTATAATGGGATATGGCATGTCTGTTGTCAAGCCCTGTAATCTCCAATGTGAATGCATGTGACAGTTGTTATATCATTGTATGCAGGAAACTAGGACCTACACATGTAAAACAAGCATATCATATATGCAGATGTTGTTTCTCAAAGTGACTGTGATCACCCTGTGCCATTTCTATGTAAAATATGTTTACAAATCAAATTTGTTATATATATATATATATATATATATATATATATATATATATATATATATATATATATATATATATATATATATATACATACAAATAAAATCATAGGTGACTGACTTTTGCCTATTTTGATTGAAATGTAGCAGGATTGCACATTTGGCGAATATTCTATAATAATTTGTTACAAAAATCATTAATATATGAAATATCATAATACATATTTATACTGTAACTTGTAATATACTCTCAGAATTTTAATTGAATACCCCTGCTCTATATGACTTGCGTTTTGCGGAAGAACATTGTAGACGCCAGACTGTTTATGTATGACGACGAGTCACACAGGTACTGGGCTACTCCGCAGCAGTGCCGACCCGAACCAGTCTGAATACTTCTAAAACACTTACAGTTATTATAGGTGCACTTGTACCGTAGTGATTCGGGATAAGGCCAAACACGGTTTGGAAAATGGATTCATCATGATGTTATCGCTTAGGCTCTTATATAAATTTTGAACACTAAAAAGTGACGGACTGCAGCTCAAATAGATCAAATAACATTTATGCTTATTGATATTATACTATGTATATATATATATATATATATATATATATATATATTAGTTTAGATATATCTAGATTGCTATTGTAGTTTTTTTCTATCGTTAGTTACCAATTAATATTTTAATTTGTAATAGAAACTTTACGCGATTTGAATAAGCCAAACTCAGATGAGAATCCGGGCGCCCTCTTCAGGAAGACTATGCCAACAACAAATCACAACTTTTTTAGTGAAATTAGAATAGGTTTCAAATTGGTCTAGTTTGGAGATGTGTTTGATGGAATGTAGAAATAGTCGAGATTTGTGTCTGTTCGAGAAGTCGAGTGCTCTCATGCATGCCGAAGATGACGACGATGTGATCCGCCTTCGACGCAGAGAACCGAAAACGAAACTTAACACTTACTGGAAGAAACAGTCCGATAAAACACGAGTCGTCTTTGAATGTCAACCCTTCCCGCAAATATCAAGATGGGATCGGATAAATATCGATCACCGTGCAAAATTTTTTGTGTATTGTGCGAGAAGGCAGACGAAGACGAAATCACCGGACCTCTCTCATCCAAAGAGAACATCTCTGCACACCAGAACTGTTTGGTAAGTAGTAGTCTTTGTTTTCATATTGTAAGCATTACAGAAATGTATTATTAATGCTGTTCAGTAAGGCTTATCGTCGGTCATATTTTGTGTTAAGGGGTTTTCAAAAGACTGGGTGCGTGCGTGTATGTATTTATTTATTGTGTCCTAAGTTGTTTGCATCAGGGATCTACTGCCAGAACTCACCCACCTATGACGACCTGTTTGGATTTGCTGTAGAAGATGTAAGGAAAGAGCGGGGGAGAGGAAAAAAACTGGTGCGTATAACGTTACCTGCAGAAAAAATTGCACAAGCTCAAACACACTTCCGCTACCTCTAAAATTTCATAATTTATCTTAACAGGATGACATTTTTCTCAAAACTTTGTGCAACACTTTACATAACATTGTCTATAAACAAAAAAACAAACAAAGTGTAATTGCATAGCTTAAAATGATTGTAGTTAGGAGCATTTTATGTTATATCCCAAAAGTAATTAAACATGACAATATTCTGTACAATACATGTAATTTGTATTGTTCTGCATATTTTATGTTTTAAAATGTGCTTTAAAATATTTTTTGTTTTAAAATGTGACCATCATATTCTAGTGTTGTTTCTCTGTTGATGCATAATTTCTCTGTCATTATTTTTAGTTTTGCCACCACTGCAAGAAAAGGGGAGCTACAGCAGGATGTGATGTAAAGCGTTGTAAGCACTCGTATCACTATCCCTGCGCCATA
Source organism: Semotilus atromaculatus (assembly GCA_031834385.1). Lineage (NCBI taxonomy): Eukaryota > Metazoa > Chordata > Actinopteri > Cypriniformes > Leuciscidae > Semotilus > Semotilus atromaculatus. Next base: position 29,266,977 of record JAULUF010000055.1, read on the forward strand.
GAGGCCCGGGCCAGAGCCATTGAAGACATTACTAAAGGCATATATATGTAAGACGATAGAATATGTTGTTTTAGATGTCTTCATAATGACAATGTAGTCAAATTAGATGAACCAATCTTTCCTTTTTAGACTGTTCTGTGAATTACATGATCCAGACCTCAAAGAAACAAGTAAGTATTTACATTATTTTGCTATTTTATTTGTATCTGATGCAATTATATAAGCAGCAACTTTATTTAGTGAAATACTCATATTTTCTGTTTATTAGGTTCATATTTTCTGTTTATTTTTGTTTATTAGGTTCAGTAAGTTTGCAAAGGGCCTCAACGTCTGGTCTCTGTGGCTCTAAGAGACGAAGACCGGCAAACAGTCATGGACCAAGGCCTGATAAGGTCAGCGCGTACGCACGCACGCACGCACGCACGCACGCACGCACGCACGCACGCACGCACACACACACACACACACACACACACACACACTTACTTACTTACAGTACATATTTCCTCTTTATAAACTCACACTGACTTTTGCCTAACCATGTTACTGTCCAACTTTAACCTTCACTGCACAATACTAAAATAAAGACATACGAGTGGCACATTTATTTTGGCTACAATGTGAAAGTCTAGATGTGATTTTTCTTTTTCTTCATTTAATAACAGAGTGAATCGAATTCATCTACAGAGTAAGTGTGCAGTGTGTGTTGCTCCTCATCTGAACTGGTTTAATCACAGAACATTGTCAAATTAATAATCACAATGAATACTACTGATGATCTTGTGCTTGCACCCTTTCAGGTTGTCAGAAGCTAGTTTGTCCCGAAAGAAGAATAGTAAGTCACTATTTTTTTTAGAATCTGGTATTGGTAATCACAATTTACCAGTACTCAATAACCCAATTCAGTTCAGAGTAGTAGACTGTTTATTCACAGTTCATCACATCTGTTTATTCATCAACATGAGAATAATAACTTTTTTTTTGCCATGTTTATGACAGATATTTTGATTTAATTGTGAAACATTAATAAAATTGGACTATTATGATGTGTATTTACCATAGAGGATGGCATTGATCCCATGTTTGCTCCAGTAGAGTCAGATCTAGAAGAGTGTACACCTCCAAAACCGCACAATGTGAGTTTTCATGATATAATTTGGCTGTTTAATCTGTGTCTGTGTGCATCATGTGAATATCTCTAAATACACATAATCTTGTAAACATTTAATTCAGACTGTAAATTCACAACTCTTGTTTCCAGCAAAGAAATGGTTCAGTGAAAAACATTACAGTAGTTGTTAGTAATGTTGTAGTAATTGCTCTCTGTTCTCTTTCAACAGCAGTCAACTCCTGACCCTAAAAGTAAAGGGTAAATTGACCTCTATTCAACCATTAATAATAATTATATGTGATCAGTTTATTGTACTGACAAATTTCTTGTTTATAAGTTTCTTTAACAAGTTTCTCTGTCTATTTGTAGGCCACATGAAGAACTCAGTCCATCAGTTACAGGTACAATTGAACATTGTGTGTGAAAGTAAATTTTTAATTTCTTACTGTAAAAAACATAATCTCACTATTTTCAGGAGCTGATTGTTATGATGCTGATATCACAGTGGCTTATCTGTATAGTTGATTTTCAATGTGTTTGTTAGGTTCATTAAATGGGGGCTTAACATCTGACCAGACGGCTTGTGGCTCAGCAGACAATCCAGGAGATTTGCATGGCTGGGTCAGCTCTCTATCTCTCTCTCTCTCACACACTCACACACACACACACACACACACACACACACACGTTGGGTTTTCGTGTTTTATGCGGACATTCCTTGGACATTATGCTTTTCATACTGTACAAACAATATATTATATCCCTTACCTTACTCATAAACCCAGCTATCACTGAAAACGTGCATTTGAACTTGTCCGTTCCGGTTCCCGTGCCGGTGTCCGTGTCCGTGCCGGTGTCCATTCCCGTTCCCGTGCCGGTGTCCGTTCCAGTGCTGTCCGTGCCGGTGTTCGTGCTTGTGTCCGTGCCGGTGTCTGTTCCGGTGCCAGTGTCCGTTCTGGTGTCGTGTCCATGCCGGTGTCCTTGTCCTTGTCCGTGCTGGTGTCCGTTCTCGTGCCGGTGTCCGTGCTGGTGTCGATGCAAGTGTCCGTTCCGGTGCCATTGTCCGTGCCATTGGCCATTCCGGTGCCCCTGCCTGTTCCGGTGGTGTCCGTGCTGGTGTCCGTTACAGTGTCCGGTGTCTGTTCCAGTGTCCGTTGTCCATTCCGGTGTCCGTGCCGGATCCGTATCCGTGCATGTGTTCGTGTCGTGTCCATGCCGGTGTCTGTGCCAGTCTATGTGCCGTCGTCCGTGCCAACACGACATAAAAACGTGAATTTGATTCGGTTACTTGAGTTACATGAGTCAAAAATAGACAAACTCAGCTGATTAACATAAATGTATAGCTTATTCTTTATTTTCTGTCTTTTTTGTTTTATTTAATAACAGAGCGTATCTGATTCACCAACATCGTAAGTAGTATAAACTTTTAATTACAGAATAATGTCCAGTTAGTAATCACAGAGTTGTTGTGATTATCTTGTGTTTGGTTTCTTTTAGGTTACCAGAAGTGGAAACGCCCAGAAGGAAAAAGATAAAATTCCTTGAATTCTCAGGTGTTTAATGATAATTTTATTTGAATTCTCTGTGTTGTTCAAAACGAGAATATGAATTATAGATATTTATTGACCTGAATAAACAAGCTATTAAACTCATAATAATTTGAATAATATGTCTCTCTATTTAGATGATGAAAGTCCCACCGGCACTGACCCTGTAGTGGTTGGACATGGGTCTGTGCTTCCAAAACAGCCCAATGTGAGTCTTGAATCATAAAATCTCACTGTTTGATGTGTCTATATGCACCAAAGTTTCATATTAAACTTCACTTAAACTCCTAGTCCAAGTTTAAAGAGACCGTTCATCAAAAGATGAAAATTCTGTCATAATGTACTCATCCCTTTGTTGTTCAAATCCTGTATGACTGGACCCCATTGACTTTGGTTATGAGTGGACCACAATCTGTCAAAAGTGCTATATAAATGGTGACTTGACTTTTAATATGGACAAAAAAATTAAAATTTTCTAAATATTTTCTTTTGTTCAAGAGAAGAGAGTCATATAGAATTTTCATTTTTGGGTGAACGATCCCTTTAAAGGGGTCATCGGATGCCCATTTTCCACAAGTTGGTATGATTCTTTAGGGTGTTCATGTAAAGTTTGTAATATACTTTGGTTAAAATTCCTCAATGGTTGTTTAAAACAACATCCTTTTTTACCTCCTCAAAAACAGCTTTGTTCATAGTGACCTGTTTCGGTGAATGTTTCTTTAAATAATAATGAGCAACTACTCACCCCACCCCTCTCTTCCTTGGGGGGTGTCGAATGGCTGAGGGCAGAAATATGCTAATACGGGACAGTCAGTGGTCATGGGTGGAGCATCAGAAAATCCAAACGGCCTGATTAATGAGAGTGTTTAGACTTTTTGAGGATTAAAAAAAAGGAGTGAATGGATTTTTTTCTTTGTATGGTAGTTGTGTCCACACACGGCAAAGACACATTTATATGCAAACACCATATAAAAGTGAATGTTGCATCCGATGACCCCTTTAAGATATTATTTGCATCACACCATGATGAGTGCATATGAATCAGTTTTAGTATCAATAACATTGTAGCAATAAAGTGTTTCATTGTTCACTTTTAATAGCAGTCCCCTCCTGTGCCTAAAAATACAAGGTATGTTTTGTGTTCAGAATTTACTATTGGCAACATGCTTCTCAAACCTGTAACCAGTTAGTATTTGTTTGAAAGCAGTGCAAGTACCAGGTTACCACAGTTTACCATGGTATTTTAGCAAAAACTTACTATAGTAAAGTTATGTATGGGAATCATCCAAATATTCACTTTGTCTGCAGGCCCTGTGAAAAACTCAACCCATCAACCACAGGTACAACTGCTTATGTTTTTAATTAAACATATTATGTATCATTCCTTATTGTAAAGAAACAAACATCTCATTTTTTTCAGGAGCGGACGACAATGACGCTGACATCGACTTGGTGAGTCCATCTGTACAGAATACATCATACTCACATCACACCGTAAACAAGTCTGCGTTTTGCAGTTGTATTTACTGATATTTTCATGTCCAAAACATGTCAAGAAAGATTCAAGGCTTGAGGAAGATATATAAATTAAACCAAGTTTCCACATACCTTTTTGGAAAACTTCTCCATAACCCAGGGTTGTAACAAACCCATCAGGCCAGCACTGAACATTGAGTGCAAAGTAACATATTGACCTGAGCTTTCAGGCAAAATTACCACCAAAAGTAACACAAATATTTTTTATATTTGCCCCCACAATACATTTTTCCCTGTGAAATGAAAAGCTCAGAACAATAACTCCCAAACTTTAAACATACATCCAATAATACAATATAAAATGTAGTATGTTTGATATGGCAAATCCATCACACTGCAGTACAGTTATACTACTGTTCAGAAGTTTGCATTATTGTAAAATATTATTACAAAATAACTATTTGCTATTAATTGTAAATGTAATCCTTTGCATTTTCAGCAGCCATTAGTCTTCAGTGTCACATGATCCTTTCAGAAATTATTCTAATATGCTGATTGGGTGCTTAATAAACAAGTGTTGAAAACACTTGTGCTGCTTAATATTTTTGTGGAAACAATGATACATTTTTTCAGTATTTTAGGAATAGAATGTTCAAAAGAACAGCATGCTTTTGAAATAGAAATCTTTTGTAACTTTATGTCTTTACTGTCACTTTTGATCAATTTAAATAAATCCTTGCTGAATCAAAGTATTAATTTCTTTAAAAAAAATATCTTACTGACCACAAACTTATGAACAGTGTATCATACTCGCCACTATACTCAGCCACTCTTAACTAGCCTGCATTAGTTAATAGTGTGATTGCTTACAGTGTTACTCACTCTCTCTCTCTCTCTCTCTCTCTCTCTCTCTCTCTCTCTCTCTCTCTCTCTCTCTCTCTCTGTCAGGATGAGTCTCAGAGTTTGTTATCATCAGAAATGTATCATACCACTGTTCCATTTAACATTATTATAGACTCGGGACCCTCAGCAGAATCAGGTGCGTTTATCTCTCTTCTGTTGTCTTGCTGCTGTCATTTCAATGAGGTGGGAATCTGTGTGGCAACAGATTCTCTCTGTATTTCAGAGTACAGTCTAGAACTTGATTCACCTGTCAGTGCTGCCGCAGAGGCTGTTTGCACCTCACCTGGGTTTGTCGCAGCCCCTGAACATGAGGAAACACCATCCACAAGTAGAAACTCTCTGGTGCCCAGAGTTCCAACCCCTGACACAGTCTCACCAGGTACTGCTGACTCTACGCCAGAACTGCACCATGACAGCGAAGGTCCCTCAGGTCAACCAGGGTCACCTCAGCATTCAAGGTAGGGCTGGGCGATAAAACGATAACGATAATTATCGCGATGTAATTTTTCTCGAATATCAACAATATCAAGAGTTCGATAAATGTTCGATAATGTTTTTGCGCCAAAAGCGGAACGAAACTCATCTGAACCGCACGCCACACGGACCATTTATCCGCTCGGCTCAAAGTCCAAACCAAGGGGGTAATCCACCAGCCGGAAACTGAAGTCTGCCAGGGGGCCACCATTGGCTAACAAGCCTTCACCTGCTCTTAGCATTCCATTGACTCCCATTCATTTTTGTGTCACTTTGACAGCGAATAACTTTACATCTGAGGCGTTTAAAGACTCCATTTGTCCATTGATTATTTCTAAAGAAACAAGAAAATGTATAAAGGGCTCCATTACCTTGTATCTTACGTTATGGCCTTGTAGAAGCAGTTTTTGTAAAAAATAGGCTAACGATTACATCATAACACGCTACTCTCTGTCACACAGTAGAGAAATTACCGTATAGACAGGAGGATAAGCTCGCGGGCAATCTTTTACTGTCTATGAGGCAATTCTACATCGTCACATCTACATCGTCAAGCTCAGTTTGAGCCTGCGCAGTACGCTTGCCAATCAGGAAGTGAGTGCTTCTAATTGACTTCACTTTTCTCCTACAAATTCCCATCATTTACCATGGATTTACTGTAATGTTAGCCTAGTATATTAACTGCACAATGAAATGTGGGATATACATATTGAATTGTATTATATTATCAATGTAGACAATGTATTAAAGGACTAATGGAATTTAATTACTGTATTTAATGTATTTTAAGTTACTGTTTTTCATACAAATACCATAGAAACCATAAAGTTACATTTTGCCATGATAGAGAGGTGCTGTCGCTATGCCTGGTTTTATTTGTGGTTATCATGCTCTAAATGCATGATACTGAATTACCAATGGTTAATTTGAATAAAACTCAAACAGTCAGAATATGACATTTTACCAAATAAAAATAAGGTTGTTACTTTTTTTAACAGATGTTACTGTTTTTGTTTATGAACATGAATTGAACATAGTAAATCTGCATCTAACTCAAGGTAATACTAATGTCAACTCACTGTCAAATATGCGTTTCGAGACAAAACATGTAATATTAATATTGCAGCCTGCACTGCAAACTGCTGAAGATACGTGCCATCAAAGTTAGGCAACACAAACCTGTTTCAAGACTTGAAACAATATCCCCCTTTAGCACATGCAGAAACTAAGAAATAAATTTACCAATAAAGATATTTATTTTGTTAAGGAAAAATTACAAATGTTTGAATGCTCTATCTCAGATTTGTGAAATGTTCTCCTGTTTGGCAAGTGTTTGTCATGATATGTTCTGACAATAAAGAGTAGTTTAAAACCACAATTAACGCTCTGGTTTCTACAACTTTCACTTAGGAGCAAAAATCTGCCTTTAAACTGGAAAGAAATAAAGATTTGACATTTATCGTGATAATTTTTTTTGCCCATATTGCCCAGCCCTACTTCAAGGTCAAACTTCAACATTGAGGAGCTACCAGAACCTTCTTCTCCGGCTGGGGTGTCTACATCACTAAACAGCACCTCGTCCAATGCCGTCATATTCTGGACTAGATGCAATCAGGCCGGATGGACTGTAGAAATCTTCTCAGAGCTTGTCTCACAGCTGGGAAGCTTGGGAGAAAGAGTACAATCACAGGAAGCCAGCCACAAGGGTGAGAACAGCCTTGATTCAGACCAGTTTTGTGGAATATTAGTTAAAGGTGGGGTATGTGATTTCCAAAACGGCCGGCAGATTTTGAAAATACACAACTCAAAAGGTCCTACCTTCTTTACTCCAACGCTGGCCCTGACTCCACCCATTCGAAGAACATGGACGCGCAATCATTCACGAGCGAAAACTCAGATGCGCGAGACTCAGCCCTGGCGTCTGTACAGCGGTCTTCTATTCAAAGCAGGATTCATCGAGGGGGTCACGGCAAGTGCGGGGGGGAGGGGGGTATATACGACCGTTTGATTGACGGACTTACTGTCCAATGATTCTAGGTGGTCTTGGAAATGATTGGCTGGAGTTTTTCGAGTCCTGCCCGTTCCACAGATGATTAAATTGATTCATTTTCATTTCAGTGCTTCTAACTCAGTGGCTGTAAGTGGGTTATGAATAGGAATTCAAGTGATTTTGAAAAAAATGGACAAAAAAGAGAATCACATACCCCACCTTTAAGTTAAGCTCAGTCGACAACACTTGTGGCATACTATAACAAGCATTAAGTTTCACTTGTACCTTCTTTTAAAAGAAAGTAAACATCTGCAAGTGAACATGGTCATTTCACAGACATTAAAACATTAATTTCAATAGTAAAGCCACAAGTTTTTGCTGCAATCTCATTTGAGTGACAGGTTGAAATGAAAACAACTTTACAGCTCTTCAACTTTTTTTTTTTTAATGAAAAAAACAGATATTTTTTTCTTTATACAACTGAAAGGCTGATGGCTTTTAAATGTTTTACAGACTATGATGTTGCTCTCAAACTACTGGAGGCATCTGGACGTCTTCCTTGCATTATTACTCAGCTGGAACAAGGTACAGCATTTCATTTATAACCACTTAAATCTAAAGTTTTATATTATTGAAACCGTGTAATAGCAAGTTTGAATATAATTATAATCTCATTGAGTGCCTTGTAATGAATCACACATTATAAAGGAAAATTATTGTGGGGACTCCATTGCTTCATGAGATGGCATTGTATTTTGTGTTTCCAGACTTGGAGGAGCAGGAACGGGATTTGCAGAGGAAAAAAGCAGCACTGAGGGATGCCAGAGCTGTACTGGGTTTAATATAATAATATAATAATCTACTCTATTGTAGTATTAATGTCTTATTCAGTTGTTGTTTTTTTGGCCTACTTTTAGATGATATTATGATATATAATACAAAAAAAAACTGCTTCAAGCAGTCAGTCTTTTATAAAAAAAATGTATACTCAAGTGATGCCACTGTTCTGGACTAAGAACACAACTTCCTTACTTGAGTAAAGTACATAGTACAGATACTACTGGTCAAATACTTTGTTACAAGTAAAAGTTGTAAAGACCGATTTTTACTTCAGTAAAAGTACAGAAGTACTTGTTTATAAAAGTACTTAAGTATCAAAAGTAAAAAGTAAATGTCAATTCATTGTTTTATTATTGTTGTATGTAATAATTACCTAGCTACCCTATCATATCAATTGTTGTGGGATTGAATGTGAGATTGAATAAGTGCACTCAATAATGTCCACAATGGCTTCGGACACCCAAATGGCTGTTCTTTCAAATAGTGCCCTATTTAAAGTTTTTTGTTTTTAGTATGAATTATGTTAGCCTTATTGTTATATAAGCTAGTGTGCTCCAAAACAATGACAAGATTCGCATTTAGAAGACCAAAACCAACGTTGAAAATTAACATCAGGTTGATGTCAGAATCCAACGTCAGAGTGACGTTAATCTCCAACATTGGACAGACGTTGTATTATGGTTGAAAATGAAAATCGGGTTGACTTCAGAAACCAACATCAGTCGGGTTCTGACATCAACCCAACTTTCATTTCCAAACAAAATCCAACGTCTATCCGACATTGGATGTTGACGTAGGTTTCTGGCGTCAATCAAAATACAGGTTTCAAAAGGGGTAGCCACCATTTAAATGTATATATTAAAAAACAAACTTATGTCATTAAAAATATATTATGAACTGGGGTTCCCTGTAGTTTTCAGCATTAGTTGTGAGTAAATTTGCCATGTACTGTAGGCTACCTGATAGACCCCAAGTGAATCAATATTGAATTGAAGGTAAGCAAATCGAATCGCAAGCTTGTGAAACAAAAGCAAATCCAATGGTGAAATTTGTGTCAATTCCCTGTCTGTCGATACCAAAAAAACAATGTCTTTTCTCATTTTCTCTGTCAGAGTGTACAAGAAGGCTTTGTTAAAATCACAAAAATTTTACACCTTTTTCACCTCTTGTGAGTTTGCAGGTCTGTAAATAAACAAAGCAGGTGCATACAGTAAGCAGAGGTGGACACAACTGGGTTGACGTCAGAAATCAACATCAGTCGGGTTCTGACATCAACTTGACTTTCATTTCCAACCAAAATCCAACGACGTTGGAAGTTGATGTCAATCCGACTTTCATTTCCAACCAAAATGCAACCCATGCAACCAAAATCATCCCGACTAACGTTACTGCTTTCTACTCAAGGACCTTGAATGGATTGTAGTGGAGTAAAATGTCTTTTTAAATGTAGTGAAGTTAAAGTACAAAAGTTTCCTGAAAAAAGAATACTCAAGCACAGTGCAGATGCTCAAAAAGTGTACTTAAGTACGGTACTCAAGTAAATGTACTTTGTTACTGTCCACCTCTGACAGTAATAAACGTTCTTCACAGTTCCTGCATTGTATTTTAAAACATGGATTTTGACACTTTTAAAGATGAGTGTGCAGTATTTGTCTGTTGTACACAGATATGCTGTTTCTATTTTGTCTCAAGTCTTTTGACTTTGGAAGTGAGACTTTACCTGCTCATCTGTAGCTATAAGCGGAAAGACACTTTATTCCCAAATATCCACATAGATACTAAGTGGCAGCAGACACTCATCTCAACAGCTTTAAAAGGCTTACAAAAAAAAAAAAAAACAGCTCATTGATCTTTCAACAGCATTTTGCCAAATTACTGGTTTAATTTGTTTAGTCCAAACGTTGTCTAACCGTTTTTTAGCTAATTAGCTTTAACAAATATTTTGGTCTAAAAATAACACTTGTGTAAAAAAAACAATATATAACATATGTGTTCATGTACTTTCAAATATGACCAGTTCAATATTGAGATAAGTAACCTAGTTTCATGACTTTTATTTGAATATTTGAGTCTGTCATTACTAATGCCTAGACCAGCTGAGAAATCAAGACAATATGAACAATAAAAAGCATCTGCTCAGGGGGGTTTACAAAGAGGTACTCGCTCATCCCTGGTATAGGTATAATATTACTGGATGATGCTAAACGGTACTGTAGCATGAGTAAAACACATCAAAATTAAGGGGCTACTTTTTTATTATACACACATACATAATGTTACAACTAACCCATATTATTAACAGTTAATATTATTATTATTAACAGTTAACAATAAAAGATATAGAGACGCATTTTCAATTTTAGCTAAATAGAACACTTTATTTTTGCAGCCGTGCTTGGTATGTTGTTGACATTTTACATGGTCATAGGTGACTGTCCTCATTTCACACTATGACACAGACACAGAATACTTCATTTTATTAAATACAGCACTTGTGGAATGTACCATAAGACACAGTGTACAGAGATAATTCAAGCTTTGTTTGGGATCAAAAAAGATTATCACAGGACACAACTTTTTCAGAGAACCTTTTTCTGAAAAGCACATTGCCTTTGGGTAACTGTATGGCCATTTTGTTCACGTTCATTTTTTGAATAAAAATTAATGTGTGATTAAGAATGGTTTAGTGTTAGGAGTAGATAACATTCTCTGGTAGAATAACATTTCTGCTGTAACCAGCTAAATTGTGTTAATATTTGTCATTAATGTTGCTGTGAACATGTGAATAACTGGGGGCAAGGGACAATATCATTGGAGAAAAACACATCTGAGGCAAAAATATTTTTTTGGTGAATCTCACACATTTGAAGGGTTTAGGTAAAATACATGCTAATGCATCAAAACTGGCCATGTTAAACAGATTCATGCAAGTCTTAAAAATGTTAGAGTTTATTTAGCACTCTGGAGCCTGTCCAGCCAAAGTCACTTATTTAATATTAAGTGCAATTAGAGAACATAGAGGTAAAGTGATAAAATCCACTGTGGAAAATATTGAAAATTGCTATTGTTGGCAATCTATCAATATCAAGAAAACACACGCGCCTAGTTCAGATGAAAGGCAAATGACAGGAACAGACACATCAAAAACCTATCGAACTGTTTCTGATCATACATTTTAACAAGAGAGGTTTGTTCTGATTTTCAACCACACATAACTAGTGCAAATACAATTGGTTCATTCAAGAAAGCTGATATGTGTAGATAGAGAAAGTCAACAATTTCTACATAAATCAAATCAAATAAACATACAAAATAAGAACAAAAAGCTGATCAGCTGCTAATTAATTTGCATTGTAATGAAATAAAAGTTCAGCTCAGTTTATCAATATCACCCACTACAGAACGTAGATATCAGTAAGTGTCTTCAGTGCTTATGTAAAGTGTTGTCTGGGTTGTAGATTCGCTCTCATTTGTGCGTGTACAAACACACACGCACGCGCACACACACACACAGAAATAAAGCCTGGTTTGACTTCCAAATGGACAAGAGCAGCAGTAGTAACAGCAAAGGCATAAGCAACATTGAAAGAGAACATAAGCACGTACTTCCACACACACAGTTCAACTTCACACTATGTGTGTCTGCATACGTAGCTGACGATTCAAAAGATCTGCTGTTCAAACAGAATCTTTTCAAAGCCTTCAGGTGGAGTATGGTAGAAATCACTGAACTGGCAGTCTATGATGGCACTGTCATCCACTGAGAGAGAACAGATTACAAACATCAATATGATGTTAGTTCATCACATGAATGGCAAAAACATTTCATGACAGCTCGTGCTCATTGACTTTAGTGCTTGTACAAAATCGAGTCTTACAGATTTGGAACGATATGAGGGTGAGGAAAAGATGACATCCCATTAATTTGCACAATAGAAAACCAGAAAAGGGACACTGATAGGAAATTTCTAAATTGCAACACTCTGGGAAGTGTCCCAGTTTTGAATTAAAAGAGCTAATTACATTTTTGGAAAAGGCTTTGCTTTTTGCTTTGGAATGTTATTTCTTTAGCTGGACTAGCCTGAAAATGAGTTGTTTAGTATGACTGGAACAAAATAAATAAATAACTGGAAATAAATAATATCAAAGTCAGATTTTATTAAAGAAAAAAAAGTATTATATACAGAATAATACAAATATAACAATATTATTTAATTTATGTAACATATTTCAACTTCAGTATTATTACTGAAATGTAATCTTGTCATTTCAGTGGCTGTTACCAAGATGGATGGGCGGGTGGTTGATTGGTGTGTTAACCCCATGCCGGCTTCCTTGGCAATGTTAAAATAATATAAAAAAGTAATAAAAAAATAGTTTTGCTTAAAAGGTTTTTAAAATTTGCTTTGGATAAAAACTCTAAAATGAATTCAGGGTTTACCCTCCTAAAAATAAACTGAGTAATATTGAATAATCTGAGTAATATAGTTTCCTAAGAGAACTCAAACCAGAATAATTTAACAAAATAAGAGATTGGACCACCGCTATGCTTCTTAATATAAAAATGTAAATGCATAGATTTTCACTTGAGATTAAGAACTTGTATGTTTGATTCTGGAATGTCCTATTTGGCATTGTGTATATATGATCTGATCCCAGCAAATGTTAAAAATAAAGATGATTTTATCCACAGTAGGGTTAAAGGTTTGTTGTTTGTACACTGATCCCATTAATTTTGCCATTTGTTGATAACATAATATACTATGGCAGTTTTAAAATCTGAGGGTGGTAGGTAACATCTTTTAATCCCTTACCAAAATGGCCACCAAATAAATCAACTTGCTCCAATAATGACCATGAAATTCCTATACCTAAAAAAAAAAAAGTGCAGATATACCAAAAATGATGATGTCCTGTATCTGTCATTGATAAAGAAACAATACACAACTCACCATAAACTATGGGGAACACAGTCCCTCGAATACCTGAGGCTGGACAGTGCATGCTCTTTCCATTTAAGTACAGGTTCAGTTCCACATGATCATAGGTCAGGCCCTAAAAATAGACACACACTTATGACCATCAGCAATACATCTTCTACGGTATATACTAGTAGTATTCCACAATTTAGCTATTTATTATCACAATCTAGAATGTAACCAACACACAAAAAGAAGTACAAATGTACCACTATATCCCCCTCCTGAGGCAGACTGTTGGCAGGTAAACGGTTCTTCTCCTCGTTGTTGTGGTATATGGAGCCATCATGTCTAAGTACCAAACTGTGGCTGTCTTGACCCAGTGGCACCTGGTTCAAATTCACCTTCTGAGTGGCCACACCGATCCCCCAAACACCTACATCGCAAACATCAGCAAAAGTTCATAGCCCACAGATATCTTAAGCTATAAATACCCATCTAAAGACCAATAATAAAGAGACTTGGGAGGTAAAATTGTACTAAAATTCATGTCACAATGCAAAACAAATCTAAGGGTCCCAATAAAATGTTATTTTTAAGTTTCTTTTAGCAAATGTTTTTTCTTTTGAATTTGGTGACATGTGGTATTACGTAAATTAACTTTGAAATTTAGGTGAAATCTTGCTCACTTATAATGGTAAACCACTTTTTTTTTTGTCAGAATCCACTTCATAGCAACACACTCAACAACATTCCACTTTAAAACAACAAATAAATCTGTCTGACAGCTACAAGTTACTACAATGTTTGCACAATACTTAGCAAAATATTAAAAACCTGATTATCTGAAGACATGATTAAACATGATTCATTTCTGACAAAAGGGCACTCACCCGTGGACTGGATCTTGAACTCAAAATAGCTCTTGTTCTGGTGTAGAGGGGCGTTGGCGAGGCAGGCTCCAGTTCCACAGATCCGCCTCCCACTTTTCACTATGACCACATCCGTCCCTGGGAAAAAAGGCCGAGAAAACTCTCATGCCCACACACTGCTACAGCACAAGGTATGTATTTCAAAACGTTTTCAGAGATATCGGCAAACAACGAGTCTGAATTAAACCTCACTTCCTGGATTCACTCAATTGAAATACAATCAAAATAGACACTGGATCTGTCAGCATACTAGTAGCCGATCCAGAGTAGTTAGGACTACTTGTCATGATTGCTTAGATATTATTATGAACGAAAACATACTGTTTGTTTAAAAACAGTGATGGCAATACTTATTTTGTGTTCTAACCTTTATTTTTAAGACATAGCATTATCTGTTAGCTTGTCATATCTCTTCGTGTTAAAATTAATTTGGTGAATTTTGTGACCCCGCTGAGCAGTGGACATGACCTCTTACCCATGTGATGCGTGTCTAGCTGTACGGTGGGCATATCTTTGAGGGGAGCGTGACCCGGTCCTCCATCCCCGCAGCAGCCCAGACAACACGTAAAAACTGCAGCCATTCTAGCTTTGAGATCACCGGAAGTGCAGTTACACACCTCAAACTGAAGAGCGCACGAGCTCTCAGGATAGAATGGATCTCATGGAAGAATCAGAGTCGACGGCTGGTGTTTTTCTCGTTAACCACCTCAAGGGGGCGCTTACCGACTCAGACAGCAGTCCTTCTTTGGACCGCATTCAAAACAGTTTTATTAGCATTTTACACTAAAAGCAATATTCAAATTTGGAGTTGTAGCCGATTTTTGAATGAAAAATAAATATATATATATATATATATATATATATATATATATATATATATATATATATATATATATATTTTTTTTTTCTACAAATGATTGTGCAGTAATCATAAACGACAGAAAATTCCCCATCCTGACCAGCGCAGAGAAAAGTATAAGATAACTCGTGACGCTTTACCGTCGGTCTGGAAAATAATTTACATCCAAATAATCACATTGAGAAACTTTAATAGTCATTAAATTGAAAATACACACTGAGGCAAATTGCACCTAAGCTCCACCAGATTAAATCCCACATTCTACCTAACAAAGAGTTAGATAATACTTAATTTGTTATAATACTTAAATTATTTGTATGATAGCTAAATATTACAATAAAGGCAATGTGCTTAAAGTTCAAAACCAAAACAGCCAACTGACCAGAAAAGCTTTTTGAGAACACTCAAAAGTGTTTTTGATTCATATTAAATGGATTGGTATAACTTGTTTGCTTTAAGTGTATGTGCTCCCTTGTGGATTTTGGTTTATTTTATTACCGAATTAATATACAATAAATGAAAACAATTTTTAAAGCCTTTCTAGCGTTATCCTATTTATTTATTTTTTTTGACAAACCTGCGGTTCTCTGAGACTCTCGCCCTCTCGTGGCCAATTACGTCACTGCACGCGCTTTCATCCCTGATTCGACCAATGAGCGCTGCGCCTCGGACGCTGTTCTCTTCCTGATGGCATGGAAACAGGGGAAGAAAAATCGAGGTCAAAATATTTTGACACGTGACTCGGTAGCGATTGGTTATCGATGCGTCAAGAACCTGACACATGGCACGGGCATATGCGACCAAAGTGGCGTGAAGAATTATCCTTGTGGCAGGAAATACGGACGTGCGTTTTGATTGTCTGTGTCTGTAAACCATGACTAGTTGTAAATTAAAACCACGTAGTTATTGTAGTTGAATGAATAGATTAATTATGCATCTATGCGGGTAGATGATGGGGAACGCAAGTATTGACGTAATCTGTAAAGAAACGCTGATCTAGGAGAGAGTGAGCGCTCCACCGCAACAACACCATCCAATAATGAAGGGATCCTCTGCATTTATTTCTCACCGCACAAAACGTGTGTTCAACTGCATGAGTCTGCAAATCTGCGCGGATATTATGCTGAATGTGGCATTAAAATGTTTATCTTTAGATTCACTGTTCAATAGCTGTATGTGCGCATTAGTTTTAATTGCCTGGCCATACTGACTTGACCTGAACTAGTTAAAATTTCCCAATTGGAAAGGGCGAAGTCTGCACAGCAACAAGAGCTATGATTGCGTTGCACACTGCCTATGCAGCTAGTGCACTTCTGGTCCAATTGCTGGTGCTTTCTGCCTGCAAAATCTGCCTCAACAACAATACCCTGACAACCGGAGCCGTGCATACCGAGAAACATTTTGACAACTCGACAGCGGGGATATTTTTTTCCAAATCAATTCCTTGAAGTGTGTTGGGCAGGTCCTCGGATATTCCTGCACGAAAGTTCTCACGCGGGCAATTAAAATGAAGAACTGGTGCACTCAGGAGTCTTCATCACCAGGCAATCTGAACTACTAGGCTATATTTGGTTAACCTGCAGTGCCTCTTCACGGAATCGCACTGTAAAATATTGACAAACTAGTTCTGTTCCATTATTTATTCACTGTAGACTCATCACGCATTCTCGCAATATAAAAACATTTTTCGATGCAAAAAAACAATAGCCTATTTGTGTGTGTATATCTTTGCTTATTGCACGTAATGTAGATGGTGTCAAAAATGACACTGGACAGGACTAACGTTAAGTGTTCTAGACTTAACAATCGGTGTGAGATGCACGAGAGAGAAGCTTGCTATGATGATCATGAGAGTTGTATTGATGTGTCATGCCCCCGACAAGCTTTCATATTGATGTCTTTCCTCTTTAGGATACGATGGAGCTCTTGGAGGAGGACCTCACATGCCCAATATGCTGCTGTCTTTTCGAGGACCCGCGTGTTCTACCGTGCTCTCACAGCTTCTGCAAGAAGTGTCTCGAGGGCATACTGGACGGTAACCGGAGCCCTGCATGGAGACCCCCGTTCAAATGTCCGACCTGTCGAAAGGAAACCGTGCATAACGGAATCGCGAGCTTGCAAGTCAATTACTCATTGCGTGGCATCGTGGAGAAGTACAACAGGATTCGAGTGATGCCGAGGATGTCTCTCTGCCGAGTTCACAGCGGACAACCGCTCAATATCTTCTGCGCCACGGATCTGAAGCTCATCTGTGGTTTTTGCGCCACGACAGGTGATCACAAAGGACACAAGTTTTGCGCGCTGGAGGAAGCGTACGAACGCGAGAAGCTCGCGTTTGAGGACTTGTTTCGCGTCGTGGAGGGCTGGAGGGGCGCGGAGGTGCATTCGTGTCTGGAATCGTTAGAGGGAGCTAAGAAAAAAGCGCTGGAGAGGGTCTCGCGGGACGCGGATCGAGTCTCAGAGTACTTTGACAAACTTCTGCGCACCCTGGACCACAAACGGAGCGAGATTCTCTCGGACTTGGAGACTCTGAAGCTCGCGGTCATGCAGACCTTTGACCCCGAAATCAACCAGCTGCGCTCGGCGCTCGAGGAGCAGCGGCGTGCGCTCAACATCGCCGAATCCTTCCGTTCGCTCTCCGACCCGCTCACTTTCCTCCAGCAGATGCAGGACTTCAGAGAAAAGCTGCACGTCATTCGGGGAACGCCACTGCCATCACGGACTGACGTGGACGTGGGTTTGATTGGCCTGCAGAGCTTCGATGTGAAGGAATGGGACCGGGTGCGTCTTGGAGAAGTGGACAAGCTGTGCGCCCCCTACGAGAGTAGCGCGTACCTGTCTTCACTGCCCCCTGCTGCCGCTCCGCGCTTCTCCCGTGTGATGTGGAGAGTTGTTCTGGTTGTATGTGCGTGTCTCCCCGCGCTCAACTTTCTCCCTTCGGACTGTCTCGCTTTGAGCTTCCAGGATAAGGTGGTCGCACTCAGTGGCTTTTCTCTGCCCGGTCCTGGAGAGATCGTGCGCTGGCTCGGGTTCTGCTGGACAGAAGCGGCTGAGATTTGCACACTAATAACTGAGATGTGTCGGAACTGTATCTTGGACCTGATAAACACGACATCTGATTTCATCAGCTGATTTTATAACTCCATTCCTTAGGTACTTTTTTATGTATTACATTGTGCCAACCTAGAGTATGCCTATCCCGTAGATTTGAAGCATTGGAAAAATGTAGTTTTTTTGTCTGTTTTTGAATTGGTAACAAAACATAAGCATTTGTGTGCTATAAAATTGCACTGATTTTGTCTGTTGGTTTTAAATGGGAAAACAAGTGTGGATGGATCGTGGTAGGCTATAGGCTACTAACAACATTCCCAAATCTTACTTTTAAAAAAATTCCCCATTCACTTAATTTATATAGAGGAATAGTTCATCTCGAATACAAGCAAACAGCTTGAGTGAATAAATTATAGCATACCGTTTTGGAGGTTAACTAAAGAAGAGGAACAGTTATTCCGAATGTGCATTGAAATATTGTATCTTTTCTGTGCGAGTTATTTGGACACTCAAGGTTAAACGTTACACATCAATGTCAGACTCACACCAAGACAACAGGATTTCAGTTCTTCAGCGATTCATTTACAATGTTTACTTAGAATTAACTTGTATCCTACTATGTTTGTTTTGTTGTTGGTTTAACTCATTATTGCGATCGCATTTGGCATCATGAGAACAATTTGAAATTACTAGTGCCAAAACAAGAGTCTACTTGAACATATAGCTAATGGTATACGTATACGTTTTTTGATTGTTTGTTTTCCTTTTATATAGCCTACTATTTTATATTTTTATTTAAAGACCAGAGCTCATAAATGTTTTTAATTTCACCCAATAGAGACATGAGATGTGCAAAATTTAACACAAAGTCAGGACTGTTTAGAAAAAAAATTGAAGGCATCCCCTTTTCCCCCACTGTTTAAGCAGGAATCCTGAGAGATTCTCGGACGACTGTTCTGATATGACGTCACCGCTGGAGCCCTTTGCACGTCACCGAACATATATTTAGCCGACTGTTGCCAGGCGAATTGGGGATGAAAAGTGAAATTACCTACTTTACCAAATACAACCTTACATAACTAAAAGTAAATTAAATAACGAATTTATTAATAAATATAGGCTAAATTTTCTGAAGCCATGCAGACTGCATTGCCGACAAATAGGAAGCTCACACTGAAACGGCGCCATGTGTTATATAATTTCCATTATTCGATTTTCTCTTTTTTTAGCGAATGAACCATTGCGTCTTAATAATAATGACACCATCTTCACTCTCATAGCCTACCCTATCTTGCACCAGTAACTTCAATATTATTTTAAAGAAAAAAAGTCTTAAGTGCATTTTTTTTTTTTTTTTTTTTACTTTACACGTTTGGTCTTCCTGTGTTTAATGTTTCTTATTATTCAATTGTTGAATTCGGTCTCTTTAAGGAACTGACTCTGCACTGGAAAAATACTTTGCATGATGCTGTTTTTCTTTGTGAAGTTGAAAATTGTTATAGGAATGTGTACAAATAAATTTCCCGTCTTATATACTATTTAGTTCTATATAGTATTATGCTTAAATGTCTTTAAATTTTGTCAAATGAAATTAATGGGAAAGCCTACGTCGGCAATGACAAGGTTATTTGAAACCTAGCTGTGTCCATTGCAAAATGCGAAATATAGCCTATTAGTTATGTTACTTTCTTTGCAGCAACAACTTTCTACGCACATGATACGTCTCCGTTTACAAAAAGACCTGAAATACACCAGACACGAATTCATATATTCACCGTTTAAATGTCATCATGTAATAAAGCAACCTTGCATGATGAAAAAAATTATACAGCAACAGGGAACATCACCAATTAGGTTATAGTTAGTTATGTCTCAAAACTCCAGGGAAAAGTGGCATGGTTGTCGGAAAAGCAACAAAGAAATAAAGTAGGCCTACATGATATATTTTTTATTAAAATTACATATTTTAACCTAAAAAAAAAGTAACATTTAAGGCACCCGAAAGGACCGTAATAGGTTTTGAGAATTCAGTCTCATTCATTTGTCTATAGAATTAAAGCGTGACGATCTGCAGCATATGCACAGAAAATTTCGAGCTGTAAAATTATTTATCTGGACCAAATCGCTCCGACACATTCACACAGGCCTAGGCTAGTAGCCTACTTGAAAAATAGACGGACTTTTTCTCCCTTAGTCCTTCTCTAAACACGTTGACCAGTAACTGTAATCTATTCAGGTCATGTAAAACCAGTCTAATCTTAATAAAATCAAGCAAATAAAATTAAGCAAAAAAACACGTGTTGGCGGAGAAATTAAATATAAGATCCAATTAAATATAATTTCTAACGGCCATGCTATATGATAACATCTTATAAGAGATCCGTGCATAAAACATAGTCCTAATATGTAAATAAATAAAAAATAATAATAATAATAATAATAAGTAGGCTACACGCGGGAAACCGCATATTTGGATCGGATTCAAAAACGTCGAAAATTTAATAAAATAGGCTACGTCGCTTACAAATCTGTCCTCAAATCAAATCGTGATTTGTTTAATAAAAAAATAATTGAAAAAAATCAAGACAATTCTACGTCGACTAAAAAAAGGCTTATAGGCAGCTGCATCGTGGATGCACAATTATTTTTTAAAAAACCTTTCCATTAAATAGTTAAATGTGTTTTTCCATAGCCAAATAATAGCTTTAAATCAGCTCTATGAAACTGTGCACTGTTCCTATTATCACAGCTGTGATGACCATCTTTAGTTCAGATCTAAAAGCATCATATGACTAAAACGAAGCGTCAGAAGATTAAATCGACATGTGTCAGGTCGTGTTACTATAGTTAAAGGCAACAACGGTTTAAGTGCTGGTCAATCCACAAAAAAAGGTAATTTCTTTATTGCCAAGGATACAAGATGTGATAAAACCAGAGGAAAACGCAACATTCAGACATAAAAAATACGCATTTATGCGTATAAGTAATTGTATTTATTTATAAATAAATCCCGTATAAAGCTCCCCAAAGTTATCCTATACTTTCACCAGTGGAAAATATTTAATTAATAAATAGATGATCATTAACCAAAATTCAAGGATATGGCAAGGACACGATCAAATCGTGGTTACATAATTTCGCCTGCTCAGTTTTTTTTTCATTTCATAAAATGGTGGAAATTATTTCAATGGCATTTTGAGATCTGCGTTGCGAGATACTGTCTCGAGCCTACAGTCACGTGAGGTTACATAATCAACGACCTGTAATGTTAACATCACGAAATAACATCATTTTCTGAACAATTCATTACTGAACAATGACTTGCCCACAACAAAATATCGTTGGCCGTTAAGCTTTTTAATGTTAATGTTATATAAGAATGATGGGCTACACATGCGTAAACTCTCCAGCACTAAACTGTAGACATGTCATTTGCCTCCATGTTAACATATCGTATGATCCATATAACAGTGTAAAACTTGCCTATTGGTTATTATCGGGGGAAAAGGCTATCGGAGTCGATTTTGTTAGCTCAATGTAGTCACCGGAAATGAAAAATACTTTAAAAGAAACATGAATAGCCTACACGTCACGCTAGGGTTCATCCACCAGAAACATAAAACATTTCTACAACAGTATTGAAACACATCAGAGCAGAAAAGCGACCACAAAAAGTGAAAAAGTGTTAAAAACAAAAGCTAAACAGATACATCGACAAAGGTGCCCTAACTACATCAAAATGAGTACTCACAGGTCAGTTTTTTCCCTTTTTTAAAATTTTAATATTTGTTTGCATTAACACAAAAAAATTGCAATCATGTTTAGGAAAATAAAATTGGAATATTTAATGAGGATAAAAAAACAGACGATTGAAACAAAAAAGGATACATATTTTACATAAAGGAAACCAAACAATATAAACATTAAAAAATGTTTTTGCATGAACACTATAAAGGGAAAAAAGCTATATTGATTTTAAAAAAAAGCTACTTAACTCACTTTCCAAAGAAAACTAATCTCTGCATCTGTCTTTACCTTTGACCATTCAGTTCACTCCGGTGAGGCCGAGTGTCCTCCTGACTTCTCTATGTTGGATTGATGATTCAGTCCATGAAGATATTTCTGTACCTGTGAGTCAGCCATACCTGCGCCGGCTAGGCCCTGGTAGCTGTGATAAAAAGATGACGTGCATATGCTGCTTGGTGACTTCTTGCTTCAGCAGCACGAGCAATATTGGAGGCATTGGCCAAGGAGTAACTCCAATATTTACATGCTGCTAAAGCAAGACAACACACGCACACGCATTCACACACATACAATCTCTCCTTCTGCTGCGTAGGTCCCAGGAATTGATGCTGCAGCACATCACGGCCTGCATCTCTGTATCACCACAAACCATTCTGTGCTGCTACACCATCACCTAGAGAGGGTTCCTCTCTCTCAATCACGCACTCACACCCTCGGCAACATGACCAAGCACTGCCAGAATCAGAGCGAGTGACTCCTCTCCTCCCTCTCTCTCTTTCTCTCAGCAGGGCTTGAGGTATTCCAGGACTCCATCTGAAACACAGAAGAAAGGAGGACGCTTGAGTGAGAACATACACACAGCAGCTGGACGTGATGCTGTCAGTTTGCAGTAAAATATTTCAGTGTCTCCTACTGTGTTAGCCTGCAATCCATTTGCATACAATAAAAAAGTGGCATTGGTACATTTGTGTGCAGGACTTGGTAGTGAAAATACATACTTGAGACTATTTTTATTTTATTTTATTTAATGTATGCCTGTTATGTACATTTCTAATTTTTTTTAAACGTAAAAAAAAAAACTTAACACAAAAGCATACATAAAATTTAATGTACTTTTCACAGATGGATGCACACTGAATCAGAATTTTTGCACTTCAGTAAAATAGCACCTATAAATGTATACTAATGTTATGGGACAATTATGAGTATTTTAAAATAATCATTATTCCCAGTGGATTGTCGTGTATTGTTGTTTTGGCATCTTTACATTTCATTATATTTTGGGACAAGGCACAAGAGACGACTGAAAATAAAGCATTACAAGAGTTTTACATGGTAATTAAATATATATATGTATATATATATATTTTTTGCAGCACATCATTCTGATTTTCTACAGGCTGGACTATATGGAGATCATTGAGGACACACCTCTCAGCAACTTTCCTGCATTATACTAAAACCTGTCCTCTGGCTACTCCCTCAAAAAAAAAAAAAAAAAATTACATCAAAAGAAACAAGCAACTAGTAATATTGTCTTCTAGACCAGACTGGATTTAACCTTCAAGATAGTGATTCAGCACTGACAACATCCTGATTCGTAGTCATCTTCAACAGCGGGAGCTAACCTGCCACCAGCTCTCCAAAGTGCTGTCCCACAACAGAATACATCTCTTATGCCTCCACTATGCTAAATAAGATATCTCTACTTTATGAATCAATCACTGTGGTCTGTGCCTTATGTACAGTTATAATTTAAAAAAAATCTAATTTTAATGTTCACCAAGTCAGAGTTGACGTGAGACATCATTAACATCTGAATTTTAAATAATTCTGAAGTACTGATAGTAATATTAGATATATTTATTCAACCAGAAATAGAATGGCGAACACATAATCTTAATTATAATCAAGCATAACCACATAATCAAGTATTTTCTTTAACACACAAGCTTTCTAAAGACGTAAAATATAATTGTTTTGAATGAAATTCTACTTTAATTAGAAATTGGACAATTGTAGTGTAACAAAAATTCCAGTACATTTTCATGCCTGCTATGTACTCGGAACAGCATAGATGAATGAACTGAAGCAGCAGAAGGGTGAGATCTGCAGTGAGAGTATTAAATAACACACCATTTTACAGCCAACAACGTCACCAATTGTAATGAACCAATCACATGTTAAAAAAAAATATAAAAGTTTGTTATTATGTAAAATTATATTAATTATAACAAATATCAACTGAAGCATCTGTTCAGTATGAGCATTGACTTGTAACACTGACACCAAGGTTACGACCTGACTAACATATCTATGGAATTTGGGTCAATGATCCAACATGGATTCACAGCCAAGAAACAGCCATTGTGATAATGCTATAATATTTGTATACAATGTTTAGCTCCTGATGAAGTCACTGAATTTTTTTTTTTATTATTATGTAAAAAACTAGTGTAGGAGATATTAAAAAACAAACTAGAATTTTCTAAAAATTAGCCAGTAGATTTTTCACTCCAACAAAACCTAATGCCTAGTTCATCTAGACCCTTACGCACACTTTACAGCCAATGCTAGAGTAGCCTATAAGAGCCTATGACCTGATATGACAACAAACTTGTAATTGCTTCTAAACAAGAGTTGGCATCTGAAAGCTACAGCCAACCCATGCCTGAAAGACTGAGTGAATTCAATACCATAAGAGACTAATAAATAATACTACATAAATAAAAAAAGCTTTACACTTTGCTTATGCAAACAACCACTGTGTAGATCAAATGCTAAGTGTCCTCTACTGGGTGTATATAACACCTAAACTCCCTAGTTGCTGTAAAAATGTGTTTTAGCCTATGATCTCTTAAAACAATTAACACACAACACATCAATTAAATTGCAGATAGATGTTATTACCTTGATTTTTTTTTCTCTGGTTTCTGACATCACAACTGGCAAATACTGGGGGGAAAAAGAAGAGAAATTCATCAAAATACAGACATTACGTTAGAAGCTGCAGTTCTAATAATCTGATGTAACAGACAGCATCAAAACATAAAACCAGATGCTTAAATAGTTTAAAAAAAATAAAATAAAATTGATACACCTATAGTTAATGTTAGTGTGTGTCTGTGAGAAAGTTGCTGTCAACTATGTGAGTGGATGTGTGTCTTCTCTGAGATCACTGCAGTGTGTGAGGTGTAAAATATTATTATGAGTATATTCAAGTCAGTTAAACCTCAAATGCACCCTTAAAAATGCATACCCTTCAAAACAACAACTAATAATGATTGAAACTATTGTTGGCCTATGAATTATCAGACAGAAACTTTCAGATTTACAATAATCTAATACCTCACATAAGTTTCTGTCTCAAAAAGCTTTTTCAAATTCACAATATATATATTTTTTAGAAAAATACAAACAAAATGCACATGTAGCACAAATACAGAGACTGGTGAGAAAACGTTTTCCCCACTCCATTTACCAACTCCCACATTTCTCTTGCCCCACTCTCTCTCTCTTTCTCACACACACAGCAAGCCTCATGCTAAGACATTAAAAATGAGAATCTTCACAGGAAGCATCTGACCACATTCATTTATCACGGAGAAAAAAAAAGAGATCAGTCACACAAGTTATCAGACAACTATCAGAGCTGAAAAGGACAAGCAAATGGAACGACTTTGAGTAACAGAGCAGGTCAAACAAAATACAGTCTGGTTAGACAACTCAAACTCCATAAATCAAACCATTTCAAAAAAAATGTTGGGTTATTTTTTTTTAGGCTTAAAAAATATCAAGCGTTGCCATCAAAAGAATATTAAAAGTTCTTTAACTCGATAATGTGTGTAGTTGGCCTAGCCTCCATTTTGGTGTTTAATCTTGTGCACTAGCAACATCGTAATCCCACAAGATAAGTGCGCATTATGTGCACCATATTACACAGTTTACACTATAATTTTAAATCGTGCAGCAAATATATAATTTGATTATATACAAGCAGTGCATCAGCACATAACTCTTAATAACCTAGAGAGTAGTCATGCACGTGTGTGTGTGTGTGTGTGTGTGTGTGCGTGCACGCGAGGAGTCAGAGCCCCTGAACAAGTCTGTGTGAGAGAGAGGGGGTGTGAATGAATATATAACATTTAACCTCTTTGCTTGTATTTTACTGAGCTCACATGACCTCAGGGTCAAAGGGTATCACCTTCCACTCCTCCATCAACATCAGCATGTGACACGCTCACACACTCCGCTCACACACTCCGAGCCTTATGCAGTAAACCCTCCCACGTAATTATTTTGCCAGTTAAATTATCAAAAGAAAATGTAGCAAAATAAGTTTTATTTTATATGTATACTTTAAGATTACTGAAATAGGAAACTTTGGAAGGAAAAAAATATGTATAATTATAAACTTTTACAAAATAAAAAAACCCTCAATATTTACTTCTCAAGAGGGCAAATAATCCACACTATGTTCAAATTCTGACCTTGTAAATTAGCTACACCTCTGCACTTGTAGTAATGAGAGGTGTGTGTGAGTATGTTTGTCTCTCTCAAAAATTCTTTAATCTAATAAAAAAAACTCTGTGTAATTAAGAAAGTCTGTGCAAATATTTTGTCAAAGAAAGAATGACAGCAGGCAAGCCTGCACACCTGTATGGTACCGCTGCACCTGAGTACGGATAGAACTACACACAGCAACACACACCTGTGCCCTGACTGCAATCTCTCACTATTACACACAATACACACATGCATTGATCAAAGAATGCTCTGCAACACTGCAACAGCCTATATTCACAACTTGCATCCAACCCAAACTTAAACTATCATTAGTTAGACTTAGAGGGATGCTTTAAACAGTCAAAAATCAGAGCTGTAAGTCTCAGAGTAAGGGCTGGCTGGCTTATTTATAAAAAATAAAAAATAAAATAAACATCTTTCACATCCACACACACACTACTTTCCCTAAAATCATTAAAATAGTGTGGGTGATGTCACTGAGACATTGTGAATGCACATTTGCTGCTGCAGATCACAATGGGTCAAAACAAGTACAACACGGGTTTCTATTTATTCAAAACAAATAATAAAATAAAACTTGTCTTGTCATGTCACCATTATTACAGTCATATTACAACACTCAATTTTGTGAACTCAGAAGGTCCAGGCATGTTGTATCTCATAAAATTACCCGCACAATTAACTGATAAATAAGCCCCATATTAAAACTGAGTGTGTATACTACAGCCTCTGGTCAGGAGATCTGAAGTGCAAGTCTTCATTTCCTGCAGGTTCACGTTTACACACTCTCAGTCATGAGCATACGAAGCATGACTGACTTAATGTATTCTTACTTTTTTAACTAATTCTTTAATTGTGTAACGCTACACTGCACAATTTAACTTTTTTAGTGTGGTGACTTTTGTTTTTAAAACTCTCAGTAGAGCTGACAGTATAAAAATTCAGCTTCTCCCCAAATCCAACCCTGGACACACCTAAGAAACAATGTCACAATGTCTGAACATGCAACAAATTTAAACCGTTTCATAAAAGTTTCAACTGCCCACACAAAAAAATAATCTCATCATATGATTTCCATTAAAAAAATATATATATATTTTTTTTAAATTGCAAACAGTATTACAAGTGAATAGCCACATAAGTATAAACAACTATAGGTGGAGAACTGCTAGATTATATCTAAATGAGCAAAAATAAGTGAGTAAAAATAGATCTCACAATATATTTTGTGAGTGCAGATGATAGATGCATATAAACTTCAAGTGTAAAGAGTAAACTGCCTAAAATAACCTGTAAGTTAATTGATTACATATTTAGATGGCAATAGATCATGGGTATTCTGTCAGTGTTATGGAGTGCATTTTAACTGTGTGTGTGGGATTAAGTTTTAAAGTGTTTTCAATAGTGAACTTCTTTGAAAATATAGATCATGCAGTAATTTACAGTAAGCTATATTTTTAATATACAACTACAATAGTTATGACTAAAATGTTTCTGTGCACTGTACAATAAATATTGTAGTATCAGCACTGTCACTGAAACTGTGGGGCGTTTGAGTGGGTGCATGATGTGTCTGGTGATTAAACTGCAATGTTGCGAACATGATAAAGAGATCGTTGTGGTTTACTTGTGGGGGTTTCCCTACGGTCCCAGGCAGGATCAACTTTTGGGAAGAAAAACTGCCAGGAATTTTTTTTTTTTTTTAAATAATAAATAAAACACACACACACACTTAGGAACTGATGTGAGAAGACACTGACCAACTATGATTGGTATTGGGCTATAGAGTTGACTAAATTAATACAAAACAAATAGAATCTCCATATTGCAGGAACAAGCAGACTAAGAATTTTGACTCTTACACGTCTGACCTATGCTGCTATTTTTTTGGGCCAAGTGAATGTGCAATTCTAATGTGCAATAATTAATTAACTCAAATGTAAATTCTCAGTCAAATTAACATTTAGACTAATATGTTGTGCCTAGTTCAGTCTATGCTGCAATGGGTTTTTCATAATATAAGATCTCTGTCACAGGAGTAATACTGGTATATGGTGTAATTTGTGTCACTTATTTTTAGTGAATGGCCATTAAACAATTCACTCCAAAATAACTTAAACTATGTTATTTAGGCAAAACCAGACATCATTTAGACCAGTACAACACAGAACAAAAACAACAACAACAAAAAAAGGTTACAATATTTTTAACATTCTGTATTAAGCCACATTTATATAGGAGTGAGAAAAGTGAATAATCAGAAATATATTGAACAAAATCTTGTAACTATAAAACAAAAGCTACACAAAATGGCACATAAAACTAAGATTAGGTTGATATTTTGTATTAAAATAAGATTAAAACTGGATTCTCTGAACTCACTTGACCTGTTTGGGCTCAAAGTGAGCCTGGGTCGCTGCTGGGTTAACCTTTCATGACATCACATGACATGGACAGGCCTTTACATCAATCAACAAAATTAGGAGGTCAAAGCATCACGGTAATGACTTCATGACCTTTCTGCATGTGACCTCTACATTAGACAGAACAAAACTACACTAAGTGACACTTTCCTTGAGGTACAGAAGATTAGCGAACGAATCGTGTTTAATGCAAGAAAAACGTTACCAAAACAACTTTAAGAACAGGGACTGAAAAAAAAAAGAAGAGGAAAAAATACGGCGCTATTATAAGAACTGTGGTGCACACGCTGACAAAAAGGCCGACTGCTGACCCAAGATCCCTCTAAAGATGATTAGCTTTCGCTCTCTTTGCAATAGACATAAAAGTTTATTTTCCACTAACCACTAACAAAATTAATATAACGAGTAATCGCATTTTACCATTACACAACCAGGCCTTAAATTATCTGACAATGCAACCTGGTTATGTAATTTCAATTTATAGGCCTGCTCGTATAAAAGTATGAATACGTGTCCATAACACTTACGTTAGTGTGATAACAAGGGTTTCAAATTGCTAAGGGGAAATGTAACTTGAGTTAAGTTGCAATAGCGTGGTACAGTAGATCAAACACACAATGACGTGATTTTTCGATCGAGAGATGATATTGTTCTAAAAACTGATCAAATCACTTTAATCTCGTACTCCAACTCCTATTTACTTTTGTGAGAGAGTTTGCGCTTTTTACACTTTAGATGGCAATGTATGCTATTTTAATAAATGTACCATACACTCACACACGCACAAAACATAGTAGTCATTTTCATGGTAACTGAACAAAAAGACGCTTTTATGAAAAATGTTACTTACCGAAAACACCTGAACGTTCATAATATTTGTAAATCCACAACAACAAAAAAGTTTGCAATTGAAAATTATGACGGCGCACTGTTTTTATATTGTTTGTGCAAAAAAGCGAGAGAGAAAGGCACTCTGGTCATCGTCGCTTTTTTTCCGCTGAAAGAGGAACAAAAACTGTAGTAAAGAATAGGACAGTGTTGGTCGGTGTGGCATCCCGGTGTATCGCTCGCTGATAGGCTGTCGGGCTCGCCGGCCGTCTAGCTCACATCACCAATCCCGCTCAAACTTAACGTTTAAAAAATGCACAAAACCACCTCGCTCCATTAAACAACCTACGTCATTTTATTCGTCGTCGCCTGCGATAATTTTCCGAGATTTTTATTGATTTTTCAAATCATCCACGTAATTGTTGTATTTTTTCGAAAAATAATACAAAATATATCGTTTCCACAACGCAGCTCCAATCTGACGCCCCTTCTTGGCTGGAGATGCTAGCCGGATTAGCCTGCTAGCTCACTTCAGACTCCACTTCACTATTTGTTGACACTACACATCGTCTTTTGTGTCCGCTGCATCCATCCACCGGGGAACAGCCGCCTAAAATTTGTGGTAGATTCCAGAAAAAAAATCTCTCTTTGTTCACTGGAAACAAAGAAAAAAGTGTCCCCTCGCTCAAATTACTGGACTACAGTACGGAGCCTCTCTAGGCAGCTGCTGTTGATGTAGCTGCTCACTCGAAAATGGCGCCGAAAGCTCCAGTCTTCATTCAAATTGGCCGGAGCCTCCCCCTGCCCGCATTGGGCATGCCAGGACCTAGAGCACCGCGCAGGATTGGTCGAGACAAAATGCACCCTCAAACCGGCTAGCAACCCAAAACCCACGCACAATATCCTTACACGGCCAACAGAGCACGGTTTAACTGTTGCTCTGCCAGTGTGTGTTTGAAAAAGCGATTGTTACCAGTGCAATCGCGTTTACACCATTGATAGTTTTCGGCGTACGTACATTGTTATATGCAATATATAACCTAAGGACTTCAATTGCTTCCAAAATCAGCTTTCAACGCTGTCAATGATAAATTCGCCCAATAAAACGTGATTTAACCCTAAAATTAACATGAAATGAATCGTCTGCTGAAGTATTGGTTTTCTAGTTAGTATAGTGAGCGTTTTACCAAGCGAACAATCTTTATTTATTATTTTCCATCATTCGTGATTTTAAGAGGGAATAAAACGCTATTGCGGATCAGATTTCTTTTTTAAGGCCAGTTTTGAAGGTGCGTGTACTGTTTCAGAAGATGAATGCATGCATTAAATGACCGTAGTCGTAAAGACGAAGCAAACGACCACAACACAGACTGCAAGTAGCTTGACAACAGACCCTGCGCTGCTTTACTACAGCAGACAGCAGCGAGAGCAACGGCGAGCTGCGTCACTCACACCACCAGCAGCGTGAAGGTTGATTGGGAGAAGAAAGAAACTGCGCTCCATCTGTCAAATCCGCCCCTTTCTGATGACTGCCGACTGCATCATTCGGATAATGACTTAAAATTTGGCACCGCTTTGTGACTATTTGACCAGCAAACCCCGATGATTCATTTAGGAATATCTGGTGGCTATGTGACTAAATTGCTTTCCAAACCTCAGCCTTATTTTGCAGGCATTAACTGCAACTGAACCAAGACAAAAGCTATCTACCATGTAGTACTTTTTCTATAGGCTATGTCAAAGAAAACATGATGGCTTTATTCCACAGCCATAATCTGCCCACCTTTTTAGCTATATTGGGTGACATCATTGCTTCATGCATATTTCTTATTTTTAGACACACCCACATAAACTCACATGCCACAGCTGACATAAACGAGCAAATAGGCTATCTGCCAGTGAGTGTTACATGTGAGAAAGTGTAAGGTGTTATAAATGGATGTAGACAGTGGGGAAAGGAAGTGACTCCTTATTTTATTTAAAGATACACTGTAAACGACAGGAAGTGTGTCAGCAGTAAAAGAAAATAACATAAACTGTTCTATACTTATCCGCCATGGATGACTAGGCCGAACGCTACAACTCTGATCTGTGCTATGCGAAACCTTATGGTCCTCTTTTTGAAGTAAAAACATTTCTGGACAATTTTATGCTCTTTGCATGTCTCTTGTAAATGTAACTTTATTTTAACATTTCTGCATCTTGAATTTAATGTTAGATACACCTTGAACTTGAATGGCCATTATTATTGTCATGGTCTATTTACTATTTACCCAACCCATAACAAATCCCTTGTTTTAATTTTCTTTCTTTTTTTGCACACACAACTTTAAACCATTTGTGTTATTTCCACCCCACCACTTTGAATTGCAAAAAAACCTCTGCGTATAAGTTGAAGCATGTCATACTATTTTTCTCCCACCATCACAATAGGTGACTAAATATCTGATAACCACCACCCAGAACATTCGTGTTCTCACCAAAGTTTCAGTCAAGACTATGTCTTCTCCTTTCTTTTCATTTATCCACCAGACTTGAATTTACTATAGCCTACTTTAGGCTATTTAATAAAATCATATAGCCTAACTTGTATCCTTCCACACAACTGAGTAACGAACTTTACATTTATTAACCACAACAGATCATTCATTAACCTTTCATTGTAAGAAGAAAAAGAAAAAAATAAGTCTATTGTTCCAACGCTTTTAAAATGCTGAAAGAACATGCTTCGTGTTTTGATCCGAGACAGTTTATATAATATATATATAAATATATATATATATATATATATATATATATATATATATATATATAGGCTACTGACTGTATATTATCAGCGGTGAAACTAATAACAAAGCGCACTGCAGGCAAGTCCAGACAAGCGCGTCAATCCTTACGGATGTCCCGCCCCTCAAAGGCAGTCCTCCGATGATGTAACTCGTTCCAAATATAGCGTGTTGCCGAAGCAACCGTGCCACCCCATTGGTGCATCGCTCTGTCAGTATTGCAACGTCATGAAGCTAGTGTTATTATTGTAAACAGGGTGCTTACTTTCCACGGGCTCTCGGGTCCCGAGCCTTTGCTACGCGCTTCTTTGTTCACTACACGAGAAGATCAACACGACAATATAGCCTACTACTTACGAAAATACGTTGTAAACGTTATGGACCTACTGTAATCGTTAATGAACGAAACAAATAAAAACTGAGTAGTTTAATAGCCTACGGTTCTCAGTCAAACCCTTAGGCACTTTAAAATGACACGACGTATCTAAGGCAGCCGGTAACTTGTGCGAATACGAAAATGTTGCTGAAGTTTTGACAAGCGCGTTTTTTTAGAATGAATCTTACGTTGTTCAGTTGTTCAGTTCAGTAACGCTATTAATTCACGGAAAGATAGAATTTAACAACTTTTTCGAACATCCACATCATGATGTAAAAGCAACAATCCGGTTGAGTCAAAAACTTTTCGACAGTTCGACGCCGATAGCGTGTTGTCGAATGTTGCCACTCCTGCGCATACAGCTTGTGTCATTGTTTAAACAAAAACACATTTCAGTTTCCCCTTTTAGTCTACTGAAATTCTACCTCACAAAATGCTTAAAGACATCAAAATAGCCTAGTTACGCCAATTCCCAATGTGACGAGACTGATCATCAAAGTTGATATGAAATGCACTTACCCAAAGCTCTGGGGGGGGGGAATTGAGGATGTGTATGAAGACATCACTTGACTCTAGTGGGATGTTAATAAGTAGCCCACTCAAGCACGTAAACGGGTTAATTTCAGTTCGCACAACAGTTTCACTTTATTTACTAGTAGGCTACCGTTTCACAAGGTATCGAGGAAGTTCTTTTGTTCCAGTATTTATGCACAGCGTCAAAGTTGCGCGTTGAGGAGGCGGAGCGGTAGCGCTGCGCGAGAGGAAGAAAAAAAGACCAAGCGCCAGCGCTCGACCTTAGATACTCAAGACTCAAACCCTACGACCCACACTGGATCAGATTAGGTCACGTGCTGGCTGCAGAGCGGCGACCGAGTTGGGTGTCATAACTGCAAACTATCCCGATCTCGACGATATGATGAGACCGGTATTCCACAGCATGGCGCGCGAACGAGGCTTTACCTTTAGCTGCGAGAGATGCCAATCCGCTCAAGTGCACGTTCACAGATGACTCTTATTGCTAAGTCTCCTTCCAATGTGATATTTGATTGAATTTATGATAGAGGTAAGAAACTTCCATCATGAACAGATTTGAGATTTCTTCGAACTGATATAGGCCTACGATAACAAAAACAACACCAACAAAAATCAAAGTAGCCTAAGTATTTTGGTGCATTTTATTTCAGCCTGATAAAGACAATTGCATTGTTTAATTTCAAAGGCTCTGAATGTTTTTTTCCCATCCTTTCTTTCTTTGCAGTTTACCTGCTTAAGAGAATTTGAGGATATATTTGTGTTTTATGGGGAAACAAAGTATAAAGAGAGAACTTACTGTGATTTGAAACAGCTGCATGCCTTCTACTATTGGCTGTGTGTTCAACTGCATCAGAGCATCTATAGCCTGTCAAATATCATCTGCTAAACCCCACTTTGGTTTGGATGCGTGGCACGAACGTTCAACAGTAAACAAAACTGCTTAAGCACATGTTTTCTGTTTTAACAATTTCATTTTAAAACCTATAATGGGTATACAAAGTTTAACATAGTTTATATTAAGGATTACATGTTTTGTTCTGAGGCAAATCACTTTTCACCTTTAAGTATTTTTTGTTTTGTGTCAAAATGCACTTATTAAAACACAACTTTATGGTTAGGCTATACAAAGACATTGACTTTATGGTTAAAAGTAATCCAGCTGCTGTAAACTAACATGGCATTCGTACAACTAGCCTAATTCATGCAAAATTTTGCTTACAATGTGAATATTTTTATTTGAATAGTTTTATTTTAGATGGCACGTGGCGTTTAGGAAGTTAATTTAATAGTGGGGCTATTTATAACAAGGAAAAACACACGGCCTGTTGACACAGCTGAGGTGAGGTTTTCAGCATTTTCCAACCTTCCTCACTCTCAACGAGCAAATAGCCATACAGGCGGACGGTAATCACGTGGCTGTGTGATTTAAGGATTTAGTAAAACATATAAACAGGTATCCTTCAAAATAGCATGTAGGCTACTCTAATTACATAACAATCACCTAAACAATTTAGGCTAATGGATTTAATATATAGCCTATATGCCGTTCATCATCAGATATTGCCTGATTTCGTTATTAATATCGTTATTTTAGTGATGAATCAAACCATCTTGACCAATTCCAAACACAATCAATGAATCTGCTGGTATTCACAACGACTTGAGGCGTAAAGTAATGAAAGTAACCATAAAAAATTGCGAAAAAAAGTTTAAAGCAATAAAATAGTTATAAAGCATAATTCTCGGATTTCAACATCACAAATGAACAAAAAAATATGTAGAACAACGAATTAATTCATTCGACTAATTAATTTAGCCTATTAACAAAACAAGCTGCATGTACGAATGGCTAACGAATTTATTCGTATCCTTTTAGTTACTAGTTTCAAAATGTGAAAATTACAATTTTCACAAACAATTTTCATGTGAAATACATCCATCATCACATCCATAGGCTGTCGTAAAGCTGCTTATTTAAAAACGCGGATTATGTGATTTAAATAGGCTATAGGCTACATTTGGTAAAATGGCACACTGCCTTTATATAGGCTAGCCTATGACAGCTTTGTTACTTTTACAGCATAGTTACTATTACACAATAAGGTTAAGTTTATATTGACAAAATTAATTTGATTTTAATATCACAGACGCCTCAGACTTTTTCAAACGTGATAGGCTATATCATATAGCCTAGGCTACCTTCACGATTATATTTTACACTGAAACTAAAACGCTAGTTCGTTATAATCGCGAAAAAACAAAACAAATATTTGTATGACCAATTATAGAAAAATTATGTTATCTGATAGATCGAGCTCTGCTTGACTCATCAAACCTCCTAATGTCAAAACACGACATTTTTCATCGTGTTCATCGAAAATGAACGACGATTGGTGGTCATTTTATGCAACGCATCTTTATTGGTTGCCTATCGTACTAAACTAGCTATAAATTCAGATGGACCTCAGGTAGTTTACATAATCCACACATTAGAACAAGACAAGATTGCGCGTGACTTTTAGTTGGTGATGAGCGATAAAACTGCACGGCTCAACCCAGTTTATTCTGATGTGCTAGTGTAGCCTACATGTGCATTTCCCTCCTGAGTGTGTGTTCATGTGTATGCAAGAATAAAACTAAAAACAAGTCCCCTGTAAAATGCCACTTTCCAGCTATGTTAATGTGCAAGATGAGTTTGCTGTTTGCTTAACTTTGCATGTGTGTGGGAGGAGGTAAGGCTCAGATGCAAAATAAGAATCGTTATGTTTTACCAGTTTATAAAACAGAGCAACAAGTCAGATGTGGAGAACGAGTCTGAGCTGGAAATGTCACTGTGTGTGCATGCCTTGAAGTTTTTTCCAACCAGATTTCATTGTCTGCCTCTTAGGCTACAACACAAAAGCATTTTCTCAATATGCTAATGGTGTCTGTGGAAGAAAGATGAGCAGTGGATGAGAGGGAACAATCTACCTTCACTATTTGAATATCTTATAGACGGATTATTGTTGTTACACATGTTAATCAGCATAATATTTTAGAATATTAAGAAATCATATGGTGTTAATTTTAATATATTTTTTCAAAACTAAACTGTGATGGGCCTTTTTATTAAAAATGATTGGAGCATAACATAGGCTACATTACAATATAAAATAAATTTTCTTCTTCGATGGTTGATTTCTTGTACAGCTGTGATGTTCTGGATCCCCTGCTCCCCCTCCACCATGTCCTTGCTCAGCAGACCTTGCTGACCTGAATACCACAGACTTATGGCAGAACAGGGGGTCCCTGATTCTCAACCAGCAACACATGAATGCACACCCATAGATTGTGTCAATGCATGTTAGTTATTTTAATGAGTGACAAACATGTAAAAAGACATTTCCTTTGCTCTCACAATATAAATTGAGACATGAAAAAAGAGGGAATCATTAGAAATGGTAAGCTGAGTCACATTCTGACCAAGTAGCCGACCGACTCTACGAATAGCCTAGTTCTAAGATCCTGAAAACCAAATGGGGGGAAAAAGAAAAGAGAGGAGAATCTAGCATATTTAGTCTCAGGACAGTTCTCAAACACATACTGTAACACACTCACACTTATTTATTGACATTATGTAAACCATATCTCTATTCTATTTTTTAGCATTTTGACTATTTATTGTAAATTGTTTTACTTTTACCATTTTCATTTAATTCCTGTGTCTGTAGGCTATGTTTGAATTATGTGATATTTTATTGAAATATGTAGCCAGTAAAGCTTTGTTCAATATGATTGAGAAGACGTGAGAATAAGATCATTATGATTTCTTGAAACAATGTCTAGAACTTTTTTGCAGATTATCAGCAGAGCTATAGGTGAATTCTGCCTGAGGGAGTTACATTATGCATTTTCAAGATACTGGCGCCATCTTGAGGTGACTTATAGAAACATCAATTTTGTATAAAGGTTGGTAGGCATGTTTAGTTTTGTTGATTATATTAAAAGTGCTGTCTTTTGGTCATCAATTTTTGAAACATGGATTAACCCTCATATTGTTTTCAGGTCATTTTGATCCGGGGATGATTTTCTTTTCCCCCGAAAATGCTAGTTAACATTATCACATTGGACTAAAATTTAGGCCTCTAGCTTTACTCACGCAGCATATCACTGCTTCCCCAATTTTCATTTGTTGAGAATTTTTGTTCTTTTTTGTGACGCCCCCCCCCCCCCCCCCCCCTTTGTCAACTTGTTGTCTTTTAGTTAGGACAGGTTTTGTATTTTATTTTTTTTTACTGATTGATTGTAGGCCTCATTGATCTGAGCTTATATTGGTCAAAAATGACCATCCATTGGGGGAGACTGAAAATAAGAGAATCATTTAGTGTTAAGGAGCATGTTCATCCTGTTCTTATTCACATATATAAGTGTGCTTGCAAAGATAAAGGCCTCAGACCTGTGCAGTGTGCATGTGTGGATACATGCACACTCGCACTACCGCGCACAGACATACACGTTCATGTACAGAAAACTATTTTAAATATCAAAGGCTTTTTTTTTCACAGAGATTAACTTTATCCTCAGGTCAATGAGGCATATACAAATCAGTTTTTAAAAAAATATACAAAAAATGTCCTAATTGAAAGAAAACAATCCATATTTTTTTATATCCATATTTTGATGAATATTGACAAAAGTATCCACAAATAAAACTGCAAAAGCTATGATCAATCAGTTCCAAAAATAAATAGCCTACAAAACCTAGTTGTCCTAACTGAAACAAAACAAGTTGACGAAAAGATTGAATCTATAATTGAAAATATTGCATAACGAGTGATTTGCAAGCAATTTTTTAAAAGGCCGGTCATTTTTGACTGGGAATACAAATATAGGCTAAAGGGTTTTCAACACGGGTTAACATGTCACACCTCCTAATTAACCTGCCTTTAAATAATGTACAAACAAAATGTTTTCACTTTTTTTGTTATTTTTTATTTGATTTAGTCAAAATCACGTCATTATACTCTCACTAATTTCTTTCTTTATTAATTTAGTTGAAGTTTTTTCAACATTTAGGTCTAACATTTTAAATTGTAAGTTTACACAGAAAAAAACAGCAGGCTGTACCAAAAGTTAAACAGATTAATTTATGTCCTTTATACATAAACTTTTGTCTTCTGTTTTGTTCCAATACAAACGGTAAAATAATGCATTTGTATAATTTAGTCATTTTAAGGCTATAGATTACATCGATTGTAAATCAGTAGTTATGCGACAGACAGAAGACTTTTAAGTTTTAAATACATAGCATATTACAAATTACATATACAAAATAATTACAAAATATGTGAAGAATATCGAGAAATATTTTACAACTGTATTTTTATTTATGCTTAAAAATTTGCTACTATGTCTTTAAGGAATTCTGGAAGACTGTACCATTTTGAGAGAGGGGTGGCTGTGTAGACGCAATTTCAAATGAGGTGTTGTTCTATCTTCACATTTGTTAGACATTTTGAATAATGTTTATTTTTTACTTACTTTTGATAAATCTATTATGTTTCACAGCCAGGCTATTATGTTATATTTATGAAACATAAATCTTGGATGTTTCACACACACCTATTTGAACTGTACACAAAGATTTGCCGCCATTTTTCTTGAGGCAGAACATCTACTCACCAGTCTTGATCGTTTACATTATACACATCAGAAAACCGGTTGTTACAGTTTAACGTTTTTTTTTAAAACTCAATCCTTGAAATGACCACTAAAAAGAAACGCTCTGCGCACACCGACAACGACAGCTGGGTTGTCATTGCTACAGGTAACGTTACATTTGCCAAATTTACTCTGTGTTCGATGCTACACACTTGTAACGTTACTTTGAGAAAAGTTGCATACACTTTTTTTTGTTAAGTGTGCATTTTTAATTTAAACGTTGACGTGAGTGTAAGTTACCTTTTTTAGTCCACCTAAATCTGCATGCAGTTCTGTAATGCAGTTGATAAATCCATATTTAATTTTGTCCTTCACTTTCAGATTCAGCACTGGACACAGGCAGATCCGAAGACAGTGATCCATCCTTCATCAAACTAAAGAATCCTGCTACAGGTGGCTTTTTATTGTTACAATCACAATTTAATCAACTGCAACTGACAGTTTAACGTTAGTGGATAAGCTTATTTAGTCATCGTGTCTATCAGCTAAATAAACTGAAACTCACTGACACAGTTATGTCATTGTGAGTGCAGGAAGTTCTTCGCTGTACCTATTTAGCTGTGGTGATATCAGTGTTTATGAAGTTAAAGCCTTTTCTGAAGACTTTCGATCTTGGTTTATTGGACAGACAGTGCAAAGAGGTAAGCTCATCTTACAGAAAGTGAACTATCCATTCAACATGTGATTGTACTAGTTGTCTAGTAAATTGCTGATGCCATTTAAGGGAACTAGTCTTCTATTCTTGTCCTCAGATGGTAGACTGCTGTATGTGACTTCCATTGATCCTTTATTTCTGCTTTTGCCATACATTAGCAGTGTTGCCACCGAGGTAAACGATTAGTTGAAATGCAAATATGATAGTAAAAGTCAGTCTGTTGTTCACATGAGTTTCACGATTGATGTTAGCACTCTTCTCGTAGGGAAAGTTCCAACCGGTGAAGCAGATGGTGATGGATGAGGATTACCCTGGATGCACAAGACTTCTGCAATGCAAACAGGGACTAGATTCCCTTCATCATGTGGCTGATGAGAAAGGTGTGTGAGTCTGTAGGCATGTATATGGTGCCAGATAATGTACAGATACAGTATGATGTCCAAATTGTGTGCCACATATTTAAATTGAATCCTGTTTTTCAGAGGGTGGTGGTCAGAAGTTTCACAGATATAACCATGAGAAGACCTTGGAGTGGCTTAAGAAAAAGGTTCAAGCAATTTTTAACTTTTATGATCTAAAACCCCATTTCGATTAGGGCTGTCACGATTCCTCGATTAAATTCGAGTACTCGATTTCATTTTTTTTTTTTTTTGACCTGTGTTGTGTATCTGGCAAAATACCACATATGTGGTATATGTTGGGTTGCTTATAACGTTCATCTGAGAACGCAATGTGAGAGCACCATTTAATCAGATTTGTAAGGTAAGTCGACACAGGAGAATACATCAATATGTTTCTAAATATGCGAACTCTCCATCGCTATTTCAAAATAAAAGTTTAAACCCTCGCTCTGAGTTTGCATGTTTTGATGTCCACATTCTTTTTCAAGAAATTACAGTGGCTGTAGCATTTATAAGATTATTTATTTGTTCTATAAAACCATATGTTCACTTGCATTTGATACTTTATTTTAAACAAATATTATTGCCTCATTGTTATTATATATGTATTTTAAGTCATTTTAAAGGCTTAGGTCTTTGCTTAGGTCTATTTGTTATTACCACAAAAATATCGGATTACTCGTCAAAATAATCGACTGATTACTCGATTACCAAAATAATAATTTCTGACAGCCCTAATTTCAATAATAAGAATTTTCATCCTAACCGTAAAAATTATTTCAGGTTCAGCGGACAGTAAGCACACTCAAAAAGAGCAACATATCTGTGGGTGGAGGAGTGAAGTCCAGCACATTTGTCAGAGTCAAACAGGAAGATGCTACTGAAGGTAAAAAAAAAGGATGAATAAATAGTGGTAAATAGGATCATGCTTGTATTCTTTGTTTTGCTAATGTATTGGTTTTTGTTATCCTTTTAGAGGACTACCTCCGTTACGCACATGGTCTCATATCAGAGTACATTAGTGAAGACCTGAGCAAAGATCTCCTCAAGTATTTGCAGTATGTAAACATACATGTGTTTTCATGCACTCATCGTTCACATAACTTTACAATCTCGTCCTCACAAACAACATTGCCAGACTGTGATTCACATATTTACCTTGTTATCCATAGTCACATTTAGTCTCTCATGTTACAAGGTTGCCAGAGATATCCAGCCCTAAAGAGACAGAGCCACCTTCTAAGGTAATCTTACTGCTTGAAATACCAAATATTTTCATGTTACCGCCATGCTTGAATTTTAATATTTAAATTATGTCTGGTCTCGCTTTACTTGATTTTATGCAATGTTAACCATATCTGCTTGTAATTGTGTTGTGATTTGTTTTCTGAATTCTATTTCTTCTCAAACTCAGTCAGCTTTTGTCATTACTTCAAGAAGCTTAATAAATGCTTTGTTTCTGGATGCAGTTAGTGGAATGGGTGTAGCAGTTCACTTTGATTCAAAAAGATCTTTTGGTGGCCTGGTGTTTCTGACTGCTGTCTTGCATTTGATAGAAACGAAAACTGTCAGATAAACCAGTAGAGGCCGGAGAAGACTACACCAAGTTCAACAGTGGCGATTTTGCACGAAAAGTGAGTTAGAATAACAAACAATGTGGTGATGGGATTAATGATGCA
Source organism: Semotilus atromaculatus (assembly GCA_031834385.1). Lineage (NCBI taxonomy): Eukaryota > Metazoa > Chordata > Actinopteri > Cypriniformes > Leuciscidae > Semotilus > Semotilus atromaculatus. Next base: position 29,308,735 of record JAULUF010000055.1, read on the forward strand.
AACATTGAAAGAAAAGGAATGACGCACTACTGCAAAACTATCTTTTTCTCTCTATGCCTCAAAAAAATCATTCAGCAGGTCATGCTTGAAATATGATTGGTTGTAAATGTATGTTTTCTGATTAATTTTAGCTACTGTGCTACAGTTTTGATTATTGTAATATTTTAAATATGGTCTATGTTATCTCAGCCACCAAAGAAGATGACTGCAGCTCAGAAGAGTCTTGCCAAAGTAGACAAAACTGGGATGAAGAGCTTGGCAGCGTTCTTCAGTCCCAAAGTCAAACAAGAGAAGAACTGAGTGTGAATGTCAAAACATTTTTGTTAATAAAGTTATTAGAAAATAAATTCTGCTCTATTTCATTTTTTTTTTGCTTCTCACCATGTGCTGTGATATATAATATGATATGTGATAATTATATACAATACAGTTCAAAAGTTTGTGGTCGGTAAGATTTGTGTGTTTGAAAGTCTCTTATCCTCACTAACACCATTGGAAAAAAAAAATATATATATATTTTTTGATCGGAAAAAAATAAAGTGAACCGCAACATAGCAGAAAAAGTATTATAAATTAAAACAACTGTTTGAATATATTTTAATATGTAATTTATTCCTGTAATGCAAATCAGATTTTTTTGCAGCCATTACTCCAGTCTTCAGTGTCACATGATCCTTATAATATGCTGATTTGCTGCTAAAGTTTTTTCATATTTTAATTTTTTCACATTCTCTGTGTTGAAAACAGTTGTGCTGCTAAATATTTTTGTTTTTTCAGGATTTTTTTTATGAATAAAAGGTTCAAAATAAAAGCATTTCTTTGAAATATCAATTTGTTGTAATAATACAACCTTTATTGTCACTTTTGATAAATGTAATAAAATTCTAAATATAGTATTAAATTATTTAGAAAAAATCTTACTAACCCCTGAAATTTAAACAGTAGTGTATGTAATGTAATATAACACATTCTTATTTGGCCCATAATGTAGGATAACTTCAGTTGGATGTTTTCTCTATTATTGATAAACACTCATTGCACCTGGTTTTGGGTTGGTATTTTGAGTTTAGTTTTTATAGTCTGAAAGGGTAATACCCGATTCCTGCTTCCTTTTTTCAAAAAAAGAAACCTGACCTATTTAGCTCTGTTTTCAAACACGTGTATTTAGTTCCTCTTTATAAGTTTTAATGCTAAAAAAAAAAACAGTCTCAATAGTAGAAATACATAACTTAAACTAGTTCATGTAGTTAACACAATTTATCATTCTTTTCTGGGTAATTGATATACTTGCAGATAATCACAAATCATCAAACAACAATCATAAAAAAAAAGAACGTACAAACCTACCAACGAAAAGCACCTTCTACCAGCTTGAGAGATGTCATACAAAGAAAGACTACAGTAAAAAAGTTTTACTGTTAATGTTGTCTTAGTTGTCAAATTATCAAAGTTTTGCATTTGGCTAATAAAGTCTTCTCACCTATGGTAACTACTAGGCAGTAAATAGCTGGTGCCTTGGCCTTGATGTGTTTTGGATCATATGTCTGATTATCTGGCGTGTGGGTCTGAACACACTCCTGGTGGACCTGCTGCCCTGGGCTCTACTGGTGATCTGACTGCTTCATCAGATAGGTGATCCTCAGATCTGAGTTATTGCGATAAGGAAATTCCAGTTGCTCTGTCTGGAATCCACGTCAAGCAGAATGGTTACGCTCTGCTGATTGCCTTAAGTGTTTGCTATGGAGAGCTACTGAAAAAGAGATTCTAATCTGCTGTGGATTATTTATGAAGCTTGGGCAGTGAGTAAGCACTGACATGTCACAGAGCTCACGTCCTCTACCAGGCCCAACATCTTGATCACACAACAGTGAGCATTCAGTTGTCTTCTGGGCACAAACAGTGGAATAACAGTGTTGATTAAGCAGCTAGTCTTTTTTCTTGAGCTTGGGTTTGAAGCGCAGAGTCTGAAAGGCACTCTCTACCACTTTTGGCAGGTGGATAGGGTTTCGTTGCAGACATCTCCTGCTGCTTGTGCTTCCCATGTGTCCCTTCCGCTGGGCTGCTTGCCCATGACTGGTATCTAATTTCTTGGGTTGTGACTCAGTCATGGAGATTCGACGAGGGTCCCGAAGCACCCAGTTTGAGTGAAGGTCATGCTCACTGGTACTGGTTGCCACTAGAAAACATTAAAATTGGAGGAGGGATAGAATCAGACATGAAACAATAATACAAAAAAAAGATGGCTGAACCATTATGGGAAAAAACAAAACTTTAATTGTTTGATGTTTCCTGAAGGTTCACAAAGTACAATATAAAAGTAAAATATACTTTCTATTAAGATCTATGAAGTACAACATCCTGCAACTCTTCCATGCTGCCTTTAGAGTGCATTGGAGTATTCCAGAATTTTAATGTAAAGATCATGTAAAGTTCCATACACACCTATGAAGTCCACATCTGCATGCCCGTTGTCCACATGTGGTTTTCGAGTGGGTTCTGGGTCACAGCTTGCAATGACTGCATCAAAGAACTGGAGAGTGTCTTCCTCATTTGGGATTGGTGGAGCAGAGGGTTCAGGCCGTGAAGTCTTTGAAATACAAAAGATGATGTGTGTATTATGATTGTAAGTTGCATTGCTGATTCAAACAGTATTTCCTTAGCATAGGTTTCTTCAAGGTTGGTGTTATTCTTACAACTATTGATAAAGGATCAAACTTAAACTTTGCCCTATAATAATGTTCACTACTTCTTCCGTAAGGCTTAAAGTATACATAATAAGGCTATTATGGATTTTTGAAAATGACGTTTCATGTAGTGTGTAGCTCTAAGTGAATGAAAACATCCTGCAAAGTTTTAAATCTGAAAGTGCACCATATATAAAGTTATTGTCTTTCAAAAGTAAGAGTCGACTCTGAGTCAATTAAATTAATCGTTTTTCAAACGATTCATAAGCCGTTTCGTTGTGACGTCAAGACTAAACATTAGTATATTGCCAGCCCACGGATTGCACGCGGAGACACCAGCCCAGCAAACACAGAACGTTCCCCTAATGTTCCCGAATGGTCCCATGTGGTTATTTTTTTGGGAACCAAACAAGAACGTTATAGGAACGTTCCATGTAGGTTATTTTTAGGTTCCATAACTTCCCTAACCTTAAGGGGAAGTTCTAGGAACGTTCTGGGAACCGAAAACTAACGTTCTGGGAACGTTCCCAGAACCAAAATTTGTTTGCTGGGAGGGAAAACTTGAACCTCAAACCGGCAGCTGATTCCTGTTCTGGATAGCATCATGTCGAGAAGACGGCGCTGTGCATGTGAAGGTAAAGCCAGTTATTTTTCACTCCCCAAGGATGAGCATGTGAAGAATCAGTGGTTAAAATGAATCTTTACCAAGATACAACAGCAGTATAATCTGATAAACTTTTGATAAAAAATAAACTTTTGCTGTGTTCCCTTTATTTTACTGATGACTGCTTCTCAAATCTCGGAGTTCAATGCAGGATTCACAAACAGCTTGCTCTTGAAAGATGGTGTTAAAAAACCTAGTTTTGAGTTTTATATTGTGTAGGTCTCCTGCTAACTGGCTAACTCACATTATTACGGTCTTACTGAAATACTTCTGCTGATCTGCCTGTGGGCCACTATTACCTAAAACTGTCTTTTAATGCAGATTATCTGTCGTTCTCACTACTTTGAGGAAATATTTGTTTTACCAACGTTTATGTTACATCAGATCATTCACGAGCTCGGCTGTACATTGCATACATGCACTGTTATTGATACAGTTTCCACGTGTTCACCGCAATATATTAGAAAAATATGCGGTAAAGAAATTAGTACAAGGGTCATTCCAGAATTTAGGGACATTTCATGTCCCACCTATGAAATTTAAAATAATCTATGTACAATATACAAAAAATTCAATTAATGTGTAAAAAACATTTGTCCTGAGACTAAATATAAATAGACTTGATGATTTTTTTCTTCAAAAATATTATTGAAAATAAAAAAAAAGTCTCTAGTACCCACTGAAGTGCCATTTTTCTCTTGTCCCACCTTCTAGATGACCAAATTGAATGTTAAATACAACTGTTAAAATACATTTTAAATATCCTTTTTTGTATGATTTTGTTTATAAATGCCTCTTTTTATTGTTAAACCAATTTTTGAAATGATAGAAATATTTCAAATAATAGAAATGTTGCAATAAAGTTATGTCCCACAACATACATGCAACCCTGTTACCGAAACATATTTAGCCTGGCAGAAGAAGAAAAAAACAGTGAGTGACATGATTCACAGGAAATGACACCACTAAGCATTTTGCTGCCAGAATGGGTAGAACAAAGGTATATTCTCTTTTCGATTGTTCATATTATTACACAACTTTTAGCCTTGATTGAATGTGTCACTCTAACCAATGCAACCCTGTTACTCTTATTATCAGAATAAAACAAATTAATTTAAAGGTTTTCTTCTTCTTTTTACATAAGTAAGTTTGTCCTAAAAATGACAGTAAGAGCTAGCTAAATAGCTAGCTTTTATTCATGAGAAAAAGCCAACATTAGCATTAATTTGCAACCCTGTTACCATAATTACCAGACGAACTGACACAGACCGACGGATGGACTGTTATAAGATGTTATTCGATTTTATTTAACAATGTTCCTGTGTTCCTGATCATTTGTCACATTATTGACCTGATCTTTAATCAAAAGTAATGTATCTATCCAACCCCTGTAGCTTTTCGCAACCCTGTTACTTAAATTTCAACCCTGTTACCATATAATTTTTATTAAAATAACCATAAATTACTTTTTTACACAGGGGCTTGAGCTATTGTCCTTATTGTAGTTTGAAGGATAAATATACATACAAATATATTTTAGATCAATAAATATACTTTTTTCAGGTTCCTGAGTATTGGTAACAGGGTTGCAACAAGCACAAAAAAAAGTATTATAAAAAGTTTGCCATTAATGTCTGAGTTGGACGAATCAAATTATTTAATGGTATATTGCCTGATTTTATGAAATACATAACAAAAAATAGTAAAATAAAGGGTCAAATTTTTCACAATTATGGATGCCTAAATGTCCTCCAATTCTGGAATGACCCACAAGTAAAAAAACGTACTTGCTAATGCTGCTGATGGTGAGGAATTACAGTTCCAACATCTTATAATGTGCCTCAAACTGAGTAGTGTATCACTGTGAAACGTCCTGCTCGAGTTGTCCTTGCGGGGTTGAATAACTAGTTCTTCCAATGTTTCGTCATCGGACTCGCGCTCGCATTAATATGGTCAAATCGACGTCATTGTTCGTTACTGTGTTTAGTTTACAGTGTATAAAGCCTCAGGACCAGCAGAGCTGACGTCAATGTCAATGTGCATGATGTGCTGTACATGGTAGGCCAATCACAACAGACTGAGCTGTCTGGCCAATCAGAGCAGAGTAGCTAGGCAGAAAGGAGGGATTTAGAGAGATTGATTCATTTGAGGAGTCGTTTGAGAATCATTGAAAATGTGATGATGTGCAAATGTACTGTATATTATGAGGAAATGAAACAGTTCTTTTCAATCTTTGATACGTGTAAACATGTTGTGAAGACTCTACAACAACATTAGGAAACTTTAAAATAGCATAACAGGGGCCCTTTAAACATACAGTATAAATCTTGCCATGTTGCATCTCACCTGTGCAGCTTTTTTTTGCGGTGGCCGAGGTGCGGGGTTCTTCTTGCGGGACGCCGTCTCCTTCCGCTCGCTGTTGTTGAGGTCATTGATGCTCTTGGTGTACTGACGCCTGAGCGCGACCAGTTCCTGTAAGTACTCTAAACAGTTCTGGTTTTGGGAATAGAGCAATACTCTGTCCTCTCGACTCTGGTAGTAGTACAGGGCCGTGCTGGAATGGACACTCACAGCGCTCACGCTCCTCTTCAGTGTGGAGTCCTGCTGCGCGCGACTGCTCTCCCCGACCACGAGCATCGAAGTGCTCCGGACAAGTTTCACGGTGCACGCGCTATGGTAATCCTCATTGGACTTGAACCTGTCCCGTGAGCGAGGCCCAATATGGTTCGGACGGAAAACTGCGTTGATTTTCTTAAACATCACAATCGGTGTCCGGGTGCTGTCGTTTAGTGGTTAAATATCCGGGCTGACGACTGAAAGGATGCTGGTTCAAACCACACGAGGGTTCTATCATCATTGTGATCTTGATCTAGACACTTTATACTTTTAGTAGCGTAAAATTAGTCAAATAAATGACTTTTTCGCTTGCTTGCTTGTTTAGTAATCGGGCTCTATATATTTATTTTACTGATGACAGCTCAACCTGTTCTGTTTCTCCATATCCCTCTCCACTTTGCACCATGAGCGAAAACTTACTTTATATCTTCTTCATGAAATTCAGATCCAAGAGTTTGTTGGTTGATCTTGTCCATGGTGCTGAACTCTTGTTTTGAGCCAAACGCAAAGCACACATTACAGGCTATGGTGATGAGGACCATTTCTCAGCCGTAAAGAAGACATGATAGGTTTCTAACACAGCTATGGCAACGGTGCGCTTGTAACTCTACACTAACAAATTAATAATGAACCAACCTTGGACATATTGGGCTACACACACATGTGCTGGACATCACACACTGTGATGCGTTGGATAACATTAGATGCATTTTCTTATGCATAAATTATTTAATCACAATGTAGGCTATGTGTGTTCACTTAATTTTTAGGAGTGTTGTCATAATGTAAATCACCTATAAAAGATCTAAATTACAGTTCGATATTATTTTCTATTTACTTTCCTGCTAATCCTATAAATCGGAACATTTAACATTGACTACGTAACTGAATATATAGATAGTTAAATATGGAAAATGAAAAATTGACGTGTATTTGACCCACATAAGGAAAATGTAATTATATTATATTAAATTGTAAAAATTGTCTCAAAGGTATGACAACATGTGTTTTTGCATTGCTGTAATTCATCAATATAAGTTAAGCAATTTTCAACTTTTTTTTAAATAAGTTAGTTATACAAGTGCAACTCATGTGGTTTAAGTCATTTTAATGTAATTTTATTTGAATGACTTAAACATCCAAGTTGATTGTACTTTAAAACTTAAGGCAGCAATTTTTTTTTTTTAACAGTGTGGTGCTTAGGAAGATCCATGTGTTCATATTCAACTAATGAGTCAGACACTGGAGCTAGAGCCACTACAACGGGACGGCTAAAGTTTCTGGTGAGGTATTGGGTGGATTCTGGGAGCTGTGTGGTCACCATAGAGAGAGTTTATTATTTTTTTCCCCTAGGTTATATATTATATAGTCATCATTTTAGTTGTTTATTTTTAACCCTTTATCTGAACCTTTTAATTAAATGGGTTGTTTAAAATTTTTTAAGACCTAGCATACAGTATAGACTGCACCTTATTCTGGTCAAGAACCACCCTCTAAGACTGGAAACGACATGTAAAGCTACCAGTGTGTTTGCTGTTTTTGGGTGGGTTGTTTGATTTAGATTAAAGCACCAATAGTAAATCAATATGCAAAAAACTATTCATACAATGGCATGGCACTCTCAGGTCGCTATACACCTTATAATGGCAGAACATTTGACTGACTTTGTGATCAGAATTTCTATCTGTCTAAAAGTAATACTGATTAATTCACAGACATTACTCTAAAAACAAGTAAAAATACAATTATTTTTGTGCCTTATATGTTAAAGGATTAGTTCACTTAATTAGTTCACAAAGGATTAGTTAAAAAAACTTTTGCTGATCATTTACTCACCCCGATGTCATCCAAGATGTCCATGTCTTTCTTTCTTCAGTCCAGTCTTATCTAGCGAAATGATCGGTCATTTAAAAAATAAATAAAAAAGTTAAAGCGATCATTTCGCTAGATAAGACTGGTTGAAGCTGGACTGAAACTGTAATATGGACTTTGAACCGTTTGGGGTCCTATGAGGTTCATTATATGGAGAAAAATCCTGGAATGTTTTCATCAAAAACCTTAATTTCATTTCGACTTAAGAAAGAAAGACATGGACATCTTGGATGACATGGGGGTGAGTAAATTATCAGCAAAAGTTTTTTTAAAGTGAACTAATCCTTTAAGTGCATACTGTGAGAATATTGTGAGAAGTAGCCGAATGCATAAAAACCTAAACTCAGTATAGAAATGTGTTGAGTTTGTGCTTGTTCACTTTTTTTTTTTGGTTTATCAGGTAATCTTTCTTTTACCACATATGATCACATGAATAATGAATGTAGGTGATGCAGCATTTTGTCACCAACTCTTTCGCAGATTAACTAGTGCTAGAGGTGTGTTCAGTCTACGAGTGACACATCTACAAGTGATTTCAATTACACTGGAATTGGATTATTTGGTTTCAATGAGGAAATGAAGATTAACTGTTACATAAGAATCCAAATAGCTGCAGGTGCAAACATTGACGTTAGAAGAAATAGACATGTTTTCATTCTAATGAAACTGCAACATATAACAGCTGCATGAAGTGTGTTTAAGAGAAAAAAAATTACAGATTACAACAATGTGCCAATAAATACCCACAACAGGACCATGGTCCATCTCTTATTACCACAGAGTTTTTTTATTCACCAGAAAAAGAAAAAAAAATCTGCTATAGCTTTTATGTTTTGTATATTTAAAGTTAATATACTCTCCATTAGGGAAATTACCCACGACCCCCTCTTCCTAAAATAGGAAATAGGGGGAACACAGCAAAGACAGCTTTCACTTCCTCCCTTACTGGAGCATAAAACCGAAGAACTATAGCACAACTTTCACTTACAATGAAATAAAACCCTATACAGCAGTGCTTAAATACTGCAGACACTCAGAGACAGAACCACACAGAACCACCTCAGCTCAATAGCCAGAGATTCTTCAGTAGATAAAAAGGTAAGCTTTAAGGAACTTTCTATCTAGGGTAATCTGGGTTATGTGAGGTGGACAATAATATTACATTGTTGGGGTCTCAAACTACTGGCCCATGGGCCACATTTGACTTTGATATTTCATATGGCCCCTCGAGTTAATAGTTTATCCTTAAATATATTTATATAAAATCATTTATTTTGTTTTATTTTATATTGTGTTTTAATTATATTTATTTTAATTCTTTTTTAAGTATATGCACTACTGTTCAAAAGTTTGGAATCTGTATAATTTTTTTATGTTTTAGAAACAATTCTCTTGCTCACCAAGGCTGCATTTATTTGATTGTATAAATGTGAAATATTATTACAATGTATAATAACTGCTTTCTATTGTAATGTTTTAAAATGCAGTTTATTTCTGTGATGTCAAAACTGAGTCTTCTTGTCGTCAATGTCACATGATCCTTCCGAAATCATTCTATTTCTAATATGAAACATTTTGACACAAGTTGTGCTTGTGGTGCTTAATATATATATATTTTTTCATGAATCATCGATCAATAGAAAGCTCAAAAGAACAACCTTTTTTTTGTAACAATGTAAAGTCTTTACCGTCACTTTTGATCAATTTAATGCATCCTTGCTCTTTAATAAATGAATTTATTTATTTCTTTACTGACCCCCAAACAACTCTAGATCATTTGAGTTTGAGACTCCTTTTCTAAATGGTTTAGTGTGAACTGATGTCCACTTTAACATCTGTGTATGTGTATCGTAGATGCTGTGTGAAGGTAAGCTGTGGTGTTTGGTGTTCGAAGCTGAACCTGACTGTGTAAATCCTCCTACATGTGACACGGTCACAGCACCGTCATCGTCTCCGCTGACTTATCCCCTCTCAGCACAAACCCCTGTCCTCTCACCTCTAGAGACTCACGCTAATACGACCCGGACAAAGACCCAGCAGAGCGAAGCTCACCTTTCGTCTCCCGCCCCTGCGGCAGGACGGCAACCCGCCCTAAGTGTGGATATCCCCAGGCAGGCAGACACCATAGAAGCAGAGGCATTTTTAGTGCCTTCGAGCTGCCACAGCATCTGTCAGCATTACAACGATTTACATATTGCTGGTGGCCAGGTGCTGCCGCTCAGCTCCAGTGCAGGGGACGTACAGGGCAATCACATTCAGGACCCCCAGGCTGGGCCCTTTCTTCTGTCTGGAGATGTCCCGTCACCTTCCCTCCTGCCTCCTCTTGTCCATGAGCGCAGGAGCTCGAGGCGCTGGAGGGAAGAAAGTGGGCGTGAACGGCCCTCTCTTCTGCAGTTCGGCCGGCCCCTCTCTAACTCGCAGCTCAACGGCTACTTGGAACAGAAGCTTCTGGAGCTGTACAGGGAGTACCTGACCGAGGGACCCACGGCGACAAGGCCGGTCATGGCCTCTGAGCTACTGCAGACCAGCCTGGACCAAATGACCCTCCAGCTGAGCCGTGAACAGAACATGGAGACGGCACGGGCCAAAGACATGCTGCTCAGCTGCCTGCTGAAAGTCACCAGCAGTTACCAGTCCAGCGAGATCAGCACCCCTCTACTGCAGATCTCCACCGAGACAAAGTGAGTTGGATACGAGGCAGAAGTGGGAAAAGAAACATTGCAGGAAGACCAAGGAGATGGACTTATTATAATGTGAAACTTGAAACACGTTAATCAGTGATTTCTTTAAATTATAATGTAATAGTAATTCTGAAAAATGCAACTGTGGAAAATAAATGAAACATTTTATTAGAATGCTGCTGATTATTCAAATCAAGTCATCATAAATTATGGAATTTCAGTCAACTGGTCTTAAAAAAACTGTTATAATGGATATAATTAGACGTCAAATCTGATTCAACTAACCTGAACGTGATGAATAGCTTATGAATTTGCAAACATATACGAAAAAAAAAGAAAAAAAAACTTAAGCAATATGTACCAAGCTGTTCTGATTTACATTTTGTTTTATATTTTGTATCCATTGTTATATTTTGAATTTTGAGGAATTAGACCTTCAAACATTTGGTGTAAGGTGTTGGTGCTGGTAGATGTTGGTATATTTAAGCGATTTTGCTTAAGATAATTACAATCTATGAAAAATGATTGACTTTCCCTTTCTCAGGCAAAATGTTTAACATGAAAAAAGTGAAAAGCAATACTCCACCAAAGAAATTATTTTTTCTCTAAATGTACTCCTTATCCTGTCTCAGATGTATATGACTTCCTTTGATGAGCACAAAGAAAGATTTTTAGAAAAATAATACATACAATGCAGGCGTAAGGTCCATCAAAGTTAACGCTTCAAAAACCATGCATAGTGAACACGAGGGTAATCTTAAATTACGACCCCAGTTGAACCCACTGACTATAATCAGGCTGTGAAGCATAATGTAAATGCATTGTGAAACTTGCTGTTTGTTTGATAAACAAAAACATGTAATGGGTAGTAGAATATACTGAGAAACTCTACTGCCACCTACTGCCAAGTTCTGCATGGAACTGCTTTAGCCGTGTGTCACACCTTAGAAGTTAGAACGTTCATAAACCAATCAGATTCAAGCATTCATCAGCCCCATAGTATAATTATTTATATATGGCATACATCATCAGCACAGTCAATTAAATAAAAATAAAAAAATAAAAAAATTAAGCATTACATAAAACTTTAAGATCTAAAGTGAGTCTTTTTTTACTGAGAAATGTACTGGTAAGATGAGCAGAGGAGAAATATTACAGCCAACACCGAAAAATGGAAATAATCTTTCAGTAAATGTGTGTGTAAAAGAGTATATGTGTGTGTCAGTAAGAGGGTCAGAGAATGACAGTTTTCCACTGTCCCAGTCCAGATGAACTCTGATCCTCTGCAGTTTCTCTTTCACTGGGAGGAGAGTTGGTGATTGTGGTGGTACATGTGCTTTATATTCACCACAGAAATGCCCCACCAGCCAGATTCCACTCCTTGAGAATATTTTATTCCTCCTTTGAGCGGATTCATTCATCACTCCGAGGAACCAGCCCGTACTGTCTCCGACCTCAACATCCCAGCAGCGAGACCCTGAATCAAAGCCCTCTGAGCCAAGACAACATGCAAACATGTCGAATCTCTCTGGATTATCAGGAAGTGTCTGTTCCTCATCGCTGTATGTCACACTGGTCAGATCATCAGACAGGATGAGATTACAGTGAGCAGTGTTGGGGTCAAAGGTCACAGGAGCTGAAGCAAGAGAAAGACAAACATGAATCAAGACAAAGGACTCTTATGATGGAGCTGAATTCTTTGTGTTCTGTACTCACTGTATTCAACACTTTTCTGCATCTTCTGTAACACAGTGAACTTCAGGTTACTCAGGTGTTTTGGCACATTGATCAGCACTCCAGAAACGTTCTCTGGATCCAGCAGTCTACACTGGGAAACTCTGGAAAAACGTTCAGGAGTCAGTGATGCTGTAGGTTTGAGTTCAGAAGAACAGAGAAACAGGAAAAACAATACAAACCTTTTCATAGTGGCCTCATAGTTCTGTAATAACAGAAATACAGATTCAATAAATTAACAAAAAAGGTTTGAAAAAAAAAGGCCTTTAAAAAAAAAGGTTTTCGTAAAGTAAATAAACATGCTTCATACTTGTAGGAATAAAGCATCTTCAGCGTTCATCTCCTCCTCTATAGCTGTAATTGTAGCAGAAAGAGATGACAACTCTCTGCTCATCTTCTCAATCTTCTTCCTCATCATCTGACTCTTTTGCTCTTCTTCCTCTTTCAGTGCTTTTTTCCTGGCCGCCTCTTCATTACATAAACTTTGGCGAAGTTTCACAAACTCGTCCTTGATCCATTTCTCTGTGTATTGAGCCTGAAACTGAAACCATTGACATTTCGAATGAATGAATGAATGACTATTCTAACATAAACATATACATACTAGTGCTGCCGCGATTAGTCGACTTAATCGACCATGCAAATTAGTCGACGTGTCGTTTTACTATTGACCGCCTATTTATTTTTGGACTCCCGTCTCAAACGGCTCACTGTAATTCACCTCCACACACCAGTCTGTGCGTCCCCTGCTGGTTAATTTGCTATCCTCTTCTTTCACGTTCCCGGCCGCCCTGCCTTCACTGCTTTGATATGAAAAATTGCAGAGGCAGGTGACGGTGCTTTCACAGTGGGCTCGTTTGCTGCGGTCCGAGCCCGAGCGCGATTGTTCCGAACTTCCCGGCGTCCCCAGCAGCGTTGGTCTGTTTCACACTCAACTATCAAACCCTGGTGCATTTGCGTGCATCTTATGCCATCGCAAACATGCATGGCGCATGATAGAAAACAGAACGCGGTTCAAATTGTGTTTATTTATTCTGTGCAATATATGCGCAGCTGAGTGAACAACAACACAGGTTTACTGTGCGTGTCGCATAAGGTGGCCTTCTGCTGCTTGCAAACTGACTCTTTTGTGGAGACCGATTACTGATTCCACGCGCAATGCGCGAATACACTGCAGGTTCAACTCTTGCTCGTATCGAAGGTAAATCGTCAACAGTATCATCCCTTACATGTGTTTTATTTAACTAAATACATCATAATCAGCTAAAACACATGCGCAAGTTACTTTACTTCCTGAGCAAGCGCGCGCGCACCCGAGTCCGAGCTTTCACATTCACGTGAACCGCGGCACAGGCCAGCCATGCACGCAAGTGTAAACGCGAGCTGCGCGCGTGCCTGCTTTCAGCGCGACTCAGCAGAGTGGGCTAGTCCAGAGTCCAGACTCTTTCAATTCCAATTTATTTGTAAAGCACTTTTCACTATATCATTTTCAAAGCATACTTTAAAATTCAGAGGGATGTTATCAGTAATGCATTTCAGAAATGTACATATAAAATATACAGTAAGCTAATAATGTATTAATTTAAGGCAGAACAAAGAGCTAATTTAAGTAATACATAGGCCTACATGTTTGTTAATAGAGGATTGGGACTCTGACTTATATGGTATAGTCTAATGGAAATGCTGATAGCCTACTTAATGCTTTGATTGTTAATACAATGTTTTTGAAAAGGTGACATTTTATGTTTGAGTTGAGTTGAGTTCAAAATAAAATGGACAACGAAATAAACACTTGATCTTTTTTAAATTAGTCATTTAGATTAGTCGACTAATCGAAAAATTAGTCGTTAGTGGCAGCACAAATACATACATTTTACAAAGATGGGGTGCTTCACAACTTTAAACCATACTTACCTTAATATGTTCTGCAGTTTGAAGTGAAGTCTTTTGAAACTCCTGAAATATTCTCAGCCTTGCCTGCAGTGGTTTTAATGCAGTTTTGAGTTTCTCCTGGAAGAAATCAACAGAACAGGTTAATATGAACATTTCTGTTTTCAGCTCCTGTATATCTAATATATTAAACTTATATTTGGGTCAAAGAACCTGACCAAAACAGATTCAGCTATTTTTTTATACCATAGGGTAATTGCCATCCCAGTCAACACGTGAGACCATGCGATGATCACAGTGACATAACACCATTCTCATACTTTGATTCTCACAGTGGGAGTAATTACCGTATGTGAGCTCATTGTGAATTTAAAATGTTGAGAATTTACAATGTTGTAGTATGAGAGATCATACAATTCTCATAGTGTGATAATCACAGTGTGATTAATATGTGAGCTCATTGTGAACTTAAAATGTTGAGCAGTGACATCATACTATTCTCAGTGTGATAATCACAGTGTGATTAATATGTGAGCTCATTGTGAACTTAAAATGTTGAGCAGTGACATCATACTATTCTCAGTGTGATAATCACAGTGTGATTAATATGTGAGCTCATTGTGAACTTAAAATGTTGAGCAGTGACATCATACTATTCTCAGTGTGATAATCACAGTGTGATTAATATGTGAGCTCATTGTGAATTTAAAATGTTGAGCAGTGACATCATACTATTCTCAGTGTGATTAATATGTGAGCTCATTGTGAACTTAAAATGTTGAGCAGTGACATCATACTATTCTCATAGTGTGATAATCACAGTGTGATTAATATGTGAGCTCATTGTGAACTTAAAATGTTGAGCAGTGGCATCATACTATTCTCATAGTGTGATAATCACAGTGTGATTAATATGTGAGCTCATTGTGAACTTAAAATGTTGAGCAGTGACATCATACTATTCTCAGTGTGATAATCACAGTGTGATTAATATGTGAGCTCATTGTGAACTTAAAATGTTGAGCAGTGACATCATACTATTCTCAGTGTGATAATCACAGTGTGATTAATATGTGAGCTCATTGTGAACTTAAAATGTTGAGCAGTGACATCATACTATTCTCAGTGTGATAATCACAGTGTGATTAATATGTGAGCTCATTGTGAACTTAAAATGTTGAGCAGTGACATCATACTATTCTCAGTGTGATAATCACAGTGTGATTAATATGTGAGCTCATTGTGAATTTAAAATGTTGAGCAGTGACATCATACTATTCTCAGTGTGATTAATATGTGAGCTCATTGTGAACTTAAAATGTTGAGCAGTGACATCATACTATTCTCATAGTGTGATAATCACAGTGTGATTAATATGTGAGCTCATTGTGAACTTAAAATGTTGAGCAGTGGCATCATACTATTCTCATAGTGTGATAATCACAGTGTGATTAATATGTGAGCTCATTGTGAACTTAAAATGTTGAGCAGTGACATCATACTATTCTCAGTGTGATAATCACAGTGTGATTAATATGTGAGCTCATTGTGAACTTAAAATGTTGAGCAGTGACATCATACTATTCTCAGTGTGATAATCACAGTGTGATTAATATGTGAGCTCATTGTGAACTTAAAATGTTGAGCAGTGACATCATACTATTCTCAGTGTGATAATCACAGTGTGATTAATATGTGAGCTCATTGTGAATTTAAAATGTTGAGCAGTGACATCATACTATTCTCAGTGTGATTAATATGTGAGCTCATTGTGAACTTAAAATGTTGAGCAGTGACATCATACTATTCTCATAGTGTGATAATCACAGTGTGATTAATATGTGAGCTCATTGTGAATTTAAAATGTTGAGCAGTGGCATCATACTATTCTCATAGTGTGATAATCACAGTGTGATTAATATGTGAGCTCATTGTGAATTCAAAATGTTGAGCAGGTTGAGAGGAGGCCGTTCAAATGTCGGTCACCGGGGGGACATTATACGGATCATATGATATTATAATGCCAATATGACTGTGGCCTGGCCCTGTGTTAACAGCACATTGGCACATGGCCAGGTACATGTGAACCAGCCATTTTGCCAGCTCAGGTGTGGAATCACCTGGCTTCTGTAACCACACCAGCTGACCAACTGATTGCATTGACACATTGCTCTGTGTTTCAGGACATGTGTCAAGTCTTTTCAAGAGGAAAAATAAAGAGATTAAGTAAAAAGGAGTCACCAAAACAACACCTGAATCTGAATGCATTCGTCAAATAGAAATATTTGTCAAATGCCACCACCAGGCTGAAAAGAATACAAATTAAACAAGGAAACTGGATTTTTGAAATACTATGTTGGTGGAAACTTCTAGCCTACAAGATGCTTGGATCAGATACATTTGAGAGCACAGTGAACTCACACTAAACGAACATAATAAGAGTTTAACACAATGGTATCACAGTGGTCTTACATGGCGAGCTCACAGTGAGTAACGTTACGCTGTGAAGTTACACTTTTAGCTCGCTGTGACCTCACATTGTGACCACGTCATGAGTATCCTGGGAGCTCATGGTAAGATCAAATTGTTGACTGGGATCCCATGTCATCCTGACGTGCAATATTATCAGTTTATTCCCTCGATAAAGTTTTTTTTTAAGGGTATATATTGTAATTATATATGTCCCAGTTCAGTTTGTAGCAAACACGTATCATCTAAAAAAAGTCTTCGGATGAAAAACTTTTTTTTTACGTAATACATTAACGTTACCACAACTTTGTAGGAATATTTCCATTAAGTTTTCTTTCTTAGCATTTTTTTATATGGCGTTTTGGTTTTATATGGCGTCAGATAAAAACAACAACAACAACAACATAGTCTTATTTAAAGCAGATAATATTTTGTCCTAAAATAAGTCATCATTGGTCGTGGTGTTTCCAGAGATCAGATAACGTTACCTTTGCTGCTGCAGCGGTGTCAGTGGAATGTAGTGGAATGGATGCAATGTTGTTGTTGTCTTCATCATATGCTGCTGTGTCCATCAGTTCTCGTCGTCTCTTCACTTCCAATGAAGGAGTTGACTCCGCACATCGTTTCTCTCTCATCTTCTTCCACGTATCCTTAATAAGCCATTTTATTCTCTCTGCGTCTTTGGACACGCGATCGTACCTCAATAACAGAGTTCTGCATACGCCGCAGACGGCCAGAGTCGTGTCCTGACTCTGAAGTTTGCCAACTAATTCCTCCAACACAACCGTATATTCCGCTTTGTTTTCAGACTTGTGTCCGTGATAGAGTCGATGCTTATTACATTTGGTTGGATAGAAGTCCCTACCACAAAGCAAACAGCCATTTTCCACTTTCTTCGGGTTGGCCTGTACAACGTTTCGCGGAGACTCCTGAGCCATTATTATCAGTGATTTCAGATTTACCCGCCCCTAAAAACGAACAGTAGTTTTAAAAGCGAACCGTGATTGGTCGCTTTACATGTCGGTCACATGATTTCTTCCGGTCTAAGTGGGCGGTTATTGGTCCTTTTATTTTGTCCCTGAGCTAAAATATATCAGATATGGATGGAAAATGCCATCAAAATTAATTTAACGTTTAGTTTTATTTTAACACAACAAACGAAAGGAGGAATGAAAGAAGGGGAAAGCTTTCCCTGCACACGCATAGAGATCATAAAGGGATATAATAAAAATTATGTCATTGTTTAGTCCCTTACAAAAGATTACTGCAGTTTTTGTTGCATGTAGAAAAATTCCGTTTTTTGGACACGAAAAAACGGCAATATTGCAGTAGCCTATAATAATAGCAATAGATGTATTTTATTTTTACTAGAGTACAACTGCAGTTTTACTGAAATACATATTAAGTTCTATTCAACTGCAATACTCCATTACAGCTGATGTATTACGCAAATAGGCCTACATAATACAACTAAAGTACAATAACAATACTACCGAAGTGCAATACTTACTAATAAAATGCTGTATAATACCATTGAAATACAACCAGAATATCCAGAATAAGTTTTATTTTCACACATCTGCAATATAATGAATTAAGGTACAAAAAAACAGAGGATGTCTCAAACTGCAATGCAACAATAAATGTGATGTTACTTTTTTTTTTTAATTTCAAATAACAGGCTGAGAGTTAGACAATATATATTTCAAGTGTTTATTTACAACTCATACAATCATGAGTTTTTCTTCCCCCACATTATTCAGAGAGGTTTCGTTTTTTGAAGAGCTTATCCACGTTATTCCACTTGGTTCTTGTAACTGCTTTATCTCAGATGTGGAAACACTATTTTGGATGTAGTCTGAAAAAACAAACAAACAAAAAGAATCAGAGAAACTCTCAAGTTTCAGTTACACTCTGGGCATATGCTTAAAATTAATCTACAAGTTAATCTCTTAAAATTAACTTGGTGTCGCCAAGTGTTTGTGGAAAGTATTTACTATTTCCAGTTAATTTCTTGTGGCATATTGGTCAGCATTATTAATGGATTTGAACACTCCAGGTAAAAGAAGTTAAAGGGATAGTTCACCCAAAAATGTCATTAATCACTCACCCTTATGTCGTTTCCAACCCCGAAGACTTTAATCTTCGAAACACAAATGAAGATCTCTCTAAATGGCTCTGGCTGGCCTATACTATATGACGCAAAACCAGCAACAAGACACAAAGACCAATATGCCAGGCCTACTAACGCAAATAGTGCGCAACAAGAGTGTGCCCAAAATGTCAACAATATTAAAGTTTATGCAGGACAGGAGGCAATGCCTGCTGGCATTTTTCTTTAAGCAGTCATGACAGCACTTTTCCAAATAATCACATTTCAGCTCCTCAAATTACTTGCACTATTGTAAACTTTTTCTTTAAAAAAAAAAAAAAAAAAAACTAAAATTACCGTTGCAAATCTCTTTACACCACTTTCTTATGTGCGTAAACACACACAAATGAAATGTCCGCAAGCACATTATATCATCAGCAGGTCGAGCATCTTAAACAACGACTAAAGAGCAAATAAAGCTTAACTTACCTTTCAGAACCGTGCACCATGCCTTTTAATGATGATGATGGGTGATTCATGAATGATCCGTTCATTGCGTATGTCACGTGACAAATGAACGATGTCACGAAACACGTGACAAATGAACGATGACTCGGAAGGTAATGTAATTATTTATGTTCCCTGTAAATTATTTTTGACTGCATTATAATGATTTCTTAATTCAGAATTTGATCAACATTGCATAGGTGGATGTGATCTGGGAATTTGGCTGTTAAAAGTATAACATTTAAAGCCACTTAAATTAACGAAATGACTCGAATAAAGATTCGTTAATTTTGATGAACGAGATCGAACAAGAGAGTCAGTAAAAAATGGTCATGACTCGTGAGAGTAGGGGGCGGGGCAGCGGTAGCTCAGCAAATCACATAGCCTATTTTGTGAATTGTTCATTCCCGGTTGGCACCAAGCGGCAACATTCTAATCTGAAAAATGAAGCCTACCCGGAAGTGCGAAGAACTGCAATACATCGAAAATCCGCTAGGGGCAGGTCCCAAAAGGGAGCAAATGTCCATAGACCCCCATGTTAAAATATCCGTTTTCACAGCATAAATTCATGTTTTTACAGGTTGGTCCCATGGACTTTCATTGTATTTTTCGATAGGTTCCGAGTGCCTGACAACTGTGAGGGGGGCGAATTTTTTTCTAACTCGTTAGTTTAGATCTTATTTAGATATAAAATGTATGACAAATAAGAGCGTGGTTAACTTTGATTGACAGCTTGATTGACAGCTGATAACGGGCTGCGCCGAGTGGAATTCCTGAAATTTGACGTCTCGGCCATGATCTGACACAACACATCATACCACCTCTGTATCCTTTCTGAACATTTGTATTGAAATATCATAAGATTTTCCAAGATGGCGCCACCCATAAACGGCCTCGAAACCGTTCTTCAGAAAGTCTATGGGTGACTTCACAGACGCTTTGTCCATATTTTTTACAGTCTATGGTTGGCACACATTTTGCTGCCCTTACAAAAGTTCCGCTTTTGTGTTTATGTACTTGTCAGGAGATGGCGCTGTAGTCTACATGTTGTTCCCTATAAAAGGTGTAGAGTAAGGATGGAAGTCGTTGCACCTGCTGTCTAATCATGTAACCGCCTGGCACTGTTGTATGGCTTGTGGGTTTGAATAAACCTTGAAGAACTAAGAAACTTTCTTGTCTTCATGATTACCAGGACTTAGACATAACAAATTGGCAACGAGGATTTAGCTGTTTTACCTGAAAGATGTCTGCTGTTGCTTCTTTTCCTACGCCATTCTTACCATGTATGAGCCATCTATTCCCTGTGTCATCTGGTTAAAGATGTTTGAGAATTACTTGCTTGTCGTAAATGCATCAGGAGATGACTGGCCGGTTGCAAGAAAGCAAGCTTTATTTCTTCATTGCCTGGGAACAGAAGGTCAGAGACTATTTTATACTTTACCAAACCAAGGAGAAACAATGGAGGATACTATTGAGACTTTGAAACTTCACTTTATTCCTCGACGTAATGTTGTGGCTGAGCGTCATGCATTCAGAAAACGAATTCAAGCACCAGGGGAAACAATCCTGCAGTATGTTGCTTCTCTTCGGGACTTAACCACCACATATGAGTTTGCATCCAATAATGATGAAATGTTGCGAGATCAATTAGTGGAGAATGTAAACAGTCATCCTATTAGAGAACTTCTGCTATTAGAGACTGATTTGACTCTTAACAAGGCTAATACTATTGCTACACAAATGGAGGCTGCTGGTGAACAAGCTAAACTTTTTTTTTTCAAATCAGACTTCAGTACCTGTGCAAGCAATACAAGCATATACAATACAAGTGAGCCTGCTGTTGATCGTTACAAAAGACAATTACCTTTGAAACCTCTGTCTGTGTCTTCAAAGCCTTTTGCTACTTCCTTGGCTCATGCATGTTATCGATGTGGATCTACAAAACATCTTGCAAATGATTCCAGATGTCCTGGCTGCAGTTTCTGTAAAGTGCAATAATTGTCAAAAGTTGGGACATTTTTCAAGAGCGTGTTCACAGCAAGCACGTTCTGTACATGAGATTGAACTGCCTGAGCTTCAGATTCTTTACATGCATGATTCAGTATCTAATAAGATAAAGTGAACTACTATCATGACTGCATCAGCCTCTGTACCTGTGGAGTTGATTGTGGATTCTTTGCTGCCTCCTTCTGTTAAATTGGTGACATATTCAAGAGATCCAATACCAGTGCTTGGTTGTCTACCTGTTACTGTTACCAGAGATAATAGGAACTGTAATACGTCAATTTTTATAGTTGAATGTGGCACTGCTCTTCTTAGAATGGATTTAATTAATGGGTTGCATCTCAAGTTTGAAGGTTCTTCCATACTTCCAGGATCGGCTCAGTCTTCAGCTCCTGTAATGCGACTTTCTGCTTCTGTGCCTTTTACTAAGCTAGGATGTGCAAAAGGATTTGTGCATAAGGGAAAGACTTCTTCAGTGGTGAAACCTGTACGTCAGAAACTTAGACGGTTGCCATTATCTGTTCGAAATGCTGTCAGTGATGAACTTCAACGCCTTCTTGACTTGGGTGTTATTGAACGAGTGGATGCATCACCTTGGATTTCTCAAATTGTAGTTTAGAAGAAGACTGGTGGTATTCGCATGTGTGTAGACCTGCGAGAGCCAAATAAAGCTGTGCTGTAAAGCTATTGATGAGATGATGTCTGTGCTGCGTGGAGCAACTGTCTTTTCTACAATTGATTTAGAGAATGCTTATTTCCAGCTTTTGTTACATGAAGAGAGTCGTGATCTGACTGCATTCATCACCCATGAAGGACTACTCAGATTCTGTTGAGTACCTTAAGGCCTTGCTTCAGCTCCATCTGCATTTCAGAAAATGTTAGCAACTGTACTACAAGGATTGCCAAACGTAGCCAATTATCTGGATGACATAATTGTCTGGGGACACACAAAAAGTGACCATGACCACATGCTCAAAGTGGTTATTCAGAGCATACACGATGCAGGCTTAAAGTGAAATGATTCAAAATGTCACTTTAATAAAAGCAGTTTGCGCTTCCTTGGTCATACTGTATCTGCACAGGGTATTCCAACGCATTCTCATCCCAAGGCGTAATATTCGGACACTTTGACAAAGCGTCTATATCGAACGCGCATGGCACCCTTTAGCGTCAATATAACACGCAGAGAGATGGGTAGGTTTAGGTATGGTGTAGGGTTAGGGTTAGACCGCTAGGAGGCGCCTTCTGACCCATATATTTCGGCGTCTCATATTGACGCTAAAGGGTGCCATGCGCGTTCGATATAGACGCTTTGGCAAAAGCGTCATTATATTACGCCTTGGGATGAGAACGGGCTGGGTATTCACCCATGAGGATCATCTTACTGCAATGCTTCATGCTCCTGTTTCTAAAGATGCATATCAGCTCCGTTCCCTTCTTGGATTGTTGTCATGGTGCAATAAATGAATTCCAAATTTCTCTACAGTAGTAGAACCATTGCGTCCTTGCATCAGACAAGGTTCTGAGTTCAGCTGGTCAGATGAGGCTCAAAAGAGTTTCAGTACTGTAAAGGAGTTGTTACTCCAAAGCCCTGCTTTGGCATTGTTTGACCCTAACTTGCCCACTGTCGTTTCAACGGATGCATCAGATTATGGACTAGGTGCTGTATTCTCTCAAATTCATGAAACGAACACAGAGCACTGTTGCATTTGCTTCAAGAACATTGTCCAATGCAGAATGCAAATATTCAACGATTGAAAAGGAAGCTTTAGCATGTGTCTGGGCATTTGAAAAATGGAGAACTTGCCTCTGGAGTCGAAAATGTCTTCTACGTATACGGATCATCAGGCCTTGACAGTGCTCCTCTCCTCTAAAGACACAGATCGCGCTGGAATCAGGATCATGCGTTGGGCAGAGCGACTCTTGTGTTTTAATTATGAGGTGAATTATTATTATTATTATCCTGGCTCTCAAAACTAGGTTGCTGATTATCTTTCACGCCTACCCTTGCCTGCTTCTGATGAGGATTGTTCCGATACTGAACCGGAGTTTGTTGCATTGTCTTCTGAAATGTCTGCTGTTTCTACAACTGAATTTGCTTTTGCCTCTGCATCATGCTCCGAAATGATTGCATTACGTGCTGCTCAGATTGTTCGTGGATGGCCTTCTTCATCAGCTGCTGTGGGGGTTCTACGTCCATATTTTCAAGTACGTCATGAACTTGCTGTGCAAAAGGACTATGGGTGTCATTCATGAAACACGAGCAGAACAAATTTTTGTGTAAATCCTGTGTAAAGTGGTTCTGGTGTAAATTTTCGGATTCATTAAAATGTTCGTATCTTCCAAATGTTAGTTGGTATGAAAGAAATCTACACCTGCTCCCAGCCACGCGTAAATAGTGCGTTTAACATCCGAACGTTTTGCTCCTTAAGGCTGCATTTTAATTCACCTTAATCGGGTACATATTTACACAGCATTTTGAAAAAATATTATATATAGTAATTACATACGGGTTTTCTTTTTACTTTTATTATGAGAGCAAGTAATAGCATTTTTTTCGAAGTGAACTAATTACTTTTTTGCAGTCAAGCTTCATGTCGAACCATTTTCTTTTAATTTCTGGGACTGTTCGATTAACAGATGAAACTCCATTAACTGCATCTGTAATATGCTGCCAAGCTTCCTTTTTTTAGGACCTGATACGCCACTATGTAGGCTACGCTTGAAAATAAAATGTGCCTTTTTGAATGAACTTATGATAATAAAACTTAAATTTCTGCATTTGAGAATTTTTTCTTTTTCATTCGCTTTTGAGAAGACAAGACATGTTGATATCCTTCGTTTGGTGTCATAATATGATCCCCATATATAGTTGTCAGTCTGATATAATGGGCGGGATTTATGGTAATTGAGAATGAGCATGCACGTGCGTCCCATTTACGACTGGTTGGAATTCATTAACACACACATTTCATTATCAAATCTGATGTTCACGAAGTATTTGTGAATCAGGAGAAGAGTTTTGGGGAAGGTCTCTTTATGAGCAAATCACTTACATATTTACTCGTATATTTACGAATGTTTCATGAATGAGACCCTATGTGTTTAGAGGGTCACGTCTTGTCGTTCCTGTTGCATTGCGACGTGTTTTGGTGAATCTGGCCCATGAAGGTCATCAAGGAATAGTGCGTACGAAACGCATGAACTTTCATGAACTTTACTGGTGGCCTGGTATTGACTGCTTGGTTAAGGAACCGATCAAGAATTGTGAAGTTTGCTTGTCTTCTGATAAGACTACACCTGTTTATGCTGCACCTTTACAACCTGTACCTTTTCCATCTATGCCATGGGAAAAAGTGTCTGTTGACATTGTTGGCCCATTTGAAACCGCTACCTGGGATTGTAGGTACATTTATGACATTGATTGACTGTCATAGTAAGTGGCCAGAAGTAGCATTCACTTCAATCACAAGTAAAAATGTGATCAACTTCTTGACATCAGTTTTCAGCAGATTTGGAAATCCTCATTACATTGTATCTGACAATGAGTGTCAGTTCAAGTCAGTGGAGTTTGCTGCAAAGATAGAGACATTCAACACATACATACGTCAGTGTATCATCCAGCAGCAAATGGAGCTATTGAGCGATTCCATTCAATCTGCTATTCTGTCTGGAAAGCCATGGAAATCAACAGTAACAGAGTTTCTTCAAACTTACCGTGCTACTCCCCATTCTGTTACTGGACGGTCTCCTTCTGAGTTACTCTGTGGCAGAAAATTGCCTACTCGTCTTAATGTTCTCCCTCTTCCTATTACTTGCAAGGATCCTGCTGTGAGTCAGAAAGTGTCATTATCTCAAAAGAAGATGAAAACATACATAGACCTCAAACGAAGAGCCTGTACTCCTGAGTTCAAACCTGGAGACTGGGTGCGTATAAAAATTCCAGTTCATGTTCCAAAAGGACAGCCTAGATTCTCAAAGCCTTTGAAAATTGCATATCAGCTTGGTCAATGCACTTACCAGTCATCAGATGGAAAGAATTGGCATGCATCTCATCTTTCTCCAGCTTGTGCACCTATGGAAAATGTCATTGAGAGTGAGCTGGTGTCCTTGCCCCTTCAGTCTGTCTCTTGCTCTACTGTGTTGCCTAAAAATGAACTTTTTTTGCAATTGCCTAGTTCGCCTATATGGACGCGCCGGACCTGCCTTAAAGTCAATCAGAATCAAGTATTCAAACAATTATATAATATACAAAATAAGAGTCCACTGGCAAACTGTTGAGAACCAATGTTACTGAGAATAATTGTAGTGGTATAATTAGATTTCATTACTTTTCCACTCCTTCAGCTCTTACTTTTTTTTCCCCTCATTTTTATCCTGAATCTGCGCTAATATTGTAAATCTTCTTTTAGCCCTTTGATTTCATTTTTTAAATCCTCGATCTCTTCACGTCTGAATTCTTACATGCTGAGGAGATGGAGGGCTTTGTATACTTGATTCCTACATTATTCCCACAGGTCTTCCTGAAGTGTAATATCAGTTATAATGTATTCTAAACTATAAAGATAGTAGTTTATAAAAAATAAAACACTAAAGAAAGTAACTTATTGCTCACCATTATTTGAGTCCTGCTTTGTTTCACCACAGCCATTATCTTCAGAAAAATTATATTTTTCGTCTTCTGTTTTTAGTTGTTACCAGTGCATTTTCCAAAAAATAGCAATCACACAAAAGTATTTCTGAAAAAATCCTTTTCTGCACATTGTCAAACTATTGAATATAATTGTTTGTGTGCAGTGCTGTGAAAAGTCCTGATTTATTATATTTTTGTTATCCAATTGTGTCAGATATTCCAAAGACAAGTACAATTATCATTATTTTGTGTTTATGCTGGTTGCCTTTGTTTCATTCTCCCATTTTAAGTCAAGTCACCATTATTTATAAAGCACTTTATACATTAGATTGTTTCATAAAAGCACCTACAGAGATTGGAGCTTTAACTTTAATTTCTATTTCCATAACTCAGTTTATTTCACACCAACATAAAGAGTTGTTCTGCAGTAAACTGTACTGACCAGTAGGCTAGCTACCAACCGATTCTGCAGGAGTGTAGGTGGGGCCTTGATACCGTGGCTCCACTTCACGCTCAATACTGCCCCTTTCACACAGAGACACGGATAAAGTGACCCGGTCGCAGATCACATGAAAATCGTCCAATTCTGTTCACCAGCCAATCAATCGGTGCATCTCTAAAAGATTAGCATTTCAAGTATAATGTTCAGATAGGCTATGCGACAAATTATTATAATGCTATTTCATAACAATACTCATAATAATATAAATATTTTTACTTAAAAAAAAAAATTCCCCCCGCATTTTCTCGCAACTTTTCAATAGTATCCAGCTCCAGTATCTTTTGGCGGCCCCCATTTGAAAACCCCTGGGCTACGCTACTTTGCCTGCAGGATTTTACCTCAAGGTAGGCCTACGCACAGAACATGGTATTAGTGTTATTATAATTATTGTAGTTGTTATATTTTATTTACTGCCACACTTCAATATGTAAATTATATTATCAGATTTATCACAAATTTAGCGTTGTCAGGCTTTTATTTGTGCTTAATGGATCACACAAATGAAGCTGCATGCGCACTCGAGCTTATAAAATTTGATTCCACACGATGGCGCTGTTTTCGACACTTAAAATGTTTAAGAGGCTTAACTCTTATTACACAGCCTACACTGCACTTGCATATTTCGGCGGAGATTCATGTGCCATGATTTAAACGGGTCAGCCTCCTCTTCTCTTTCGTTTCACGGTAGTTCATTACAGATGTTGAGCATTATCTCCGTCTACAGGCTACATCGTATGAATGACACATATCGTCCTCAAAGCCAAGTCTGAGTATCTGCAGGTTGGAGGAATGGGCGTGACGAAAGGGGTTTCTGTTGTAGCAATTCCCCTTTCACCACGCCCATTACTCTGACCTGCTATCCCTGTCTCCTCAAAGGCATTAATTACTCAACCTTAATGTTGTTCCAAACCCATAAGACCTTCGTTCACCTTTGGAACACAAATTAAGATATGGTTGATGAAATCTGAAAGTTTTCTGTTCTTCTCTTGACAGCTACGCAACTACCACTTTGATGCTTCAAAAAGTTCATAAAGAGATTGTAAAAAACTAATACATATTTTGAGCGGTTAGTAGCCTATAAAATGTTCTGAAGAGACAAAATCGCTTTATATGATGAACAGATTGAATTTAGGCTTTTATTCACATATAAACATTCATTAACTCACACATCAGTTGTAAACAAATTAGTAGGCTACCCAGGGGGCAAAACACCTGTTTTTTAGGAAATCAGACATGGGCTGCTGTAGCCTAAAATGTTGTCATATAAAAATGAAATCTATGATGTCTGAGGATCACAACCTGGGTGGACAACCCGGTCAACAAGCTGCTGGAAACTTGTAATTAGGGTCAAACCAATGATGCCTCAAATTCTGCTTTAACTCCCCGGAATCACCCAATGAATGAATAGTGTAAATTTTTTATCTAGCAGATATCACCATGAAACTTTCCCTGTTGATTATCTAGATTAAGATGAGAAAAAAAAAAATGTATTACAAGTTTTCTGTTATTTAATGTTTAAATATGCAAACAAGGCATTATCTAATTAAATATGCTCTAATTTGCATATATTTTAAAAGACGAAATCTGAGTATTGGATAAAGCCAGGTTCAAAAATATTGTTTCATTGTGTTGACATATTAGATGAAAAAAAAAAATTACAGATTGATTTATGGATATCTACTTTTATATCCTGTAAATCAGAATATACTGTCAATAGCCTTAAAAAAATGGATTTTCGCCATGTTTTTTTTGGAATAAAATGTCATATAAATCAGGCTAGGAATAATATATTTACAAATCCCTCTACAAATGTCTTCTTAATATAACTAGGTACAAGACTGGAAAGTTTGGTGTATATAGGTACTACTGAAGAAGAGTTCTCTTATGAGAGTACTCTCGTGTTGCGTAAGCTAGCTTACTGTATTTCTGTTGCTTATAGCTTATTTCTGTTGATTATTTTAATTTCTTTAGTCTAAACTGTTTGAATTAGTCTTATTTCTTTTGATTATTTTAATTTCTTCTATGTAAAAAAAACAAAGAATTAATGAGTTTGTTCTTGTGTGTAAGCAAGTTCGGTTGAGCTTCTGCCCGCTGATCAGTTTTTCAATGTTAAAAGCCTAAATTAATTCTGTTCATCATATAGAGCAATCAAGTCTCTTCAGTAAGTGTAAATAGCTGATTTCTGAAATATGGACATTACTTGGACAGTCACCTCTGATAACAGATTTCAGATTTATTTCTGTAAAGCTGCTGCGAAATATGTATTGTGAAAAGTGCTATACAAATGAGTGTAAATTGAATTGTATTATTTTAAATGAATTTGGTGATCTATAATAAAAGAAAAATGGGGTGTATAGAAAATTGTGTACTTTTTTTAAGAATGACATTTTAGAATAAGAACAACACAATGCAATTAGCCTATTTTATTAAGAAAATATCATATACATAACAAGTGGCCTCTTTGCAAAACAAATGTCTTAAATTGTATGTGACATCAAATTATTCATGAACCTTTTGGAACAAACTAGAAACAAAAAAGCATTGAAATGTATTAACTTTATTTGTCTGGTAGCTATGTTGTTAATCGTGACTATGTAATACCTTTTTTTTTGTGGCGTTGAATAAAAAAAATACTAAAAATAAAAAATAGAAACATTACATTTTTCTCTTTACTGACATTTATAATGTGTTTATAAGTTATTAAAGAAGAAAAAGTTAAGTACAGCAAGACAAACCTTTAATATTGGGTTGACAGGCCTTGCCTGAAAGTTTGAAGTAGTTTTAAAAGCTTCGGTTTGAATGTTTTGGGATCAGGATGGGCTGAAAGAGAAGGTTTTAAAGGTGTACTGCACAACTGGGATCTATTTTTACTCAAATGTAAAAAAAAAAAAAGTTATAACCCTGACCTGGAAGGACATCACTCATATCGCTGTACCAAAAACTCCATGTGCAAAAATCCTTTAATGCCGTTTGGCCCGTTGATGGTACATCAGTACTCCTCAAATGGATAGAGCATCTACATGTAAATAATTTTCATCTAAAAACTGTGAATTTATGGAGAATTTGCTTATCGAGCTAACATGTGCTGGATAAAGTCCATCAGCATTTGAACAAAACTAATGCCTTCTTTAATACAAGCACACCCCAATGTACCTACTGCGTGATGTAAATGTCAACAGCGGGTTGGTCCTTGCATCAAAGCGCTGCTTCAGCAGATCCGTATGAACAGCACTTCATCCGACTGGCCTTCCTCAGGGATGTATGCAACTGTATCTCCCCTGTTATATCATGTTAATAGCAGTGAAGTTAAATGTAACAACAGTGACCTGCTCCTTTCAAGTAAGCTGATGATACAGCTTTGGTCGCTTGCCAGAAGGATGTAAATAGTCTATTTCCAGTATGTTGACAGCCGTGTCTTCTGGTTTGATAACAGCTCTCTACACATTAATATCACCAAGATGAAGGAGCCATTATTAGAAAGTTGCGCTCAAGCTGGCAGCACAGGATGTGAAGCAGGTCACCGTGTACTATAGTAGACAGGAAACTTGACTTTCAGAGCAACACTGACTACATCCACAAGAAGCCAAAGCAACAAACACCATTTAATGATGAAAAATGTATAGGAATCCTGGTTAAACATTACAGTAAGTAAATTTGTTAATTCATTAGATATCAGAAACTGCTATAATGTTAATTTATACATACTAATACATTTTTAATATATAAATTAACATTATGAACTAATTAACAGTGAACAACAGTATGGTTATAAATGAACATTAACCTAGTCCTAGATAACAAATGCTATAAATGTTTTGTTCATAGTTAGTCACGTCACTGTTATCATTGGCAGTAATCAAGTTATTGTTTAATTTTGCTGTTGTGATGTAACTTTACTATTTTAAGGATAGTTTTTTACTTCGGTCCATACTGCATGTCTGCTTATGTTCAATGATAAATTAAAGTCTATATTAAATATTTATAAATGGTATCTGTCTGCATGCTTTCAGCCAGTTACAAAGAACATTCTATGACAATAAAATAAAATAACATGTTTTCAGATATGTCAGTCTGTTTGTAGTAATACATAAATAAGCGCATATATTAGATCTCATTTTCTCTTTTGTTTAAAGAGGTATGCAGTATTTAGCATTTTGCTCATAATTGTGATATTCAGTTTTAGCAACTCACCTAGAAAGTTTGGCTCTCCAACCATACACGCACACACACACACACACACACAAAATTTCACCGACCAGCTTATAGTGGTTTGTGACTTTACTGTACACAGTGAGAAACAATATAAAAAGAAAAATGATTGTGCCTCTAGAGAGATCACACATCTCTCTGTGATAGCTTTTGTTCATAATACAGTAAATATTCAAATCAGGATACACAACTAGTCTCTATGCATACTCAAGAGGTGAACATTCATACATAATTCTAATTATTTTTATAAACAATTTTTTTTTTGCAACTGAATTTTGAAAAAGAAAAAAAAAGAAAAGGAAAAATAGGAGAAAAGAAATTACAGGAATAGTGTCAGATTTTTTTTTTTTTTTTTTTTTTTTACAGTTATACCTCTGTTAACTTTCAAACCAGTTGATTCTGATTCTAGCTTTGTTTTTTTCCCCCTTAGAGTCATCAGTACATGCTGCCATTAGTGAAAACCCCTAGATCAGTAAAACCTTTAGACGAGATACAACAAACGTTTGTTGACTTTGGGCATTTATTAAATCATATGGTATGTGTTCAAGTGGAGATTATTTGATACCCTATACTAGAATGCGAGTATACAGGCCCGTGTCCCTCTGTGAAACATGCCAGCATGTATCTGAGTTACACAGCAGCTAGAGGAGAAAAAGACAAGCATGTAACCAGTGAGTTAGACGTCAGACTGAGAGTTAAACGGTTTAGAAATGTGAAAGAAAGGTGAAAAGGTCTGTATATGGATCAAAAGTCCTAGACTATGAACATAAATAAAAAAAATACAAACAAAAATGCAGCTGATTATTGTTTCAGAAGTTAACATAAAACATTTACTTTTCTTCACAGATGAGAACAATGTAGCAAACTGTATAAAATACCCAAATTCACAAATAAGAGTGTCTTCAGTCCCATTGTCCCAATGGCCCTGTGCTATTAGAGAGAAACAGCACTCTTCAGATATAAAAATAGATTTCTCGTCTTTTAAAATCCTCTTAATATTTGAGCAATAATGCTGTTCCTCTTGTAAGAGAAGACAGCACCGCTCTCTGATCACCTCCGTCGACCCCTTTAGGCTTTCGTATATTTTGCATAATTTGTAATATATTTCCTTCTTGAAAATTTTGCAATTAAAACCATAAATACATACCTTACATTGGACAACAGAAAGAGGGACGGAACAAAACGCAGTAGCTTCCGAGCAGAACGACAGTAGCCAAAATCAAATGAGGAATATTTCAGTCCATTTCAAAAGAAGGTAGAAAAAAAACAAACAAAATCTCAATCAAATGTCCGTGTCCAACCTAAAAAAAGAAGAAAAAGGGACAAAAAAAAAAAAAGCATCGAGCATTAACGAGTAAAAATAGATGGCGTGATCAAACCAAACATGGAGACAGGAAGACAGCGTTGCTACAAATATAACGCTAACATCTACACGAGACCCTGTATACCTCCGTGTGGTGTGACTTTATATGCTCAGTTCACACCTACAGATATGGCACTACGTCGTCCCTCGCAGCTGGAGCAATGCCCAAAAGAAGACTCACATCCTCAGACCCACTTAGCGTGGACGGAACCATCATTTTGCTCACAGGAACCCACTAGCCTCATTGTGTCCTGTGCTGTATGCCAGCTTATTTAGTCCCCCGTGTGCCAGGTGGCCCATACGGAGTGCGTTTCACTTCCTCTGTCTTTACCAGATGACGCTGGAGATGCTCGTCTCTCTGGGTAGCAGCGGGAGCATGGCGTTGTTGGCGTGGTGCTCGTCCAGGCTGTGTTGGCGCAGGGTCTTGTTGTTGACGGGCCGCTGGCCGTTCAGGAGGGTGAGGGGCAGGTTGCAGTAGGTGTGCTGGGGTGGCAGAGTGCCTCCGGCCGTGAAGGGCAGCTCGTAGTCGTAGCTCCGGTAGTGTGAGTGTTTCTGCCGTGCCAGCGAGTGCGAGCGGTACGAGCTCCGCAGGGACGGGCGCAGCTCGGGGTGAGCCGGAGCCAAGGCGGCGGATGTGGCCGTTGCCATGGAGATGGCCGAGACGGTCTGCAGGTCGGCGAAGGGGCCGGGTTCGCTGGCGTCCAGCGCGTGATTGGTGAGGGTTTGCTGGGGGCGGCGGTACGGCATGGTGTAGCGGAGCTGCTTCCAGAAGCTCGAGCCGGGCTTGTTGCTCTGCGGGCCATTCCAGTGCACCACGCTCAGGCATTTAATGGACTGTTTTAACTCCTCCACCTCCTGGTAGTTAATGACTCCTCGAAGATCGGCACACTCAATTAGGATCACTTTAATGTCCCCTGAAACCAGAGAGTTGCGGAGACGGGACTCCAGCTCAAATATACTCCACCCGCGGCGCAGCACGTAGCTCGGGGTCAGCACGATGATCAGACGTTTACTCATGTCTACGCAGCGGGACACGTCCTCTATGTAAGCTACATGACAGACAAAGAAAAAAATAAACTGTAATACCAAAATCACAGATTATATGAGGGCTGAAAATAATGCACATTTGAAGACAAACACACATTTAAGACACAACAACCACAGTCATTCATGAACAACAATCTGTGTGTGCGCGTGTTTTTGCATTCAAACAAAGCTGTACCTCTAAGAAGATGTGTGTCATCCTGGTAATGTTGACTGCTCATACCTGGACATAAACATTCAACTTTCAGACAAAGCACACATACAGGGCAAAAACACCTGACATATGACCAAAACAAACACAGTGTTACATAAACGGTCTCTGATGGCTAATAAAAAAATATCTCATTATTATTTTGGTACTTGCCCACATTTGGAATATTAATAATAGTTAAATTATCGTTGGGTTCTACAGAAAGTTTTCACCGAAAGTTTTAAGACTAAAGTTATTTTGTTTTTTTTAACTTTCAACATAAGGCTTTCTGATCATATTAATGCTGATGGGAGAGTTTATTTATTTTTAATTACAAATGATTAAATTACCCTGCAGTATTAGGAAGCAAGGTAAATCCAGTGCTGCTACCATGTTTATGAGATGAAAATGTCACACTTCATTATGAATGAGTTTTCATTAGCTCTGTACAATTAGTGCGGTTTGTCAAATCTGTCCATACAACTTTTTTTATGATTGTTGTAGGTTTCTGAATACACTCCTAAAACTTCACAAGAAATTAATTTCTCTGATTATTTCTGAAATTTCTGTGAAAATATGCCTTGTGCTAATGAAAATGTTTTACACATTTAAGACAACATTTACAAACACACTAACAAAGACATACATGCATTCACACAAAACACACATTCTGCACATACTGCTGGTAGGAATGAGATCTCGGTCAGGGATGAAAAGTTTGTATCCATAATGTTTCTCCAGGACATCAGGGAGAATCTCCAGAGCAAAGCGTTCCTCCTCCTGTAATTCCTGACCCCACTGATCCAGCTCCAACTTAGTGTAGGACAGGTACGCATCATACTCTTTATTTTCTGAGGAGAAAAGAAAGAAAGAAAGAATGAAATTAGAGGGTTTAACAAAATACTTTGGAAATGATTCTGATGAAAAAAGAGTCCTAATTACATACAGTAACAATCAGGATGAACAAATATGTAATTGCTGCAGTGTTGTGCTCAGTAACTCCTGTAGGGGGAGTGTGTGGCTTTACCTCCGTCTGTATCCTCCCCACCAAAGTGATGCCTGTAGCAGAGCAGCAGCTCAATCCTGTAGCATTTATACACAGACAATAACAACGCCAACAGCAGAAGAATCGCACCCAGACCACCGGCCAACTCAACAGTGTACATCAGCTCCACTGAGAGACACAAAATGAAAAGAGAGACAAAAATAAAGTTATGTAAGCTGACAATTTATCCTAGAACACATTAACATCATCATATCATGCATTTAAACTCTTCAGCCTGTAAAACTACTGTGCCGGTATTATGAGTGCTGGGATAAGCAGCAATTCCACATACGACAAATTAAAGAATTCCCTGGTATTGCCATCATACACTCATCTAAAGGATTATTAGGAACACCATACTAATACTGTGTTTGACCCCCTTTCACCTTCAGAACTGCCTTAATTCTACGTGGCATTGATTCAACAAGGTGCTGAAAGCATTCTTTAGAAATGTTGGCCCATATTGATAGGATAGCATCTTGCAGTTGATGGAGATTTGTGGGATGCACATCCCAAAGATGCTCTATTGGGTTGAGATCTGGTGACTGTGGGGACCATTTTAGTACAGTGAACTCATTGTCATGTTCAAGAAACCAATTTGAAATGATTCGAGCTTTGTGGCATGGTGCATTATCCTGCTGGAAGTAGCCATCAGAGGATGGGTACATGGTGGCCATAAAGGGATGGACATGGTCAGAAACAATGCTCAGGTAGGCTGTGGCATTTAAACGATGCCCAATTGGCACTAAGGGGCCTGAAGTGTGCCAAGAAAACATCCCCCACACCATTACACCACCACCACCACCAGCCTGCACAGTGGTGACAAGGCATGATGGATCCATGTTCTCATTCTGTTTATGCCAAATTCTGACTCTACCATCTGAATGTCTCAACAGAAATCGAGACTCATCAGACCAGGCAACATTTTTCCAGTCTTCAACTGTCCAATTTTGGTGAGCTCTTGCAAATTGTAGCCTCTTTTTCCTATTTGCAGTGGAGATGAGTGGTACCCGGTGGGGTCTTCTGTTGTTGTAGCCCATCCGCCTCAAGGTTGTGCGTGTTGTGGCTTCACAAATGCTTTGCTGCATGCCTCGGTTGTAACGAGTGGTTATTTCAGTCAAAGTTGCTCTTCTATCAGCTTGAATCAGTCAGCCCATTCTCCTCTGACCTCTAGCATCAACAAGGTATTTTCGCTCACAGGACTGCCACATACTGGATGTTTTTCCCTTTTCCCACCAATCTTTGTAAACCCTAGATATGGTTGTGCGTGAAAATCCCAGTAACTGAGCAGATTGTGAAATACTCAGACCGGCCCGTCTGGCACCAACAACCATGCCACGCTCAAAATTGCTTAAATCACCTTTCTTTCCCATTCTTACATTCAGTTTGGAGATCAGGAGATTGTCTTGACCAGGACCACACCCCTAAATGCATTGAAGCAACTTCCATGTGATTGGTTGATTAGATAATTGCATTAATGAGAAATTGAACAGGTGTTCCTAATAATCCTTGAGGTGAGTGTATTTGTGTCTAATAAACATGGCATTGTTAAATAGACATCTCATATAATGCACTCTCTGTTTTAAAAAAAAAATGTTTTATAAATGCTGTAGCTGTATAGAGCAGTGCCCATACACTTTTTCTGCAGCCTTGGTTCCGGAAGTATTTTTCCCACATATATATATGAGCTCTAGCGCAAGTTCTACCAGGAAGACTCAAATGTCACGTCATTCATTACCCACAGATCTAGCCAATCATCACTCGACATCTGGACTAGTCCGGTTCACACCCATTACTGCGTTGGCAGATACTGACGCCAGCGTTCACCCCAATCCTCCCCACCAGCACCAGGTCGGTCCCTGTCCATCCATCGGGTGTAGGCTCCGCCCCTGCCTTCATCTTCAGGCAGGAACTGCAAGTTTCCGTTACCCTCCGGATTTGGACTACGGACGGGGTCTACGACAAATATCTATTTTATACTAATTTGCATACAACTGTTAAATACATCGTATCCATATGTTCTTTTGCCTCCTAAGTCTTTCTGGTAGAACTACAATTCCATGAAGCATTGTGAATGAAAATCTAATTAAAAAGTAGATTGGTGGATTTTCTCTTCAGAATCATGGGGATCATGAATCATGAATCACTAGGACTTTTTTCCCTAGGAATTATGCTGTTAGTTGAATGCTGGCTGATGGCTCAAACAAAAACATACACCATCAATTAACAACCTCGCAGCTTACAGTAGGCCTGTCTTTGAAGGTTTAAGATTCCCCAGTGGTGAAAATGAATGAGAGTTTTACTTTCAGAACCCAACTGTTACATTCTATTACAGAAACATTCCACGTCTAGAATACTATTTCATCTGTTTTGTAACCATGGCAATATCAGTTGGAAGATTCAAATCTAATTTAAGACTTAAGTAATTCTGAGCAATATGGTCCCTGATCCCTAGCATAGGATTGTAGGTTTGCTGGCATCAGACTTCTTGGCGAGCTAAACCGGCAAGACATCCTATGTCAATTAGCTTCTCAAGCAAATCTACCAATCAGATCAGCACCAAACCAGCCTGGACCAGCATGGAAATTCATGCTGCGCTAAGGACATACACAAGGGGTGAGAAATGCAAAATTACTTCAGAATGATTAAGTGCTAATGATGTTCATATTGTTCAAAGCTCCTCTGCGCTACAGCTAATGGAGGAAAATACGCAAGATATACTCAGATGCTTCAGAGAAGCTGAAAGATTGTGAAAGCATGTTTGTTTGTGTGCTCAGCAATGAGCTGAAGGAGAGAGAGGGGGTGCATGTGGAAGATTTGGTTTGTGTGTGTGTGGCTTTGAGATTATCTGAAGAAATGTGTGTGTACAGCTAAGACGAGTTGAAAGAGAGAGAGAGAGAGTGTGTGTTTTTTTCATTTGTGTGTGTGAGAACAGTTGAATGAGTTTTGAGTTGGGCTGAGAGGGAGAGAATGTGTGTGAACTGCTGAAGCTGTCTCCTCCTCTGAACTGCCATTAAAAGAGAAGATAGGAAGCCTTCAAAGCAGCTCTCTTTAAAAGAGAGTGAATTTTAGATGCTGATGCATTTCCCTAAAGGAGAGAAAGAAAGAGACAGAAAGAGAAGAGGAGGGAGACACAGGAACATGCTGTGCTGTTTATGTAAAGAAATCCCACAGCACATTAAAGGGATAGTTTACCCAAAATGAAAATCCTGTCATCATTTACTCATCCTGATGTCATTCCAAACCTGTATGACTTTGCTTCTATGGTACAAAAAAGGTGTGGCTTTGAAGAATGCCCAAGCTGCTCTTTTCCATACAACGAAAATACATGCACAATATGGTAACGGCAGGGTCTGTCAAAATGCTGATTTTATTTGATATAACAAATATGTAATCATTTTAAATAATATATTATTATTGTACAATATTCATCTATCCATTCATACGACTCTTTAGGTGAATGTGATTTTTAATTCTCACCACTCGGACTCACAGAATTTGGTAACTTTACTGATAATCACCCGCAATTTAGCTGGATACTGAATAACATACTGGGCTCCCATCTGCTTTAGCCTTTGCCGTACTGTGTAGAACTCATTGAAATCTTGATAAAACGAGATTCTGCTGTTCTAAAACATCAGGTCCACTTTTTGCATCACACTTCTACTGGCAACCAACACCTGCTTTTTTCCCCGAAAGTTGAAAAAGTTGGAACCGAACAATAAGCGGACAGAGTCGACCTATGTCATCAGTGTTCGGTATAGAGATTTGATGAGCTCCCTCCAATTTAACCAGACCCAGTTTGGTTTCAAACCGAGGAACTTCGGCAGCCATGACTAAAAAAAGTTAAAGTTAAAGTTCGGGTAGACACCTTCAGCATTTTCAGGCAGACCAACTGTTTTGATAATAAGAAATCTTTCTTGTGCACCAAATCAGCATATTAGAATAAGATCTGAAGGAGCATGTGACACTCAAGACTGGAGTAATGTTTATTTATTTTATTATTGTGGGGGGGTATTTCTGCTGAAGAAGATCAGCCTTAACATTCTTCAAACATCTCTTGAAAGTCATACAAACAACATCAGAGTGAGTAAATTACAGAATTTTCATTAGGAGTGAACTGTTCCTTTAACCGAGAAGCAGCTGGTATGACTCAGTCGATTGAGTTCATGTGTGTTACAGTTGAATGCGTTACCTCGTTTCCCAATCTGTACGTTGGCTTGTCGTCTCCCATTGCTGTTTTCCGCATAACAGGAATAATTACCCAGATCTACCTCCTCCAGTGAGTCTATGGTCAGAGTAATGGACACTTCCTGTTCACCCAGGTGTTCTCTGACGGTCCTGGTGGAGAGAACGAAACAATGAGCCATTGTTCACCATGGGCTGTGGAATCAAAGTTTTTTAATTAGCCCCTTTTAACAGAGGATTTTGGGGATAAATTTTAGACTGAGCAGCTTGTAGAGATTAGACATTTTGGGAGGAAGGGCTTTGGGTTTGGTCGGCACTCAACAAATGGGGCTCTCATTTAATTATAATAAAACATTCAGTCTCTTGTTTGTCCTGGCTGAATCATTTGAAACTGAAATTTCATTTAAAAGATGCTGACATTGCTGCTCCTTAACTGCATGTAAATGCAAATGCATTCGGTGCATGGTGCGCGATACATTTTGCTGTGTTATTAGGATGTATTCAGAGCCGCTCTGATCCAGCTCTCTTTCAGACAGGGGAATTAATAATAGTGTGTCATCACAGCGACCACCCCTGCTAGATATAAATAGGCTCATACACAAGCTTGTGATATCAGTAATTGAAAATGTACTGTCGACATCTCAGTGAACATTTAAAGTGTGCTTTACGGTGCACCATATATCGTATTGAATAAGCGATTTCACAGTGGAAGCTAGTTTTAAAAGCAACTGTTTCTTGAATTCCATTACAAATCTGTGAGGTGGAACAGTAATAGTAATACATTCAAACTTTGATATATACCATGGTACTGAATTATAACCTTATTCTTTTACCATGGTATTTTACACTCAAAGTATTTTGAAAGTATCACATAAATAGCCAGAATAAAATGATCCACCAGCTAAACCATTACAAACTGTAAATATAAATGTTAAAATATTTTATATTGATAAAAAAAAAATAAAAAAAAAAATCTGTCTAAGCTGCTTCTGTACACCTAATGCACAATATTCATGCTGTTCTCCTGTTTGCACAGGAATTTTTTGCAGCAAAACATGTTTACTCTTGCTTTCACTGTGTTCCTCCTTACTTGATTTCACTCTCTCGAATGCGACTCTGGTCCATGTCCTCAATGAACTTCTCTCCTTTCATCCAGTAAACAAGTGGACTGATGTCCCCATGGTATCCGAAGAAGGCTCGGCACGTCAGGTTCAGCATGCTTCCTGCAGGGGGAAGGGAGGTTTGTGATTACACATTGATACCAAACTTCTGTTTTCTGTATTCAGTCGTTTCTCTGCCCAGGGATTGTTGTCTTATGTAAGAAAATGTAGGGCCCATACTGTGTTTGTGAAGACAGAGACAATTTCCCTGCACTGGCCACTAGGGGGTCTCCATGTAATCAATGGCAGCTGACAAGCTCACAATGGCATATTGTAGGTTAATGAGACTCACCAGTGTGCTTAAAAAAAGGAAGAAATTACTTTTTCTTGACAATACATTATAGTAGTATACTATATGTATATTTATATGAGAGCATATAAAATGCAGTTTATTTTCAGTTTTTCGAATTTAATTTCTATAAGATTTATTTAAACACCCTGAAAAGGATAGCTGAAAACTTCTGTCATCATTTACTCACAGTTAGGATATTGTTCCAAACCTGCATGCCTTTCTTTCTTTTGAAGAAAAGAAAGAAAGGATGCTATGAAGAATGTTGGCAATCAAACAGTTTCAGTTCCAATTGACTTCCATTGTATTTTTTTGTCCAAACAATTGACACATGAGAACCAAACTGTTTGGTTTCTCAGAATATCTTCTTTTATTTTCCACAGAAGAAAGTAAGTCATACAGGTTTGGAATGACATCATGATGAGTAAATGATGGAATTTCCATTTTGGGGTGAACTAGCTTTTAAAGCATTATTCTGCTAAAGCAAGACTCTTTAACAGGGGGTCCATGAACCTTAGGAAACCAATTATTGATCACATACTTTTGTGTGTGTGAAAAAGTGTTACACAAAATATGCTTCAAACTTATAATGTATAACTTTAAATGATCATAAGCCAGTTAAAATGCTACACTGCAATGTGTAACATTAGGTTCTTGTTCTGTCTCTATCCCTATTTTAAAGTATTTACAGGGGGGTATAAAAAAAAAAAATCAGCATTGCATTACAAATTAAAACACAAAACTGAGAATTACAATCCTCCAAAACAGTGAGTTTATTTATTTCTTTATGAGCATGTTTATCCTCAGTGGTTTGAAGTGCTATTTCTATCTTTCTTTAGTTGCGGTTGAGGTGGTATTTTCGCCTTAAGGTTGAGATGTTTGTCAGTTGTAATGACGTTAATTAGGCATGTCTTTAGACTACCAACGAATAAGGCCCAGCACCAGGGAAAATCTTGCTCCAGGCCCCCAAAACAACCCAGAAATAGTGTCTGTCTCTCACCAGGATGTAAAGTACATGCAGAGCATCTGATCAAAGAGATACTGAGACCATGAGTGTGTAAAACAGCACCATACACGCACACTGTGAATGAAATCACGTCATAGAAATTTAACTGATACTTGGTTTGATGTGTTGTTGTCATATAATAATAAACACAAATTACATTTCTGGAATGCAAATTTTTAGACATTCATAGTTTCAGATCTTTGAATCAATTACATTTACATTTAATCATTTAGCAGACGCTTTTATCCAAAGCGACTTTCAAATAAGGGAAAACACAAGCTATTTATCATTCAGGAGCCAGCAACATTAACAGTGCCACAATGCTGAATTTCAAGAGTAAACAAAAGCTAGAGCAGAAGTGTAACTGCAAAAGAGCAGAGAAAAGAGATTTGAATTTGATTAGGATGTGAGTGGAGCAAGACCGAGAGGGGTGAGACGTCGACCAGATACATTGGCGTGTTCTTAAATTGTGCAGGCTTAATTGCGCTAGATTGAAGGCTGGCCAAAACAGCACTGCAGTACTCCAGTCTCAAAATGACAAGATCCTGGATTAGGAGCAGCCCATGTATGGGACTGTACACACTAAAACACCCAAGCAACCACCTACAACCACAAAGAAACAAACTTACAACCACTCAAAACACCAGCAACTGCATCAAATTTAAATACGGTTAAACCAGAGTTAGTTTTTTTAATGACTCAAATCAGTTCTTCAGTATGACTGTACTATCTTTTAGTCTAACTGATCAACTTGACTTTTTTTTCAGACTGTTTTTTTTCCCCCATAAAAAAATCGGACAGACGTACATTCTGAATCATCTATCTTTCTGGTCTCTCAAGTTTTCTGGTTTTCCATCTTTCTCTCAAACCCTTAATGCTCTTAGCCTGTCTAACGTCAGACCTCGTCTCATTGAGACGTGTCTGGGAACCACATGTTAATTTTCTCGTATTTGAGGCGTGGTTTACGAATGCCCAGAGACGTTTATTGGGTGCTACGAATGTCTATCAAATGCGCCTGTACGTAGCTCATACCCAATCGTTTCAATTATATCAGATGACGTATGTAGAGCGACAGAAAAGTTGCTCTTTTTTCAAAATAAACTTGCGTTCTAAACTACTTAGAACAATATCTAAGGCTGCATCGAAAGGTAACTTCGCGTCTGCTGCCATGTTGGATCCATAGATGTAAACAAACTGCTTCGGTGTGTTGCATAGACGTCGTCATCGTCTTGCTGCTCCTCGTTCTGTGATTGGTTCCCTATCTGAGGCGAAAATCTGGTCCATGGAATCCAGGCTGCCTAGCAGCGAGAATAAAATCGCGCTGCGCGCAAGGCAGCATGGGGAAACCCAGGCTATAATGCTCTATAAATGCTTAATGCTCTATAACCTTGAAATTTCAAGGATTTTTAAAGCCTTTTTACTCTCAGGAAACAACTTTTCTAGGTACTACTTTTCGTCATTACTATAGTCTTCTGAGTCACATGATCCTTCAGAAATCATATCAATAAATTTTTCCTACTATATTCAATATTGAAAACAGTTGTGCTGCTGAAACTGAGATACACATTTTTTTCTTACATCTATTCGCATAGAGAATTCTGATTGGTCTAATCATGCGTTGTGTGTTTATTCTCGTGCAAGTGTACAGCAAGTGTATGTGCTGATTGCCATGACAACAGCAGCTCTGATGCGGCATAACTATGTATGTGTAAACCCAAGCTTAACTAATACTTTAACAATATTCATTTGCAAGCTCTGGTATTTCCTTTAGAAATTGTTTTCTCCTCTGTTATAGCCACAATCTTGTCTGCCTCCTAATCAGGGGATAACGCACAACAGATATGGAATAATTGAGCAATTTCAATACATCATTTAGGAAGCAGCTAGAAAAAGCTGATATTTAATAAGGTCTGCCACCAGAGAGAGCTCTAAGCTCTATCCAGAGCCATTGTGCTGTTCTGAGTGTGTTTGAATGAAATGCAAGTGTACTGAGCTGTTAGCTTGCGGTGTCTCGCTCCATTTACCAACACAGCCGAAACACTGACCAAGCATTCCTCTGCAAACACACACACACACACACACACACACACACACACACACATGAATGAACGAATAGAGACCTATACGTCAACATTATGACCTTCAATGAGAATTCACTTCACTTAAAGAATAAATCTCACAGCACTGCTGCTTTAGCAGACTGAATGCACAGATTTCTTTGTATCCATCTTTTTTCTCCCCTCCTCCAATTCTTCAGCTGATTTGTTCCTCAGCAGTGCAACCCAACGGGGACATGTAAGACTTTAATTATCTGTATAGAATAGGGCTTTGTGAACAGGTACTCCTCCGCAGATCCTTTCATACTCCCTGTCCTCCCCACATCCTTTCTTTCTGATGTCATAATAGAGACCCTGCCTCAGCACCTCTCTCACCGATGTTACAGCGTGTGTGTCTGACACTGAAAGAGTGTGCAAATGAGAGAGAAAAGACAATTAGTGCAGTTTAATCCATTTTTTAGAGCTGTGAGCACATTTGAATTGTAAAGGGAGATTCGTGAACAAAGAGAAAGTTTTCTATTATAAATCGCAGACTCACACACACACATTCGATTTAAGCACTAACTATTCTAGAGGTTTTAAAATGGTCAAAAGCACACACACAGACACATATGTGCCCCCTCCCCCCCACACAGGCGGCATTTCTCCAGAGGATCTGTTTCAATCTCCAAAATAAATCTAAATCCAGATATATCAACACGTCAGCAGGCCCTTACGTATTCAACCCACTGCTTCTATTCTTCTCTCTCAGCATTCTCTCTCTCTCTCTCTCTCTCCGTACAGCTTTCTTCCGCTGACAGCGGGATCAAACTCCGTCAGACCCCTGGGAGATCATGTGTGGAAATCGCACGCGTCACATGACTTCCTGTTGGTATGTGACTATAGCACAAGGCTGATTAACTGTGGTAGGCAGTTTTGGAGATTGAATCACATTAGGATGGACTGAGGAGTCAATAGGATAGTTAATTCAATACATTCAAATGTGAGAACCAATTCAGTTTGCCTTTAAACAAGGTTCAAGGTTTGGCTAGTTAGCAAAAGTAGCCATATATTCCGACAGACAAAAAAAAAAAAAAAAGAATATATATATATATGCATATTTATATATATATATATATATATATATATATAATACACATATATACCATTCATAAGTGAGTAATATTTTTTAATGTTTTGGAAAGAAGTCTCTTATGCTCACCAGGGCTGCATTGAAAAAACAATACAGTAAAATCAACAATCTAAAATAATCTGTTTTCTAGTTTAAAATGTAATTTCCTATAATGGCAAAGCCATTGCAGTCTTCAGTGTCACATGATCTTTCAGAAATAGATATAGAGGTGTTTGGAATGACATGAGGGCGAGTAAGTGATTTTTGGGTCAACTCTTCTTTTAAAGGTATTTTTTTATATTTGTATTTAATAGGACTCACATTCTCTTCAGTGTCTTTCAGCTTCTAAGAGCCAGCAATGAGGAATGTGCACTCAAATC
Source organism: Semotilus atromaculatus (assembly GCA_031834385.1). NCBI lineage: Eukaryota > Metazoa > Chordata > Actinopteri > Cypriniformes > Leuciscidae > Semotilus > Semotilus atromaculatus. The sequence continues at coordinate 29,353,125 of JAULUF010000055.1, forward strand.
CCCAAAGGAAAGATACTAAACTCCGGATATCTGACAAACTGCCAGGATGGACACAAATGAGGTGTTTTTTGGGCTGCAAATATGATTTAATCTGATTATTCTTCGAGCTCAGGCTGGGAAAATAAATAAAAATGACAGTTTGTTCAAGTATGTGTAACTCCTAACAGTTTGTAGATGACTGACTGTGAAATGCTCTGTGTTTGACACGTGCAAGTGTGTGTGAATATGTTTGTGTTTTATACTCCTCTTTTCTGAATGCAGGTGAGTAAGAGTCTGTTAACAGACTGACAGGAGGTTTATGTATGGTTTAAGCTACGCCTGAAACTAAACCTCGGCAGAAGGGAGGCCGGGTGTTGTGGAATGTCAGATGAAAAGATTTCTTCTTATTAAAGTGAAGGACAGAGATCAAACAATATAGAGACGCAGAGGATATAGTGTCAAGGGTTAAGAATCAAAGAGAGGTGCAGAGACAGATTCAAGTAGAAAGTGAAATGACACTGTATTTGTTGTGTGTCTATGCAAGAACAGATGATTGGTTATAAATGCCTCAAACACCCATGCCATTTTCTACTCGGCCACATGAGAAACTTTTGACTATCTACATAAAACCTGTGTCCATTTTGCTGTTATTCTGGCCAGGACCAGCCCACTTAAAAAGGAAGATATTGTCTGGATGACATATATGACCAACCAACATTTATTTTTGTCCGTCAAATTTATCTATGCTCACAATAAAAAAAAATAAAAAAATCAACAAACCATTAAAGTGCCCCAATTTTTTCCCGAATATTACCTTTCATGCAGTGTGTAATATAGCTGTTTGTGAATGTAAAAGGTCTGCAAAGCTTTAAAGATCAAAGTGCACTACAAATAAAGTTATTGTCTCCTATAAGAAGTCTCTCTTCTGTAACATATTTACGTAGGTTAGGTTTGTAACAACTTTGCATAATACCATCATATGGTCTTCATTGGCTGATTGCAAACAAAGTCCACTTCGACCCACTTCCAAACACTGTAGTTGTAGCTAAGAAACAACATGTCTAGAAGATGCTGTTTTCTGCGCTGCGTATCCACTTTGCATGCACTTCCAAAGGATGAAGGACTCGTGCTGGAATAGATATGGTAAAACCGATGCCATTGTTACTGTTTATATATCACTGTTCATACGCTCTCTGCAGAAGCCTCCGGAGCTGAAATTCAGTAATGGCCATGTAAGCAGTAGACAAATCACAACAGACTGAGCCATCTGACCACTCAGAGCAGAGGAAGCTCTCGGAAAGGAGGGGTTTAGAGGCGATGAATCCTTTATTGAGCCATTTCACTGACAAAAAAGGTGATGCTGCAATGTATATTATGAGAAAATGTGATTATATCATATTATGAAAACTTTTTCTGACCTTCGATGCTTGCAAACCTATTGTAGGAGACCTCCATAACAACATTAAGAACCTTTGAAATAGCATAATAGTGGCGCTTTAAACAAATTCACACATTCAAATCCTAACTTAACCGCTTACATAATATGAAATTCCACATTATACATTCCACTTAAATAAAACGCAATGATTCATTACATTCCTATAACAACGCAATTTCAGTTAGTAAAAGCCCTGCTTTATTAGCCAACTGATATGGATCACACTGGGGCCAACTTGGCAAAATTCCTTGCAAATAGACTTGCACTACACCCTTCAGGTCCTACAGCTTTCTTTCTAATTGAAGTTTGAAACATTTTTCTCAGATATTAAGCTAAATCTCTCGGAATGAAAGTCATATGGGTTTGGAATGACATGGGGGGGTCAGTTAATGATCACAGAATTTTGGGTGAACTTCCCTTTTAAAGGGCATACCAAAAATTGCTAGTGCATGAAAGGTCATGGCGGCTCTATCAGGGTCATACGCATGATTAGAAACCATGGCCTTGTGGGCCAAAAATGTGTGACAAAGGACTCTGGATTGGACTGAACACTTCAGAATAGAGATAACGCGACTTCACTGTCAAGTCATTCCTCTTTTGTGCTCTCTCTCTCTCTCTTTCTCAAATTAAGCTGAAAATGTATGTGCTCAAAAATGTGAAGCGGATAACTAAGCTGCTGCTCATTGGCTGTTACGATCTCTCATTTGCCTACTGCGCATTACATACAAATGTTTATTAAACAAAGATTAGATTTAAATTAACAAGAAATGGCACAAAAATAATCATTTAATTCATCATTTAATCCACAGCTGTGGCCAGATAGCTGAAAATGGGCTTGTAAATCACAAATATCTGGTTCCAGGCTATTTAGCCCAACATCCTAACAGCAGAAACACAACTTTTGCACATATCCTGCTTTTGTACTGTTCCTTTAAGGATATCAGTGGCCAATCTTACCCAATAATACATTTAGATGTTTATTTAGAGAAATGCCCTCATCTCCCGATGGTTGCTTAGCAACAACTGTATTATTTTGGGCAAGGGTGATTAATATTAAGAAGAGTTCTCTGAATACCTCTGCACAAATCCTCCCCACTTCTGCGTTAACGTACGTCGGTGTTTTCTCTGTGTGTGTTTTGTGCCATCTGTGAGGAAGCAAAGCAAAGGCACACAGCGAATACATTTAAATCAAGTTAAATTAAGTTTAGTTAAACCTAACATGTTCATTTGCGACTGCCTCATATCAATGACAAATAAATCTTAAAAAAGGATAGATTTTAAAAATCCTTTCAAAATTGATGTAATGCATATTTCTGAGTCAGGAACAATGTTTTTAAACAAAGATTTAAAATTTTTTTTTTATATATACATTCTATATAATTTTATTGTGAAATGTTAGTAAAGTAACATTAGAGTGTGTACAGTGCCTAACACATTTTTATTTTTATTAATTCATAATTATTGTATTCTAGGGATTTAGTATCTTTAGCATCTGATTTTACTTTTAAATACAGAAAATAATCATACAATTACCAGTAAATGCATTCAATACAATAACTATTCACAATCTTTTTCAGCCATTTGTTCAGTTTTACCTATTATTTGTTAGTTTAAATCAAGAATTTACATGGTTGACAGGGAATATGCTGAATACTTTTTTTTCTTCATTTCAATTACATATAAAAATAATATAAGTGTACCAACCTACCCATTCTTGAAAGCAGCTATTTTGATCAGAATTTGAGAGATATCTACAAACCCTTTCTCTCTGCAACAAGGATCGATTATGCATTATCTTTCTTACTGTTATTACTTTGTTCATAAAAAAGACCCATATTTGCAGTTGTGCCACCCTAACATTTAGGAATATACAAATTCCCAGATAAAAGTTTTTTAATCATCTCAACAGCATATAAAAAAAATTAAATTAAAGCTTTCAAAGTATTTTAGTATTTTATTTTTTAAATGTCCTATATATTAAATATGGTTGCTCCAACTGGCATTTTGGGGTTTTAAGATAACAAAACTGGTACCAAAAATAATATTTATTATTTGAATGTACTGAAAATGAATTAAAACTAAATAGGTTTTATAGAATAAGTGATATGTCATGAATTTATCAAATTATAAGGTAATTATGAACTTTATTTAGAGTTCATGATTACTCTAAAATATACATGCCATGACATTGACCCATAAACATCAATAATAATAGTAGTTCTAAAATTAACAATTAAATAAATGAATCTACCCTAATCTCAACCCAGTACACATATATAAAAAGCTTTTTTCCCTACACTTTTTCCAGAAATCTATTTGGCATTTATTACAATAACTTCAAAGCAGTTCAATGTCGATTTGACCTCTTTAAAAACATTTTTGGAAAAAATTGAAGGAAAGAATTAAAATAAACAACTGACAGGAGTGTACACCAGTGAAAAAAAACAAATGTTAGCATGTGAAAATTCATTGTATTTATTAATGGTTTGTATATGGGTTCTCTGAGACTCCAAACAAAAGTAATGAAGCAATTTTTCATAAAGGACGGTTGATGCATGTTATCAAGCTGAAATTTTGTTTATAATCAGATCTCATTAGATTAGAACAAGCAATGGTGTTTCACCCTGATACTTCAATGTTTATTGGTACATTTTTCGAGCCCTTGGGGGCTCTAAGACCGCAAACCGAACATGAGGGTTAAGATAAACTCTCATCAGTCCAATGCAATGTATAAAATACAGACAGATAGTCAAGTCTTTTCCGTATTTGTTCCTTTATATCTGTTCAGCTTGGCTAGTGACTGCAAAGAGACAGAGGAAGAAAGGTCACCTCCCCCCCCCCCCCCCCTTTCCATGTTAAATGTGAATCAGCCCAGTCTCTTTCAGTCTCGTTTTTTCCCCCTTTCTTTGTATGTTTGGGATTTTTGAGTTGTGCTTTTGTGTGTGTGTGCACACATAGGTGTGTGAGTACCCCTGTTGTCATTAATAATGACTGGATGTGATGGTTTCACACACAGCACACTCTATCCGTCTCTCTCTATCCTTCACTCATCATCCCATCATCTCACATCATCATCTGTTCCGCGTCTATGGCAGGGAGCATGAAAAATGATTTCGATAGCTCATCTCTCATAATAAGCATGTTTATAGCAAAGTAATGGCCATATACATCATACATATCACATAGTATTACACAGTGGCATCAACAAATGCTGGAAATAACTAGTATTAGACCAGCAATATCCTCTTACCTGCAATATACTTATAAAACTGTGTGTGTAAGTTTGCATGTGAGTGTGTGTGTGTCAGTATTTGTGCGTGTCCAATAAGATTTCTGCAGGAAGTGCTCAGCGAGGAGTGATTCCCTCATGAAACGTTCTAAAAGCATTAAATATTCTTCCACCAGCTCAGAATTCTGTCTCCATCTCCCAGAACCTCCTCACTCGCTCTTTAATACTCTTCTTTCCTTGAAAATCGCTCTCTCTCATTTCCATCTGTCACTACATTTCTTTCATTAGATGTCACCTGCAACTTACATCTGTACGCCACACATTTGAGATTCTGAGTATGTATTCGCTGGTTCATTTAAAAGAGGTCATGAATTGAGAAATACAAATTTCCTTCATCTTTTGACAGGTCATTGTACTATAAAAACATCCTGTAAGTTTCAGAAATCAAAACCTACTTTTTCGTCCAAAAACAGCTTTTATTGAAAACAAGCTCTGAAAATGACTTGTTTCGGATTTTGTCACATTATGATGTAATAGCGCGGTGAAAGACGGCCTCTGCAGAGGAAAACTAATGCCTGCTTCTACATCATCACATCTTTATCACTGGCACGATAATGTCGATGAGAGATACTGGATCACTGGACTAAAAATAACATTACCTTACAAAGGATCCTAAAGCTAGGAAAGTGCTTATTTATTTTCAACTGTGAATGTCTCAGTGCATCATTATTTTTTTGTTTAGTACTAGTACATTTCACTGTGGATTCTTTGGAAAAAAGCAATTTTGGCGCAGGCTTTGCTAACTGATTTTTACTGTAAACTAAGGACTCGACAGTAATGCCACAACATGTAAATTACCGTGTTACTTCTAATGCCCATGCCCAGTCTTTGTAGTGTTTTCTGATATGTAATGGTTCAAGTAAGACGTTCTTTGTCTCAAAATGGATTATTGCCATGTGTCAGCAAATCTCTGGCTAAAACTCCTGTTATAATCAATGATGCTATCTACACTCTTATTTACATCATGTTTGAACTTTTAGTTATGATTCATATTTTTCTTTACATTATTCTAAATGTCTAGTTCAGTTAATGTTGCCTTAATTTAGTTTGATTAAATTTTTTGTTAAATTAGGCTAATAGATACTTTATTCATTACCAACTCTTAATTTTTTTTACAAATATTTTATTCAATTTGTTAAAGGTGAAATAAGTAATTTGCGACATTACAAAATTTCATACATAAACAAATAAATACTTTTACAAAATGGTTTTATTTAACAAGGAGCAGGTCGCTTTATGAGGCCACCCTTGTTGAAATCACATGATCAGCGTAAAAATATATGTTATATCCCAATTATTGTATACTTTCGCTTATAGAATAAATGAATCATGGCTGACTGAAAAAAGTGCATTACGTCGTAACTGAAACCCGTTGCATGATGCTACATCCTCTCCACTAGGTGTCATTACAAGTCCAAGACGACATTAACATTTACTGAACAATGATTTAATATTAATTCTTTACTACAACTGTAACTATTTAAATACAAATTCTAAAAGTTCCCATGATGCAGCAAAGGATATAGAAAATGTAGATTTCAATTGAATTGAAATTGAACTGAGAAAAGAGAGAGATTAACCTGAACAGTTTCAACAACAACATTCACACTCACAACACGACAAAGTTCGACTCCAATGGTTTCTACTGCTAAGCTGCCCACAATGCACACACGTCTAAGCCTCAAAATTACTCATCATGTGGTCACTGGTCAGTGTGTCTCCAGTGTTTCTCATGAGTGGTGTCCTGCTCTCTCTCTGCTCATTCTGAAGGCAGAACATGGTCAGCGCTGCCACAATATGTTCCAATCTGCTCCTGTTTCCAACATGCCTGGATCCAGAGCCTTCGCCAAACAAACAGACGCGGCTCCATCCACCACACACACACACACGGTTTAGTTCAATGCACACGCTAACAGACTAGCGCACATGCGCGTACAAGCACATCTCTGTCCATTACATATATTAAAACGGATGGTATGCGTGTGTTAACATGCACAAAGAGCTCGGATCAACAAACACACACACATACAGTGAAATCCAAAAGAAGGCCCAGTGAATGTTTCGGCACCATATGGAGCGGCTATTGTTGGGAGACAACAGCAGATAATTAGCATAGAGGATTTGCATTTATGAGAACGACTTCCATTCAGAGCGTAAACAACATAGCATCATAATGCTGACTATAGCAGCTATCTGTCTAGCAGGGGAACTCCTTTCTCAAACGTCAACAACACACACACACACAAATGCAGCTACTGCTGAGTTAGTGCATAACTGTGCATGGCATGAGTTTAAACATTCTCGATGAGTCTCCTTTAGTAACAGTTTGACGTCTTTTCAATAACAGAAACAGATCACACATTTGTTGAAACTGTTTTGCTTGTGTTTTTGTGAGTAAATCCATTACAATCTCTCTCGTTTTACTTTTCACAATTGCTTGCACAAACACAATGCAAATACAGAAACCACACCGGCTGTGTTGGTAATGGAATTTTACTGTACGGCTTACTCCGCAGTATATTGCATAGCCTACTGTCTACTACAGTAGCCTGATATGTGGAAAAACACACCACATTAAGAGGAAAATTCATGGATTAAAAAAGAATTGTGCCCACTATTTTCATGTACTTTCTGCTATTGCTTTAGCACCTTATTCAGTAACAGCACTTCAATTGTCCTGTGCACATTTCCATCAGCAAAAATTGAGTTTAAGTTGTGAAGGGTGCAGCAGAGAACCGTAACTAAGGGTTATTTTGCTGGGACTGTAGAGCAACTCGCTTTTTAAAAAAATGCACTAAACTGCACCAAACACCTGGATATATGCCTGGTTATGACGCTCTTAATTTCATAACTAATTAATTAACTGCTGCCATGATCAGTAGAAAGTGTTCACAAACATTTTTAAAGTAGTATTCAATATACTGCCAGCTTTCTGTAAGTGATAATGTGCCAAACAAAACATTATTAGATGCAAACTTCAATTGCATCAAATTCTGATGATTTTGGAAAAAATAGTATATATCAAACTATGCATTATATACACTACCATTTAATGTTTGGGGTCAGTGAGTTTTTTTTTTTTGTGAAAGAAATTAATACTTTAATTTATCAAGGATGCTTAAAAGTGACATTTATAACATACATTTATAATGTTACAAAAGATTTCTATTTAAAATAATTGCTGTTCTTTTATTCTTTACATTCATCAAAAAATCCTGAAAAAGGATTCTAACACTGTTTCCTCAAAACCTTTAAGCAGCACAAATGGTTTAACATGTAATAATAAGAAATGTTAATAATAATTTGATAAATAAGAAATGTTTCTTGAGTATTGAATCAGCATATTAGAATGATTTCTGAAGGATCATGTGACACTGACAACTGGAGTAATGATGCTGAAAATTCAGCTTTTCCATCACAGGAGTAAATTACATTTGGCAATATAAAACAGAAAACCGTTATTTAACAATTTAATTGCAATATAACCATTTTTACTGTATATTTGATCAAATAAATGCAGCCATGGTGAGCATGAGACTTCTTTCCAAAATATAAAAAAAATATATTACAGACCCCAAACTTTTGAATGGTAGAGTACACTGATAAAGTGTATAGCACTTGACAGAAGCAGAAGCACCATGCGTCACTGGTGCCCCCTCAAGATGCCCTGGTTATTTTGAGAAGTGAGTGATGTGACAAGCAGACGCAGCATTTCATTCAGAAACACTCTGGCTAAAATGGCGCAACTGTTTGAATTTGGTTGAATGTTTAATTCAGCAAGCATTCCAGTCAGCATCTCGGAAACATAGTTATTTTTGTTCATTATTAATCCAGGTTTGTGCAAATTTTTTGGCAAAAAATGAATCAACCAGACAAATCGTGAAAAAACAATGATTGATATCGCCTCCAGTTCTTTTGTCACCCTGGAAATAAAAGGTCAAGTCAAGAGGAATGCATCATGGGATACAATATTCCACACAATGTGCTCTGGTTCTATACTGCATATTTTTTACAAATGTAGTAGGTCATTCGGGTAACCATACATTGGGAAAATTTGCATACTGTGCACAGTGTACATACTACATACTATGTTCTTTCAAAAATAGCACATGCCTTTGTGAACAAACCCCCTCCCCACCCACACACACACACACACACACACACACACACACACGGAAGCTGTTCTTACCGAGCTGCACATCCATGGCGAGAAGCTTGTTTTCAGAGGGAAACAGAATCCTGGGGGGCTCTTCAGTCAGAGGAGCTGAAACAGACACAGAGCGTTATTTTTACTAAGTGACATCAAGCACCTCTGATGAAGCACACACTCTCTCCCTCTCTCTGCCCACACGTTCGTGATTGGATGAGTAAACTCCAGCATCTCACCATCAACATCTCAGCGAGAATTGTCTTGGTCTCCCCAGTTCTCTCGTTTCTGTTCTTTTTGACCCCCCCCCCCCAATCAATCCTCCCCACCTCCCTCTCTCTCTACAGATCTTCCTCTCCACATGTGGGCATGATGCTCCAAATTCCAGCTCATTTCCTTCGAGTCAGAGGTGTGTACGTGTCTTTCTCTCTGGTGATTATGCTGACTGTGTTTGTTCAGTTGGCTTTTCCCAAGCACAGGATTGCTGTAGGTAATACTACACGCACCATGCCACTGCATACGTGTGCGTTTGCATTCTGCTTTATGTAACTCTCAAAACTCAAGGATGTATATTTGTGTTTGTCGCAGCTCCAGATTGGTTCTGGGCTGTGAGTGTGTGTGTGTGCGTGACGTGGGGGGTGCACTTAATAGACAGCGAGCTGGTGGAAGTTTAAGCCGCGCGATCGCTCATCCAAAATCCAATTTTCACTCGGCGGAGGAAAGCGCACTGGCCCCTCCCGACGGATTATTCCGGGTGACTGACGGATAGCAAACAGCAAATTAATGAATTATGCTTCCAGAATATACACATCTCACTGTTGACCCATGCAGCACATTTCCCTGTTAAAGTTATAAGGGAAATGGACACATTAGAACTGTAAGATGGTGTGACTTAAATCACATTATGAAAAAAACAGTATCATGGTAACAGTGTACATCACAATTTAGATTTATGCTGAAAAACAAACAAACATTAAATAACAAATTGTCATCTGGTAATGCTTAATTTTGGATAATCTAATATATTAAAAGGGATACGTCACCCAAAACATAAAAATGTTGTCATGACTTCGAGGCTCAACGCTAAGGATTTTTTCTACTGAAAGTCGGGCCAGTGGTTCAAATTTGTACTTGCCCTGCCAAAATGGGCCTATAAAACAAGCATAGTATTGTTCTCGTTATTTTTGATACATGTAACCATAATAAATAAAGTTATGACATCAAAAGCTACTAGATTGACTAATTTAAACAGTAAGTAATAAAATGGGAACAAATAATCAAATTATGAGCAATAGCACAAATAAATACAACAGAACAAACATATAAATTAAATTAACAGTGCTTTTCAGGTTTTTCATGTAGGTTTAACAGGAGATTTTCAGGTGGAGAAATTGTAATCTAATGTAACTATATAACTATAGATCAACCTTTATTAAAGTTAATCTGAAGAGCAGTTAAAAGATGCATAAATAATGTTTTGAAATGTTGAACATAAAATGTTAAATACTGTTACTTGAAATTATTTAAAAATGAAAAGATACTTTAAATGTGAAATTAAACCCGCCACGAGGTGGCAGCAAGTCACTGTTAAAGAGTGAGTCATTGAGATTCAACCGATTCATTCAAACGGCTGATTCACTCGTTACGGAAGCTTTAGTGTCTTAAAGGGGTCATAATGGTACATGCACTTTTACAAGTTGATTGTACTGAAATGTGTGTTGGCAGTGCCTGTACACAACCATCATATAATGATAAAAATCCATCCAGTGTTTTTGTTTTTATCTCCTTATATGTTTTCCCCTGTCTAGAATTGAGCCGTTCGATCTTGTGACGTCACTAGATCGGACGCCGCTCCCACGATTGATAATTGACAGCAGCGTTTCAACACAGACCCGCCCTGAGCGAGCTGTCATCGTAGTCATCGTAGTCCGCCGTTGTTGATACACTGGAGCAGAATGGCGTCTAAGCGATTGTGGTGTTCTGTTCTTGGGTGTAATAAGGAACACAGCAGCTAAGAAGCTGCTCCTGAAAAAAATTATCGGTACCAATTATTCGTGTTCCAATCCTACTGCACCTCCAGAAGAAGTGAGTGTAACGTTTTTTTAACCTTGCACGCTTCACGATGAATGCGGCTAATCTTTACACTCTGTATATTACGGCATGTTTTCTATGTAACGTTACTACGTTCTCAATATAATTCATAATCCCACGTTTATAATGAACAACGCGTTATGGTTAATGTGTTATTAAAAACTGTGTACGCAGGTGTTAAAAGTTATAACGTGTTATAACTGCATGTTATAACTGCATGAAGATGAATGGTAACAATACCGGCAAAATACTGTTTACATCCTGCAAATGCATATGATTCAAGACTATTAATACTACCGCTGCCATTCTTGTTCCAAAATATACCCTCAACTGTTGTCAGAGATACAGGCCCCTTACATCTTGAATCTGAGGGCATTCTAAATGCATTTAATTGACTAAATCACGCCGTAAAAGCATACACCGTGCAATCAATTAGGTGTGTTTTTGTAATGAGAGGGGCATACTCGATAATGTCAGATCGTTAAATCAACAATTACAATATCATAGACGATACATCGCACACTCCTACAGCACTGGCCCGATCGGGCAAGTGACAGTTCCGTCAACTTGTCACGAGCGTCGTTCACACGGGCCCTGGGCAATCCTTATAGTCAAGCCCTGTTACTTACTCACCCTCAAGTTGTTTAAGTAATGACAAAACTGACACCCATTTTTGGGCAAACTATCCCTTAAACACATTTAGACACGGATAATAGATGTTAATAAAAATTAATTAGCAGAAATAAGTTAAAGCAACCCTTTAGTTTTGACCCATCTACTGGGTTGACTAGTAAAATAAATTCAGAAATAAAAGTACTTTTAACATGCAGTGGATGCAATATGGATTTACAACAGATTAATTTATTTGAGTAAAGGCAGAGATGTGGCTTTCAGACAACAAATAAATGACCACACAACCTTGGTATTTGTCAAAAAACGGTCGGTAATTCAGCTGGGAATTTTTATGTGGGTGGTGAATAAAGCTTATGACCGGTTTCAGTGGTGAAGTGAATTACAACGTCGATTTTGGCTTGTTTCTTCTTCACAAAGCCAACAAATGAATTCACAAGATTTGTAATAAAGCTCACGAGTCTTATAGACCACTTTTATGGTACTTTATTTAAGCTTGTGACCTTTATTGTAACTGCATGGAAAATAGAGCCAGCACAACCTTCAGAATAATCTATTTGTGTTCAATGGAAGAAAGTCAGTCATATGAGTTTGAAACAACATGAGGGTGAGAAAATGATGAAAACTCATTTTTAATTTTAGGGTGAACTACTCCTTTAAAATAATTTGTTTTTGAGAATATGAGAGTCTTTAATGAGCCTGTCAAGACTGTAACTATCATAACATGCTTTAAACGCAGCTTGAGGACATGCAGAGATTGAGAGGACGAGAGAAAAGAGAGAAGGCGAGAAAGAGAGAGAGGATGAGTCACCATACAAATTGCTTGCTGTCTGGTAGAACAATTACACAGCTAATCTAAGCAATGAGCAATGTAGTGTCACCACGACTCGAACCCACAACCATGACAAACACCCTCAATATGAAGATGCTATCGTCTCCATGTCTAAAAGTAAAAAGACAGAGGAGAATTCACTAAGATTGAATTGGGGCCACTGACAGCACCATTTATTAGCGAACACTGTCTGCATTGTTTGAGCGCCCAATTCACTAACGTCCACAAAATCGGTGCAGAATTTAGATACAAAGGAGGTCTTTGCACTAAAAAGCATCAAAATAGTTAAACCTGATAGTGATAGTTGGTGAATAAGCAACTATTTTTTGCATTAAAATACTGGATGCAAAAAGGCGCAACTGTTTAGTGAATCCGTCCCTGAGAGAGGAGAACACAGAGAGAGATGAAAAGAGAGAGATAGAGTGGAAATGTGGGTTGGCTTAGAAGCAAGGGATGAGTGTGACGGAAGGATAGCGTGATGCAGAAGAGGAGAGAAATAAAAACACTCAAGCCAGCACAGTGGGGAGACTGGTTACACTCAGCAGGGGGGAAGCTACAACCCAGAAAAAACGACAAGAATCAGTCCGCTTTTAAATTCCTCCATGCTTTGTTTGTGTGTTATCGTCCTCTTTCACACACACTCACACACATCCGTAGAGTAGCTTCTGTGTGTGAGATGAGTTCACAGAGTTTGAGACTGATATATTGACAGACTGCGAGTAGGAGAGGTGTGATAGCGCAGGATCCCTCTGAGGTTCACAACTCTTTTTCACCAACACACATACACACACACACACACACACGCGCATACAAGTATGTAGCCTCAAAAGGTAACTGGACATGCTTAAAAATGTATAAACGTCTATGCATTAGATGCACGTTTCCAAGTTGGAAGTCTGAATTCGAGTGCCGCTCTATTGCACTTTTCCAGACACATTCTGGACATTCTGATTTTACGAATTGAATGGGACACAGCATCACTAGAGGCACCTGTGTGAAATTGATGGGAACTGACTCTACAGCTCCATTAAAATGATCTTGCAATCAGCTGATTGAAATTAATAGCAAAAATAAGATGCAATGCCTCATGATAATTGGAAAAAGGCAATATGAATATGAATTATTATCATTATAATTAAATTAATCAATTATTACTATTATTAAATAAAAAGATTATAATAAATTATTTGATAATATTATTGATATACATTACGGTTCAAAATGTAAAAATTACTATAATTACTATACTTTTAAAATAGTCTATTATATTTCATAAAAATGCTGTTCTTTTGAGCTTTCTATTTTGTTACTACTTAATGTTGTTTGGCTATTATTATTAACGGTCATCTTCTTTTTGGAACATCAGTCAACAAATTCTCTGTAAACACAGAAGGTTTCTTAATGATCGCACACGGAGGTGCAGCTTTAATTTAACAGAGATAAGTGGTAAGAGATAAGTCCCTAAAACAGTCTCATTCATAGATCATCATTTTAAGTCTATTTGGATGTTAACCTGACAGAAAGGGATGTCGTCTGAGTGGGCGAATAATTCACTTTGTAATTTGTCAGCCCATTTTCTCCAGTGTGACCCATTCATGCAGATTTGTGGAGCACTGTTATATATTAAATAGTATTTCAGTCAATATTAAGAAATAATTCTTTTTTTATTCTTTTTTTTTTTTTTGCATCCTCAGAAAAAACGCCTCTGATTCTGATTTAGAACCCAGACAGTTATTTTTAATCTCTCTCTGTCATCGTTTATATTGCATAACTCTTTGTGCAGTGCAGGGTAAATAATTCACATGCCCCTGACTGCTGAAACACAATTTTTCCATTACATATAAACACAAAACAAGGGAACAGCTAATCAAAAACACGCACCTTAACCTGTCTGAGAACCTTTTTTAGAACACAGATGTAACCCACACCTAACAGCTTTACTTAGCTGTGGCTTAAACTACAAGATAAACCTTGTGTGAACTTTAGCCTGCAAAAGTGTCCTAGCATTAGCCAGAGAGCACGGTTCGCTGGCGAAACTAGGGCAGATTTGATGCTTGGGAGAACACGAGAATGTATTCATTGCGATCACTGCAGCACACTGCGCTGGATACAATTCACTTTTGTAGAGCATTCAAAATATCTGACTCTATTTTCAGTGATGACAGAGATTTTCATGCTATGCATTATTCCTGTTCAGATGTCCTTGAGAAATAAACTGTGAGATAAAAGGAAGCTCTGTGGGGAAGAACTACTGGAGTGGAATGTAAAAAAGGTGGAATGTGGGTTACTGCCGTGTGTGTGTGCAAGGCCGTAAGCTAATTGGGTGAAAGAATTCTACAGTTAGACGTATAAGGACATAATAAAAAAAAAAAATCTGGTGGTTAGCAGGTCTTAAAATTAGGTAAATACAACCTCAAATGAACAACAACACTGTGTGACACTGTGGTCCTGCAACCGAAATTAAAAATGAATTATGTTCCTATTAGGATAAAATAAAATGGATTCATACTTAGAAACACTAGCCATGGCCCTGTGTCTAAATAACATTACAAAATAAAATAAAAATAGCAGTGTCGGAAATTCCCCAACATGAAGAAAAATGAGAGTGTGTGTGTGCATTATTGGGTGACTAAGAGAGAGTTAAGTTGTCGCACTCTCACTTAGCGGCATCTGTAATTATTCCTTAATTAAATATGATTACATAACTCTCTACTGATTACGGGCACATGTGTGCACACACACACACACACACACCGCCATTACACAAAACACACACACACACTTATCTTGTCCTGATTAGACTTGACAGATGCAAGGTGTTGGGAGCATGTGTAAAGAACGTGCTATCACAGCCCCAGCACTATAGGGGATTTCAAGACAACGGGGCTCCAATCAACATGGAGATCAATGGATAAACAAACAAAACACTCTCTTACTCGTGTATCATTTTGTAGCCATTTAATACCTACACTGCCACTCAGCAACGCTTTCTCTGCAGGCTACAGTACCCACAAACCATTCCGTCATCTATGGGCGACTGGATCAAATCTGAGCGACTGTCCTCGCCTGACCGTTTCCATAGAGATACAGTGGGTAGAGCACAAGTTGGTACAGGTGGGAGAGGTAAAGAAAGGTTGGCATTGTCCCTGGAACACTCTGTCGCAAGACCCTTCTGGGTACACACGCTTACACTGCTCCAAACCTGCCGTTGGCATGGACACCACGCAAGTGTCCATGGAAACCACATTGTCTGTACTAAAATAGCAATAGGAAATGCAAGCTACTTTTGGAAACTGTTTTCCAGCAAGCGCAACAACACACAGCTCTGCATCCGGAAGCTGGACGCCTCTTCTAAAATTATTCTAAAATTCCTTGGCAGAATAAAAATAAAAAATATGACAAAAGAGAGATAACTTTTTGAAGAAATTGTTTTTTCTCTAAAAAAAAAAAAAAAAAAAATCAGAGAAGCAGGTAACTATTGTAAAAGCCTCAATTTGATCTAATTTTATAAATAATCAAATAATCAAAATATTTAAGAGTTGTGATTTCTTTTCTAGAAGAAATGACAAAGTTTCAAGGACATTCCTGTTCTTTTAAAAGTATTCATTTATTGAGACATGATACCAACTTTAATATGTAAAAACAGCATTTTATATGACCTGTGGTTACTAAGGCATGCTCAAAGCAAAACCCCAAAGTAAAATAAAATAATAATGAATGACCAGAATTATGAATAATTCATTTTCATGGTAATTATGATAAACTGAAAGGTGCTAGAAAATAAAACGGGCTGGAGAAAATGAAATGGGATGGAAAGTTAATATCTGATACTGAAAAAAAATTATTTTATATAATACGATATTTATTATATATATTGTAAGGGAAATTACACACACACACACACACACACGCTATATTGTATATATGTATACAAATAAGTTCCCTCACAAACTGCTGGTTTCAGAGACATTTTCCCCCACATGATTTGATATCCTTATATAATGAAGTGATATAAAAAAATTATGATTTGTCCCATTAAGTGTTCCTTATTTGCAAAAAAAGCTGATGCTTGTATTCATTACTGAGCACCTCAACCATTTCTAATGATTTTGTATTCTCTGTTGCCATGTATCTAATATAAAAACACATTCAGCCTTTTTTCTTTTTTTGTCGGTCTTTGTAACATTATCTTGTTTTCTCCAACTACAGGCAAAGCATGATGAATCACTGGGTGAGAAAGAGGGCAGCAGACCAGCCAGGTCAACGTGCAGGACATCAGACTCTACAAGAGCATGACGCTCCTGTGTCCCGCAGATATACCATAGGACAACGGCAGTGT
Organism: Semotilus atromaculatus; assembly: GCA_031834385.1. Classification (NCBI taxonomy): domain Eukaryota; kingdom Metazoa; phylum Chordata; class Actinopteri; order Cypriniformes; family Leuciscidae; genus Semotilus; species Semotilus atromaculatus. The sequence goes on from JAULUF010000055.1 coordinate 29,369,870, forward strand.
ACTGAAAGGAAACTAATTCACTGGTAAAAACCAGCCTGAATTATTTCTCTCTCCTATTACTATAAAAATCTGTTTCTAAGACTGATATGGAGTTCACACCCAAATACACACATACAGCTCACACAGGAAGTCCTTTTTTCCCTGTATGTGTGCGCAACGTGAATGATTAACTGTTTAAACACATTTTTGGCCCTCTGCCTCGAGAGAGCATGTACAATAGCACTGATTCACATCATTGGGCGTGTATTTTTGTAGGTCAGTTTCACGCTTCAAATTTTCAGAAATCCACGCGCAGAAAAAAAAAAACACAGCTCCAATCGTTGTTGTCGTAAACCATGTCCGCAGTAATAGGCTGTCTGTAAGTACTCAAAAACAAGAAAATGATTCTGTGTTCTTCCGCTAACTTCCTCCCTCGGGCACACAGGCAGCTCCACCAGATAACCCGCTGCAGAGATGTACCATCGAGGCAAGTTTCTGTAGCAATTATAGAGACGTACTGCTGTAACCAGCTCAAAACAAATTGAGCTATAGTGCTTTGATTGTGCTGTAACTGCTATACGACTCCTAATATCAAAACTCTGTCTCCGTGACGAGGGTTAAATCAAGCTACGGACTAAATTTTACTGTTAATGGTGATTTTTCCGTTGAGAACCATTTGCTGTCCTGGACTATAAGTTCCATCCAGGAAATCATCCCTGAGAGTCTAATGCCATCCTAAAATAGGCTTTAAATGAGCACAGGAAAAGCAGCGCAAAGTGTTTTAATAGGTTTCAACTGAATGAGGGTTTAGGAAGGAAGAGAGAATAACATCTGACCTCTTTTCACCTGTATGTGCCATTTTATTGACCTGCTATAGTGGCAGAAAGGACAGAATCCACAAGGGGCCAATAAAAATATGTTTAATCGTAGACAGAGATGTTTAAACGTAAAAATATAGATGAAAATGACCTTTCCACTGCCGGCTTAGTGTTGTGTCTGTATAAATGTCATTCTATATCTCTCTCTATCTCTGTTATTGTGAGTGTAGAGCGGTAATAGAGGTCAAATGTGTGTAGTGGGAAGAGCACATGCTCATGACACATATGAGCAGTTGTGCTCACGGGAAAGCAGGTCTGGCCTTGTGTCAAAACTCTATCTCATTCTTCCTCATTGTCTCTTGACTATCCTAAAGGCCAAAAGCCTATGAAAAATAATAAAAAATGGCTGTGTTTTCATTAACCACTTCATCACTGTATTTTATATTAAAAGACTCTGGTTACTGAATACACATTATTTAAAGCTGCAGTGTATTATTTCAGTGGCCCTAAATGCTATTTTACATGCCTGGTGCAAGTCTGCACAAAACACTTCTTGCCTATTTTATCTATACACTGTAATAAACGTCAGTAATTTTGACAGAAAAACACTGTAAAGATATCTTACCACTAACAGTATTTGAACAGAAATTGTAATTGGTTTAAAATCACGTTATAAGCAATTTTTACTGTAAAAAACTGTCAAATGCATGGTTTTTGCAAGTAAAAACTATGAATTGCCATATAATTGACAGTAAACAACAGTCAAAGGACAGATTCAGATGTTCAACAGTACAGTTTATGCCAGTAATGTGCATTAGGTTGTTTTGTGCAACACTGTTATTTAGTTAATTATTGAATTATTTTAGTGTCATGTGTGTATATTTGTATGGTTGTCCATGTTTTATGGACAAGCCATTTACAATGAATCCTGATTCCTCATGTGGCTTTCTAATGTACAACCTGTATCATTATGGTGGTTATCATTAAATATTCCAGTACAAAGCAGATTCTAATGTATTAACATTATATAACTTCATGAAATACAGTTATAATTTGTCAAATATACAGGCACCTATAAACCATCCTGTAATACCTGAAACATTTTCACTGTATAGTATATGGTGAATTTCTTGCAATCACAGCTGCTGTTTTTTTACTGTAAATTTAATAGAATATGTTTTAAAGTGTAGATCATAAATAATTAGTGTTTGCGTTTTTATTTACTTTTTTGTTACTATCTTACACTGCCCTGTTATTGTCTGTGTTGCAAAAATACATCTACAATATATTAAATTACAGAAAATGTCTTTTAAAAATATATTTAAAAAAAAACTAAAATGAAAGAAATGGTTCTAACACTCTCATTCTAAACTGTATGATTTTTTTTTTTTTATCGGTGAAACATTTACTTTTGGATGATGACTTTGACTATTCAAGCTCAAAAAAGCAGTCCAAATGACTCACATACTACATTTTGAGTCTTCTGAAATCATATGATAGCTTTGCGTGAAGAATAGACTGAAATCTTGTGCATTAATGATACATACACCAAAGTCATTGTTAACAAAAGCATGACACAGTGAGTGTGACTGAAACCAAAAAAGAAGCCAAAAAAAAAGAACCCACACGCTCCACAAAACAACCGACCCCTCTCAGCAAGTATATCACAGCAAGTGCTCTCACACACTGAAGAGACGTCACATGGTACTACCTGTCACGCTCAAATAGGTCGTCCTCCGCACTAGGAAGCCTCCGAAAACCAGCTCACAGGTGTAGTTGCCGATGTCATCCTCCCTCACTTCCTGTATGGAGAGCAAGTCTGCGGTCTGTAGCACGCTGCTCCTCCACTGCTGCACATTACACTCCTGCACACCCGCAGGCAAAGAGAAATAGAGAAAAACTATATAGAAACAAAGAGACTGCACCATATTGCATGTGTATACACATTTGAATATTGTCATAATGAAAAAACTCAGAGGGGAATTCAATAAGAATAACTGCTTGCCGACAGCAAGCAAATCAAGTAATGGCAGAAACACGCACCACAAAAATCAGTGCAAAACACAATTTCTTGATCTTCCGGGTCGCAACGCAGTGATCCAGACACCTGAATTGGCCCTTTAAAATGCAGAAAGTGCACTCGACTGTATTTTATAATGCTCTTATGCTAATTTGATCATCATTTGATGAATTACTGCTACCATGATCGATAGAAAATGTACACAAACGCTCTCTTTTAAATAATTTTCTGTTTATGGCTTTGAATGTGCGGTAAAAGCACATTGTTAATTGCCCTAGGCAAAATAGCACTAACTTTTGTGAATAAGAAGTATAATAACCCTAATTTACATAAAAAGGAGGTGAAAAGAACGAAAAGAATGACAATGGCTTAATTTAAATTCTCAGGGGACAGGTGCCATGACGCTGGATCTCAGGTGGTTTGTTATTAAGATGCTGTTTGTCCACTGAATGGTGCAACTGTTTAGTGAATTCACCTCAGAGTATCTCACATGCACCGTACCTTGTACCATGTTATCTGCGTTTTTTCCCCAGGCTGAACGTAATCCTGGATATCAGGACAGGAGATGTCTTTGCTCTTTCCCAGTTCTCCTTTCTCAGTGTAGCGCAGTTTTGAGTTATAACATCCTGCTGTGTCATTATCGGCAACCAATAGAGTCATAGACACCTTCATACAAAACGTGGAATTCCTGTAACACACACACACACACACACACACACACACACACAGAGAGAGACAGAGTATAAAAACTGCTTTCTGCAATCAGATTAACACATACACACCCAGAGACATTAAATGTGTTATCTCACAGATCCTATACACAAACAAATTAAATCAGGTTTTATTCTTGTATAATTCGTTTATTCAACCATGATAGATGTAATTTGACCACGATGGAACACAATTTGTCTGCAATTTTCATGTGGGGCTACAAATAATTAGCGTTTAACTGACGGAATATGAGAATGAAATGAATAGGACATGTTTTCTCAAAGGTTTTAAAGGGTCATTTCATATATTTTTTATCACTTTACATTTTCCCTGAGGTCCACATATAATGTTCGTTAATGTTTTTTTTACCAGAAAAACGTCAAAATGAATATTCCGCCCTCTAATATTCGACCCTTAGAATTAAACTAGATGTGTTTTTTTTTGAAGACTTCTATCAAAGATGTGAAAGTATGGAATGAGACATTATTGAGTTAAAAAAATTACAGTATGTTTTCATAGTACAATGAGCATTTATTTAAAAAAAAAGATTTCTCAAACTAAATTACACAGCTTCAAATGCATATCCAGACGCACACACGCCTATACACACACTCTGTAACTAAGAAGCATTGCATGTCAACACACACTTGTCTACATTGATGTGTCTCCATTAAAAGTGCATTAGTGCTTGTTTGGTCCAAGGGCTTTGAGTTTAATAGCTGCTGATAAGATTTGTTGAAATTTGACCTTTTCAGTGTAATGACCTCACACCTCCTACCGGGTTACCATGGTTACAGTGTGCTTGGGGCGGCAACCTGCAATGCACTTGTCTTTCGTAAAATGCATAAACAAATTAACCCCAAAAAAATACCTATAAGCTCTCTTTGTGCCCTATTAACCGTATAGCAAAGAGTATTTTTACACGCTCACTATTTTCAACACTCGTCAGCAAAGTCTTGTTTTATCACCCTATAAACCTAAAAAGAATACTAAAATATCTGCTCTCTCCTGTCGGTGTGTTGCTGAAAACTATTGTTTATGGTTTAATCAGCTCAAAGACAGTCTCAGAGGAAAAAAAACACAACAAAAACAACTCTATTTCCTGTTGTTAACTGGGTTCTTAATAAAAAAGCCAACATAGGCAGCCTCCTTCTTAGGCAGCATCCTAACTGGACTGGAATCTCTTAAGTGACAACTAGTGGCAATTAATTGGTTTCTAGGGGATCAATGTTTGGCTAGTTAATTTAGGCTGTTATTCATTGCTGGTAAATGCTGTAATCTCAACAATATGCTGACAAAAACTGTTTTTTCTTCATTGTCACTCATTCTAAAGTAGCTGTGCACACTGACGAAATCATACTGACTAACATATAAATCATCAAAATGTGATTACCGATGTGAAAGGGCAGTAAAAAGAAATTTTAAGATTCAAACATTAAAGCTACACTGAGGGCGATAACTATAACAATGACTATAACATTTGAAAACTTGGTTCTAATACTGTGAAAATAAGGAAGTCCACACCCTAACGAGGAAAAATATTGTTGGAATCATTTTCAGAAAGATTTTTCTAGCTGATGAATGATTAAAACAGCCAAACAGGATTCATCCAACTTTTTACAGAGGCAGACGAGAACTGCAGCGAGCACTTGTATAAACAGAGCATTATTGTCTGTTGCTGTGGACACTTAATATAGTTATCACTCTTGCTGTGAACGATACAAATACAAAAAAAACGGTATTTCAAATTAGATAGGACTTTCTTTTTTTTACCAATACCTTTAAGTATTGAATGCAATGTATATTTATTTAAGAGGATAGCTCACTAAAAAAATTATTTACTCAACCTCATGTCACTCTAAGGGGACGGTTACACAACAATGACGTACTAAAAACGATTTTTTTTCTTTGCGTTTTCACGGATTTTCACACGGATCCACGTAAACTACTAAAAACGTTGTATTATGCATGCCAGGCCAGTCAAGTCACTTTTATTTATATAGCGCTTTTAACAATAAAAATGAATAGTGATAACAGGAAAATAATGCAACAAAGTTTGTTTCGCTGTACAGCAGATACTTTGTAAGGAAACACTACTCACCTATAGACTGAACATGTAATACGCATGTGCATGATGTCTCTGTTTTCCCAAATTCACATTTTTGTTGTTTACACGGAGACGATAACAGAATCGTTTTTAAAAACTTGAACTTTGAATCTCATCTTCTAAGTTTGTGTTTTCAGACCGCCAAAATGCCATTGTCAAGTAAAAGTTTTCCGTTTTTAGTTGAAAACATTGTTGTGTAAACGGCCCCTTAATCTGTATGATGTTTAGTTCTTCTTTTTCTCTCTTTCTGTTTTTGTTTTGTTTTCTGTACACTCACACATATACAATGAGATTGACATTTTGTGATGCAAAAGTGAATATGATGAGTGTATTATTTTGCTTTGACCTCAAGTCAGTTGGAACCTGAGCAAATGAGGACCCTGGAGAGTTGCCTGACTGTTTAATATGTGTGACAGTGGCCTGCGGCATTATAGGAGAGTGCTGGAGTGTCAGTGTTTGATTGATGGATGACAGAACGTCTCACTGTCCTCTGCCGTCGCTCACTTATTTCACTTCCAGTTTTACAGTCCCTGAGAAGATTCAAATACAGACACACAACCCTAACACACACACACACACACACACAATACACGCAGACAGTAATACACACAAGCTAATTTTCTCAGCATGACGCTTTTCTTGAAGGCTTTGAGAGACAATCAAAAAACATCAAAGGAGGAAGTTAAGCATGTTCCCAGAACCGGCTAATGTCCGAAAGGCAGAGTGTGTGCGTGTGTCTCCCTGTGGATTTGCATATTTAAGCGTATGAGTGTTCACGCATACACATGTGCACACGTTTCACTCTCTCACCTCAGAACGCAGGAGTACAGACCGGCGTCCTGCAGCTCAGCAGGCCGAAACCAGATGGCGTCTTCCTCTTTACTCATGCGTACCCCGTCAAAGGAGATGGGCTCCTCAAAATCGCCATGTCCCAACCCAGAACTCCGGTACCACATCAGACTAAGTCCAATGCTCTGTGCCTGGGTGTAGTTGGCTCTGATATAACCATAAAACAGAGCACACTTTATCCGCACCGGCTCTCCGTGTAACACCCGGTACTTCAGATAGTCCACGGACCAATCAGTACAGCCGTCCACTGCAGAAAGACAGGAGGACAGAAATATAAGTATCCGCCCCTTTCGAATTTTGCAAAGTTTCTTTATTAAAGTGCCCCTTTTATGGTTTTTCAAATATTCCCTTTCATGCAGTGTGTAATATAGCTGTTTGTGAATGTAAATGTTCTGCAAAGTTGTAATGTCGAAAGTGCAACCTTTATGAGTCATTTTTCATTTGAATCCTACTGCTTTACGGTTCTACGTCACCAAAAGATACATTTGCATAATGCCCGCCTATGTTGTACGTTGTTCGCCCCGCGAACAACTTAAAGGATTAGTTCACTTTAAAACAAAAATTATCCCACGATTTACTCACCCTCAAGCCATCCTAGGTGTATATGACTTTCTTCTTTCAGACGAATACAATCGGAGTTATATTATAAAATATCCTGGCTCTTCCAAGTTTTATAATGGCAGTGGATTGCAATCATTGCAAACAACAGATTGAAGCTCAAAAACGTGCATCCATCCATCGTAAATTAACTCAAAATGGCTCCTGTGGGTTAATAAAGGCAAAATTATGAGTTTGTGAAAGAAAAATATTAATATTTAACACATTACAAAGTAAAATTCTAGCTTCCGTAAGATTCTACTTGCCCCTAATGCGCAACTTAAATTTATAGTAAATATCAGCAGTACGTGGCATTACTCGCATAAGTTGAGCTTTACACTTAAAGGGATAGTTCACCCAAAAATGTAAATTCTGTCAGTAATTACTCACCCTCATGTTGTTCCAACCCCGTAATACTTTCGTTCATCTTCGGAACACAAAAATATATTTTTAATTAAATCTGAGAGCTGGATCTCTCCTCCATAGATTTCTATGGGATTGAAACTTGCCAGCCCAGAAAAGTTATTAAAGACATTGTTAAAATAGTCCAAGTGACTACAGTGGCTCAATCTTAAGTTTATCAAGCGACGAGAATACTAGTTGGCCAATAGTGAGCCTACGTGTGACGTACACCACAGAAGCGCTGCGCTGTTACACTACGTGAACTCACTCGAGGCCCACAGGGAAGGAAATTAATATTTTAATAAAGTCATTATTTTTGTGTTTTTTTGCGCACAAAAAGTATTCTCGTCGCTTGATAAACTTAAGATTGAGCCACTGTTGTCACTTGGACTGTTTTAACAATGTCTTTAACTTTTCCGGGGCGGCAAGTTTCAATCCCATAGAAGCCTATGGAGGAGCAAGACAGCTCTCAAATTTAATCAAAAATATCTTAAAGGTGGGGTATGTGATTCTCTTTTTTGTCAATTTTTTCACAATCACTTGAAATCCTATTCATAACCCACTTACAGCCACTGAGTTAGAAGCACTGAAATGAAAATTAACAATTTAATCATCTGTGGAACGGGCAGGACTCGAAAAACTCCAGCCAATCATTTCCAAGACCACCTAGAATCATTGGACAGTAAGTCCGTCAATCAAACGGTCGTACCATATCCCGTTCCCCCTCGCGTGCTGAAATAAGTCATATACACCTAGAATGGTTTGAGGGTGAGTAAATCATGTGCTTATTTTCATTTGAAAGTGAACTACTCCTTTAACCAATCCATAACACATTGTTTTACTGACTAATGCTTCTCAAATCTCGAAGTTCAACGCGGGATTCACTAAACGCTTGCCCTTGAAAGATGGGTCAGTACCCAGTATATCTGGACACGCTTGCTCCTCAGAATCACTACCTGTAAGTATGAATAATTATTGATGTATATATTTTCTACCAGGTATTCAAAATACTTAGTTTTGTGTTTTATATTGTGTAAGTTTCCGGCTAACCGGCTTACTATTACTGTCTTACTGAAATACTTCTGCTAATCAGCTCTGGGCCACTATTAGCCAAAACTGTGTCTATTAATGCAGACTGTCTGTAGTTTACTACTTTGAGAAAAGTTAAAGGATGGAGCAATATGTTTTACAAACGTTTGTTACATCAGTCATTCACATTAGTGTTGGGCGAACGCACTTAAAATGCAGTTAATACAGTTCCCCAATGTGCACCGCAATAAATTAGAAATATCGGTTTGTTGATGGACATACCCTTGTTAATGCTGATGGTGAGGAATTACAGTTGAAACATCTCATTATGTACCTCAAACTGAGTAGCGTATCACAATGAGAAATGTCTCGCTCGAGTCGTCCTTGCGATGGAGGTTTAGGTTGAATAACTAGTTCATTCTAATGTTTCATCATCAGACTCATGCTCAGATTGATATGGTAAAATTGACGCCATCGTTACTGTCTTTACAGTTCAATCGCTGAGCTGTAGGAAGCCTCTGTAGATTCCGACAGGCGCTGTATGCGGTAGACCAATAACAGACTGGGCTGTCTGGCCAATCAGAGCAGAGTAAGCTCTCGGAAAGAAGGGATTTAGAGAGACTGACTCATTCAACGAGTCGTTTGAGAATCATTGAACAATGTGGTGATGTGCAATGTATATTATGAGAAAATAAAAGTGTTTTTTGACTTTTGATGCATGTAAACCTGTTGTAGGAGACTTCCAAAACAAAATTAGGAATCTTTAAAATAGCATAATAGGGGGAACTTTAAACAGCATTTGATGTCACTGGCCATTCAGGAAAACATAAGACATGCAATGCAAGTAAATCATGACAGAATTGTCTTTATCAGGTGCAATATCTCTTTAAGTTACATTTCATTGAGATAAATTATTTAACACATAAACATACATCAGATCCTGTAGGTTGAAAAAAAAATCATTACATTTTGCAGATAAAGCTTTAGACACAAACACACACACACACATATGCCACTGGGATAAAAATCAAATCTTTGAGCTATTGAAATGCAGATTTTTAGACAGAAAATCGTATAATTATCGAGATGTTAAGTCAATATGAGTCGGAGTTCATTTTAAAGCTTGGATGCTATAGAGAAGTTAACTCGTGCAAGTAATTATACTCTAACTAATTATGTTTCATTGTTGTAATTAACTGCTGTGTTTTATAATGTTTGCATATGCAAGTGTGTGTGTGTGTGTGTTGGAGGATCGCTGTGCGCATGTGTGTGTGTACACAGGAGATGGCATGAGCTTGTAATAATAGCAGTTAATTGCTTTTTTTAAACTCTGGAGATGAAAAAAAAATAGAGCTATTAAAATCTGATAGGACAGTCAAATAATCTACTGTAGCGTAATATCCGAGATCTAAACGGCCCCACATTTTACATAATGTGATTTTGCAAAGTGCCCCTAACAAGACCAACATTTTTATTTGTGTGCATTACATCATTTGAGATGGCACTGGTGGCCTTGAACAGTGATGATTGATCTGCCTCTGTCTGATTTTCTTTCCAAGTAAAAAAACAAAAAAAAGAAGCCCACATTGTGACAAATACTACTGCTATAGCAATTCAAAAGCAATACACTTTATATATTGGGTATACAAGTATTAAATCTTTCAAGCCCTATATTGATGTCGAGATTAATAAATAATTGAACAGTAAAAACATGCATTGATGTCGAGATTAATTAATAATTGAACAGTAAAAACATGCAGGAAAATCACTAAACCGTAAAAAGGTGAATGTCCATTTCTGTTTGACCAGACCCTATATGTTCTTTGCTTTTTAAAATTATGTTAAAATTAGCCAAGTGAATACTAGTGTGAGGTATAAATACAATTGTGCAAATATACTTCACAATTCAAAGGATTTAGCATTAGGAGAAGATAAATTAGTCTTAAAGCAAAAAATCTTAATTCTCTTAAAATGGGCTGAAATTTGTCCAGGATATATTTTTTTTGAGTGTTCAGGAGATTCAGCAAACATCACAGGCTCTTCATAAACACACACACAAATGTTAAATGTTAAAAAAACACAAAGGTGTATTATAGAGCCTTACATCCCCAAAATTATTATATTTTTCAAGAAAAGAGAAGCACTTGTCATTGAGCAAAGTCATCTGTGTTCCTACTTGACTGCATTGCCCTTGACCAAATTCACAAATGGCTAAATCCGTCTCTGTAATAACTTCCCAATTGTGTTCAAATTAAGTGAAACCCATTACAGAACATTTCCTCCCGATGCGGAGGACAGAACTTCCACTCATTATTTTGCTTTCCGTCGATGCTGAAAGGTATGAAAATAAACAGTATAAACGGTGCGGAAATGCTTAGTGACACACTGCTCATGTACAAAATGCACCCCTCAAGACGTTTTCCTTCATGCCGAACTTGGGTGCTCGTCACTTATGAAAATGCTGAGGCAATAGATGGCAGTTTGATGAATCTTTTAAATGAATAAGATAGCGAATAAAAATTATTTGATTACATGTGCATTCTGCCAAATCAATTACATTTTATGACAATTACATCACCCTTCTCTCCCACAACACTCTCCTTCTTCCTCCATATCTCACTGTTTTGTCTTACATCTGTCTTGCATCAGTATGCTGTAACTGTACTTTCTGATATGACTCTACTAAACACAGTTAACCTCTTCAGGTGTCATCATACCCTGCTCTCCGTTAATCCCCTTTCTCCAGTTCAGCCACTCTCCATGGTGCTGAAGTCCAGCTGTTTCATTTTATTTCCATGTTCTACTGATATCAACTGTACTTTTTTATGCTTGCTTATTTTTGGTTAAACTATCCCTTTAATCAAATCCCAACAGAAATATATCACTGAAGCTTTATCTCTCTGTGTCTTACCACAAAGTAGACATGCACTTTTTTTTTTTTTTTTAGAAAAGTGCATGTCTATCCATTTTAGTAACACCTTTTCAATTTGGGGCCAATTGTTCCTCTGTAGAAACAACTACCAGTAAATTGGTACAGTGTGTACACTAATCAGAGAATCCAATCATGCAATTTGATCATTAATTAAAAATGATTAATATTTTTATATATCTCTAACATCCCAAACACAAGCAAAATACTATACACTAAACAACAGTTCTGTCAGGACCACTTTCTTTAAAGATGACTGACAATTAGCATACAGTTTGGATTGGAGGCATGGTTTTGTTCTGGGCAAGAACTCCAAGCCCATCCATACAGCCTAGCATGGATAAAAGCAGGGAGAGCAGCAATAACCCCCCTTAAGCCCAATTTATACTTCTGCGTCGAACTCACGCTGTAGCTACACCGTAGGCTGTGTGTAGCACGCGTACCCTATGGCGTACCTTGACGTGCACCTCTTCAAAAATGTAACAACATTTGTAACAACACTTCTACGTGGACGCAAGCACTGTGATTGGTCTGCTAGAACCCTCCCTCGGGTTTCACATGCTCCCACTGCATGTGTAATTGCGCGTAAACGTGGACAACGACACAGAAGTATAAATGAAAACCAACGCGTAGTTTATAGCGTAGAGGCATCGGCGTAGGTCCAACGCAGAAGTAAAAATCAGCCTTTAGGGTAAACAAAACAGAACCAACATAAATGTATTGCAGATATAATTAATGTTTAATGATTTAATGTACAACTTGATTCAAGAAAAATTAGTCTGATTCAAAGAGAAATATCAGAAGGCCAAGTCCTGACTGGACGAGAGGAGGAGCTGGGGATGGAGGAGGGCAATTAGCTCCTGAGCAATGTGATGATAATACTGAATGGACCTTGTATACAGGGATGCTGCGATAGGCGTCGTATTTCTATAGGTAGACGTGGAACAGCTGAGAGTCAGCTGATGCGAGCTTGACTGACATGACCTGCCAGAACTAATGCTACGCTTGATTATTATAAAACTATCATTTATAAAATTAATTAGTATAAATTAGTCTTGCTTCTTTTTTCTCCAAACAAAAGCCACATCCCTAAGTCCAAACAACAAAATTTTTGTCTCGTCAGACCACAGAATAGATGATCAAAAGGCTTCTTCTTTGTCCAGGTGAGCTTTTGCAAAGGTTAGGCAAGCTTTTCTGTGCCTTCTCTTTAAGAAGTGGAGTCCTTCTTGGTCGGTGTTCATGGAGGCCAGCCTTGTACAGTGGAGTGTCTGCCTAGAAATTTTGGCACCAGCATTACTCCGCTTATTCAGGATGGCTTTGCTGGTGATCCTTGAAATCTTCTTAGCCTCCCGCACTACCAGTCTTGCCAGCGCAGGGGTCACTTTTGGCTTCCTAGACCTACCATGTCCTTTTAAATTTTTTACAGTGTGAAACTCCTTGAACTTTCTAATAATGCTTTGCACAGTGGCCACTGGAACTTGTAAACATTTGGAGATACCTTTGTGCCTTTCACTTTCTTGTGAGCATCCACAATGCGCAACTGGAGGTTCTTACTAAACTCTTTGGTTTTAACCATGACTTGCAATTGACCAGAAACTGACTAGCAAACAGGTGCATCAGCTTTTCTGAATTTATAGTTGATTTGAATGCTCTAGCAAGCTAGAAGTTACCAGGAGCATTTAGAACGGTGCAGAAGATTGCATTTCCTGAGAACTTTGTGATAAGATATGGGATATGAATTATTTTGAACATGGAACATTGTCAAAATGTAAAAAAAATTAAAAATAAAAAAAAGCTAATATTTTAAACTTATATCTCTCACACAATGTCTTACAGTCTTTGCCCCCTTACCCCTTACTCGCTCCCAGTCAGAAGATACCCATTGAATGAATTTTTTTTTAAGGAACACTTAATATTAATGCAATTAATGTCTAATAAAGGTTGGTTTAATTAATGACATTTTTCCATGACTTTATTACTGTATACTTGTTACCAAAAAAAGCCAATTTTCAACATTGATAATAATTAGAATTTCTTTTGACCACCAAATAATCATATTAGAATGATTTCTGAAGGATCATGTGACACTGATTGCTAAATGTGATTATTGGTTAACAGTATCAATTAGTTCACATTGCATAAGTGAAGTGAGAAGAAAAATTTTTATTTTTACATTTTTTTTGGAATGATGTTCATGGATAAATTGTTCACAATAATTCCAGGACCTTGCATTAAGTAAAAAAAAAATAAACAGGGTAATTTATGTTGAATTAAGGTGTATTTTTCAAGCTATTAAAATATTATAGTATGTTTTTGTATGGCCTTGAGGTCTCTGAGACCCAAAGCAGAACATTAGGGTTAAATCTAAGGGGTTGTGACACATCACGCTAATAACACACTCAAAGAGAGATGAGGCAATTACATCGTCATATTAAACCTGAACGCACTGACCCAATAAACTACGGGGTACGTACCCATACACCACAGGCATGTGGCTCTCAAATGCACATTTGCAAACACACAGTTTGTTTTGGTTGGCTGCACATTACGCAACGACTTCCAGATGTATGAAGGCTGAGATATGTAGAGACAAGCTTCCACTCTAATATCAGGTGTGCTTTAAACGGCTCCCCACCGCTATAAGAAACTCTGACCTTTTTATGCAAGCAAAGGGGGAAAGCAAGAGAAGCAATGAGAAAGAGAGATGTTTCATCCTGCAAAGATCCCTATATTTCATTGCCCAAGTGATGCTAACAAGCCAAGCCTCCCTGAGGCACTCTGGGTAACAGATAAAAGAAACGAAATGGAATCAAACTGGAATCAACTGCATTATTTTTTCCTTTCCACCCTTTTCTCTCTCTCCGAAAGCTCATATCACTCGCACACCTGAAACCTGGTTCTTTCCCCCAATGCTTCTTTCTCCAACATTCACTTGTATCACAAATGTATCCCATCATGCTCGGTTCCTCTGCCTGTACATGCTTTTCTCTCCCCTCTCCCTCTGCATTCCCCATTCTCGTTTCATCCTCACATCTACCCCCACCCCATCTATCTATCTTGTTTTTCACTGCTAAATGAACGATAACGAGGTCGGTTGTCTCTGGGGTGAGGTCCCTTATGTAAGCCTATAAAACATTCACATGTTCTCAATCCTGCGCAACCTACTGCACTAAAATAGTCAGAGAAAAACAGGAGGTTGAGAAAACGAATGAGAAGTTGATTGAACTCTCCCTCTCTTTCTCTCTCTACACTCCCCTTCCTTCCCATTGTGTAAGATAAAACAACCAGCTTGCAAATCATTAAGATTTTGGATGCATTTCATGCAAATTACATCTGAATCCCTCCACGCACACTCAAACAATCCTATCTCAGGTCTCTGTAGCAGTGCACTTTCATCTCTCTCAAGCTCCGTGTGACAGGGCTGTGTTCACATTGCAGCTGAATGTGGTCCAAATATGATTTTTCTTCTCACATGTGACACAGATGTGTTTTTGGATGACAGTGTAAAAAACAACAACATTTAAAGTAATATTTTTATAGTATATACACTATATTGCCAAAAGTTTCGGGACATCTGCCTTAACATGCACATGAACTTTAATGACATCCCATTCTTAATCCGTAGGGTTTAATATAGAGTTGGTCCACCCTTTGCTGCTATAACAGCTTCAACTCTTTTGGAAAGGCTTTCCACAAGGGTTAGGAGTGTGTTTATGGACATTTTTGACCCTTCTTCTAGAAGCACAGTGAGGTCAGGCACTGATGTTCGACGAGAAGGCCTGGCTCGCAGTCTCCGCTCTAATTCATCCCAAAGGTGTTCTATCGGGTTGAGGTCAGGCCAGTCAAGTTCCTCCACACCAAACTCGCTCATCCATGGCTTTGTGGACCTTGCTTTGTGCACTGGTGCACAGTCATTTTGGAACAGGAAGGGGCCATCCCCAAACTGTCCCCACAAAGTTGGTATCATGAAATTGTCCAAAATGTCTTGATGCTAAAGCATTAAGAGTTTAATTTCACTGGAACAAAGGGGCCAAGCCCAACCCCTGAAAAACAACCCCACACCATAATCCCCCCTCCACCAAACTTTACACATGCCACAATGCAGTCAGGCACGTACCGTTCTCCTGGCAACCGCCAAACCCAGATCGTCCATCGGATTGCCAGACAGAGAAGCGTGATTCGTCACTCCAGAGAACACGTCTCCACTGCTCCAGTGGCAGGGTGCTTTACACCACTGCATCCGACGCTTTGCATTGCACTTGGTGATGTAAGGCTTGGATGCAGCTCCTCGGCCATGGAAACCCATTCCATGAAGCTCTCTACGCACTGTTCTTGAGCTAATCTGAAGGGCACATGAAGTTTGGAGGTCTGTATCTATTTACTCAGCAGAAAGTTGGTGACTTCTGCACTCTGTGATTTTACGTGGCCTGCCACTTCGTGGCTGATGTTCCCAATTGCTTCCACTTTGTTATAATACCACTAACAGTTGACCGTGGAATATTTAGTAGTGAGGAAATTTCACAAATGGATTTATTGCACAGGTGGCAACCTATCACGATACCATGCTTGAATTCACTGAGCTCCTGAGAGTGACCCATTCTTTCACAAATGTTTGTAGAAACAGTCTGCATGCCTAGGTGCTTGATTTTTATACAACTGTGGCCATGCAAGAAATTGGAACTCCTGAATTCAATGATTTGGAGGGGTGTCCGAATTTTTTTGGCAATATAGTGTATATAGATTCACTGGACTTTATTAGGTACACCTGTTCAACTGCGCATTTACACAAATATCTAATCAGCCAAACATATGGAAGCAACTCAATGGATTTAGGCTTGTCAACATGGTAAAGACGATCTGATGAAGTTCAAACTGAGCATCAGAATGGAAAAGAAAGTTCATTTAAGTGACTTTGAATGTGGCCTGGTTGTTTGTGCCAGACAGGCTACTCTGGGTATTTCAGAAACTGCTGATCTACTGGGATTTTCGCGCAAAACCATCTCTAGGGATTACAGAGAATGATCTGAAAAGGAGAAACTATCCAGTGTGTTATGTGGATGCAAGGAGATGAACCCAAATGCAGACAGAGTGCAATGAACACAAGGTTTATTGGAACAAAAACAGGAAAACAAAACCCACGAGGGGGCAAAACACGGACGGGACAAGGAATCTTAGACTGACAAGACTGCACAATAAACAAACAATACTTCAAATTAATGCTCACAATGACAAGACTCTCCACAAGGTACTCACAGGTATGATTAGCAATGAACCGACAGGAGACAGCAAACACAAGGGGATTAAGAAGGGAGACTAAAGATAACATAACAGGTGACAAAGGTAAAGCAATAATGACAAAACGAGGGTAACAAGGGGGCGGGGTTAGGTAACGAGACAACACAAGCACATGGCCCAAATACAAGGCCATGTGCTTGCACATAAAACACGGTCTGTCATGATCCCGCCTCAAGACTAAAGAAAATCAAGGACACTAGGGCAGAATCATGACACAGTGAGCGGCAGTTCCATGGGCAAAAATGCCTTGTTGATATCAGAGGTCAGAGGAGAATGGCCAGATTGGATTGAGCTGATAGAAAGGCAACAGTAACTCAAATAACCAATCGTTACTACTAAATGCACAACACTTCGAACCTTGAAGCAGAAGCAGCAGCAAAAGACCACAATGAGTGCCACGTCTGTCAGCTAAGAACAGGAAACTGAGGCTACAATTCACACAGGCTCACCAAAATTGGACAATAGATGATAGGAAAACCGTTGCCTGGTCTAATGAGTCTTGATTTCTGCTGCAACATTCAGGTGGTAGGGTCAGAATTTAGGAGTAAACAACATAAAAGCATGGATCCATCTTGCCTTGTATTAATGGTTCAGGCTGGTCATGGTGGTGTAATGGTGTGGGGGGTATTTTCTTGCCACACTTTGGGCCCCTTAGTACCAACTGAGCTTTAACTATAAACAAACACCACAGCCAACCAGAGTATCGTTGCTGACCATGTCCATCCCTTTATTATATCATAATATTATACATCCCTTTATTATTTATTTTATCATCCCTTTAATATTTATTATCTTTATTTAAGAAAACAGTTATTTAGCAGAATTACTGGTCAATCTGTAAAGGTTTTGTGTCGTACATTTTGCAACCTGGCTAGTTATCACCATATTTCGCTGA
This sequence comes from Semotilus atromaculatus, assembly GCA_031834385.1. NCBI lineage: Eukaryota > Metazoa > Chordata > Actinopteri > Cypriniformes > Leuciscidae > Semotilus > Semotilus atromaculatus. The sequence continues at coordinate 29,387,501 of JAULUF010000055.1, forward strand.
TTGTGTGACATCGATTGTGTGATGATGCAATTATTTGTATTGAGGATTTGAAGATAATGATGATTTATTACATTTTGTATTATTTTGGTGATAACTCTCAAACTCTGAGACTGCTTGTTGCATTTCTTGTCAAAGGTATGACTAGAAGAGGACATGGTAAGTTGGCTGATTTTAGACTGATTTTTCTTTTTCCTGCCGAGGGAAGAGGGCCAAGGTTCAAGAGTCATGGTTCACTTCAATATAATTTAATCATAACAATATGAATGACCAAATTCTATTGTTTGCTGGGGTGTTTAAAATTGTTTGTACAATAAAATGTTCCCTAGATTGATGTCTCCATTCCCTTATACCACCTGTCATTATCTAGCTACAGTGAGTAGTAAATCGTGGTTTTGCTAGGCTGTGATATTCTACTTAAAAGCAGTTGGCTATTTGAAAAAGTATAAGTCTTTCGATTTGTTCTGCCTCAGCTAGCTTTCAATAGGAAATACTGTATGTCAAAACAACAAAGAAAATTGTGTTTCTTAAACCATTTCATGGAGTCATTAATGGCAGTATAAGTAAAGGGCTCCTTTAAAACATTTTAGGGAGGTTGAATCACAGCCCTGGCCTTAAGACAGATATTAGATTTTTAGTCCACTTGAGTTTTTGTTCTTCTGAAGGGTCATTAGAAAAAATTAGCCATTTGTGATGAGGAATTTAAACATTAAAATGCTTTGTATATTTAAATGAAATGGAATACAAAGAGATTAGTGTTCCCTCACTGTATGCTTACTCTAAGAGGTTTTTATTTGTTTGTGTGTGTCCCCCAAGTAAGGTACTAATGATCACTTGACAGTTTAAGACGCCAACTGTCTTGAGCAATCCCATGTGTGCATACAAATGTGAGTCAATCACTCAAACCTCAATGAGTTTAAAGCTTGTAGCTGCTGCAAAAAGGTTGTTTGGCTTCTTTCTGTGTGAGATGTGTTCAGCAGAAAGACTGAGAGGCTGTGTGCTTAGTGATCCGACCACTGGGGAGTGTCACTGGCCAAGATTACTGCTAATCCACCATGATCCAATGCCTCGACACACACACCAACAATAACCTCTCTATGCATACACAGCAACAACAATCACCTCGCTCTGCAGAAGACCCTTGAACACTTACACATTAGCCCCTTTCACACATGTAGTCTTTACTGGTAAATTATCAGTAAATAACCATTAAAATATCATGTGTGAACAGGACTTTTTCAAAAATCGGTTCTGGCAATTTACCAGCATGAGAGATTGTAACATTACCAGTAAGTTACCGGCATGATGCTGTGTGTGAACAAAAAATGAAGATTACCGGTATGAGCACGTACAAGGTCCGAACGTAAGAAGTCTGCTTTGGGGCCAATCATAAAGTTATTATGGAGATGACGCGATTACTCAGCGCTGTTTACAGTAAGCACCGCTGCTTTGTAATAGTTTTTCTATGTAAATATGTGCTAGATGGACATCTTTGACCATTGCGCTGCGCCTCTGCAGTCGGATTCTATCTCTGTGTGTCTCTTGTTTTTAAGAGCAAAGATAATTTCCGATGACTGATAGGGGTGTGACGAGACACTTATCTCACGAGACGAGACACGAGATTGTGTTCGCAAGAACGAGACGAGACGAGGAATTTTTCAGAAATCCTCAATGGCAAAATTCATGCCTGGAAAAATTGTCTGCAGGTGTGTTTTAAAATGTTTTAACTAATAATCTTCTAATGCATGTCATTTTAAGCATGAATTATCAAATGCATTGAAAGAAAACATTTAGCCTACATTACATTTACAATTATGCATTTTGGCAAACGCTTTTATCCAAAGCGACTTACATTGCATTTCAAGGTACACATTTCAATTATTATCAGTTCTTATGCAAAACAGAGACCATAGCCACAACTAAACAGTCCAGAGATGGGTATTGGGAGACAGACTAGTATGTGTGCAGCCTAATTTTCGCATCAGGGAGCTTGTGTTTTACTTTCACTTTCAAATTCGTGGTCGCGAATACTCTGTGTATTGAGAGTGAGGAGTTGTCGTCATGGTACAGAGCCCCTCCCCTCGATATCACCTCTCCGCCATGTTGGCAGGATTCCGGCGGCAAAACATGATTGTTTACGTGTGTTGTTAACTCGGAAGTAGAGGAGGTTCTCGCAATTCCGCACTGACTACCATGCCTGGAAGTCACTGCTACATTAAAAATTGCTCCAGTACCTCACACGATACATATGGAAAACATAGGAACAATGGAATACAATTTTTTAGGTTACCGAAATGGACACAGCATCAGGGAGACAAGTTACGTTGGTTAATGATGTCACGCAGGTGTTGGAGTAATAACTTCTTTTAATTAAACTGTTTGAGGTCGAAATAACGCTAGATGTTTTGATATAAATTACAGATATGGCATCTGAGTACTATTTCTAATTTTTCTCAGTTATTTCGCTTTATTTCCAGATTCAATCAAGGCTCGTTCTTATTTATTGGAGCACGTTCGCACATGCGCAGTCTTCAAAAACGGTGCTTTAAATCTCTTGACAAACTCAAAGACGTAAATGACATTTGTATGTATTCTAAATAAAAGACACAGGTTGTACTGAATGTCAGTTTGCTTATTTTGCTCAAGATAAGGATTTATTAAGTCCAAATGTCATGCAATCTAGAAACTATGCTTCTAACCACAGCTCGAGAGCTGTCGTTCCAACCACACAACTTTGCGATGCTGTTTGCGAATGTTCGTTGGAACGATGGTTTCGGGAAACACTGAGGCTGCGTCCGAAATCGCATACTTCCCTACTATATAGTATGCGAAAAACAGTACGCGAGCAGAGTAGTATGTCCGAAATCATAGAATTCGAAAAACAGTAGGCGAAAAGTCCCCGGATGACCTACTACTTCCGGCGAGATTATGAAGTGCGCATACGATGGACACTTTACTATCCCATGATGCCACGGGAGAGGAGTTGTTGTCGTTATATTTGAAAATGGCAGAAACCGGAGACGCGGCTGTAACGTTATGGGCTGTAGAGATAAACACACGTGACACGCGTATAGATGGGTTTCCGATGACGTCACATTTCTCCCGCAGGCGCCATCTTGTGTGTCAAGTGGGTCAAGCGTTTGTGTTACGGAGCATGATAATAATTAAACTGGGCATTATTCTGAACATGAAAATCATGCGATTATTCTCCATTTGGCTGGAGTTAATGTTCAGTGCTGCTCTTGTGAACATTTAGAGGTTTTGTGCTCTGGAGATGTGACACTTTATCTAATCATTTCCAAGATGGGCTAGCTAAATGCGCTAACGTTAGCTCTCATCGGCTGTCAAATCGCCGTACCCAGGCGGCTACTATCGACACAGGCCTTGAGAGGTGTTGGCTGGGCAAAACAACACTCTGACGATTGTCCACCTTCATCACTTTCTCTGTGGCCACATCAGCTGGTCGAGGCAGAGGCTAACTTACACCTGGAGCACATCGCTCCGTGCTTCTGCTCTCCATCTCTCTCCTACACTAAATTAGTTCGGAGCGTTGTGTTGTTGTTTTTTATTACCCAGATGGTGTTGTCTTGACACTGAGTCTAAATGTACCGTATATTAAGGGCTGTGCAGATATCAGCCGCCTGGCTACAGCGATGTGAACCGTCAATGCAGGGCTCCAGACTAACTTTTCCACGAGGGAATGAGAGCAAGACAGCGCTTAGTTTGGAGACGGTGAAGTCTTGTTTACACTTTCGCCTAGCTCCGAAGAGAGAGGGAGTGCGCGCGCGCGACCGGCTCTCTCTCTCTTTCTGCCCGTTCTTTCAGTTAAACATGCGTTCGTCCATAGACTGTAAAAAATAGGTCCTGTCACAAGCGCAGCAGTTCATGTACATTATTCACCGATCAAATAAGAAATCAAAAATTTTATTGAACGAATAACACACAGATGTACACGTACAAAAAAATTACCTCAACACAAAAGAGTCAAAAATACTTGGGTAAATGAAAAGGCGGTAAACATGAGCATGACAGACGGGCTTTGATGGCAGCTTTGACACACAACATGGCGGCGCGCCGCAGAGGATAATGGGTAATTAGAGAAACGGAAACCCATCTATATCTCTATTGATTCATTCATGTTTATTTATCGATGGTAATATCACAAGCAAATAAATGGCTTTTTTCTTGCCAAAAATCAACATCTGTCATTGTTCATAGGGGTTGTGTGTGTGTTTTATGAGGTAAAATTTATTAGGTAAATAAATGTTATTTGAGAAACTCCACAAAAGGCGTGATCTGCGAGCAGCTGACCGGAAAGACCATGGAAAGAAGCTATTGATTGTCGGCTCGGACGACGTAAAAACGCTGATGAAAACATAAAGCAGAACTAAAAACAGCGCGAAGTTGGTGCAGTCAGTGGAATGGGCTCTTTAAATTTTCGCACTGTTATGACAGCGCGTATGTCACGCGACAACAACATGGCGCATGTAGTACGTCCGGACTCATTCATACTACCCGTATTCATACTATATAGAACGTACTTTTTTAACGGTCGCGAAGTACGTTCTTATTTAAATGTCGTACCTACTCACATAGTACGCGATTTCGGACGCAGCCTGACTCGTTGAACTATGCTGATAACGACGGAACTTGCGACCATAGCTGGCTAACGATGCTTTTGGGAAACGCACTCCTAACGAGGAGACGCCGGATTGCTTGGTTGGCTGCAATAAGAAGAAAATACCTTACTTTCGATCTCACCCCCCAGTCGATGAGAGTGTATTCTTTATTATTAATTTCTTTATTATTAAAAATTAAAGAGCTCAGGAATGTTTAGTCGAGCCTCTGTGAAGTTCTGAAGGCGTTGCCCCTGGCAACCGATAGCGTCTCCTACCATCATGGCCGACCGGCTCAGACCCCGCCCAAATCGGCACGTGACTCCTCACTTTCAATAAGATGCAGCAGTGCTGCGCGCATTCTACAAGATAAGACATTTATCAGACGTTTAGGCTCTGTTGCACAACGAATCCTCAACCATCGTCACGTGATCAGTGAACTGTGATTCTTACTGCACTGACGGCTACTCGTGCTGGATGAGCAGAGCAGACTTTTAAGTCAAACGGGTTGGCGCGTATGGTTGGGTTGCGGAGAGATTGTGAGATTGTGGTTAGGTCTCGGCAGCAGGAGGGATGTAGAGGTCAGTAAGCTGGGCTGAGTTGAGTGGGGGACGGAGGGGGGTGACTCTGGGACGCCAGAGTCACTGTCGAGCCCTCTTGAGGTGTCGTGGGCTAGTCGACGAAACACTGAGGACGGAAGGTGCCCACTTGAAGACCCGATGTCCCCTACTCGGCTCAATCCAGACGGTTGTCGTGCTGGTCCTGTAGTTGTAGTCGTTGTGTGTGCTGACGCGCCATGTACACTGCAGCCGTTAATGCCGGACAGAAGGGGAGTCACACCACCACATGGAAAGAAGTGTAAATGGATGGAGAAGCATAGTACTGTAAAGCTACGTCTTAGTTTTGCTTATCTTGGCGAAAGCCGAGTACAAATCAGCACGAAGTTTTAACATCTACTCTCGTGTAATGGAAATCATTACATTAGTTTATAATGGTCTTTATTATTTAAAAAAAACAGCAAAACGACAGTTGAGACGAATGTGAGTGTAGCAATGAAATATTTTATGCTTATTTCACACTCACGCTCCGTCATGGCGATATAGCGAGACAGCTTTGAAATCTTGTCACATTGTGTGTTCGACATCGGCTGGATGTAACCGATCGGCGAGAGTTGCCACGTGCAGGCGGGGAGGAGCTGAAAACGGAGACGTAAGTCGGACACCTTCTGGTTCCCGTAGTGACGCTCACGCTGTGTTTGACTACTTTACCACAGCTGAGACCCGCGTTCCAATAGCGCGCTCTCTCTGTAGGCATGTTCACATTAGCAAATAATGATGCAATGAGTTGAATTAGATCATTTAATAGCAGAGACGTAAATGTTTATAAATATCTATTTGCTTATGCCTGTGTGACTAGTGTTCGCTGAGTTTTGTTTAAGTTTAGAAACGTGCTCCAGAAAAAAAGTTAACGGAGACGGAGGCAGCTAAGCATACCCGGTTTATTTTCTTTATTTTACAAAAGCGTTTTGTTTCGATTGTAAGTGGACAAAAAAAGTAGACATTTCACATTTTTTTCTTTCTTTTTTTTCATATTTAAGTATTTTAAGTCTATTTTGCTGCTATGTAAAAAAAAAAAATAGTGGTGGTGGAATCCATGCAGTTTGGCACTGCGTTGCTTTCAGCGCAAGCTGTTTGGAGAAGTCCATTTCCACCTCCATTGTGTTGGAGGAGCAATCCCGCGTAAAATGCAGGTTGAACACTCCAGCTCTAGGGGGGAACTCACGGCCTTGCAGGCCAAGTGCATGCAACCACTGGCGCCTAATTTCCAAGTCTGCTAGAAAGCTATGCAGTCAAGCAGTGCCGTTGCAACCAGCAACACTACACCTACGTCCCATCCTCCTAACCACTGTACTAAATATGGATAAAGCTAATGCTAAAAATCTATGTTAACTTGAAGCTATCCTAACTGATGCAATCCTATGCTACTAACTAACTATGCTTCTAACAATACTACACTAACTATGCTAATTAACTACCTAGACTACACGAAACAATCTGAATAACTACATAAATGCTATGCTACCTAGATGCTAATATACCGTTTTCAATACTCGCAATACCAACTCCTGACGCTACAGTGCTTTTGACAGAAGAAGATGTTTTTATACCAGGGGCTGAGCCTATGCCAAGGGCATGGTTAGCTCATACCAAGGGCGTGGTGAACTGGTGCCTGTCAGGGAGGCAAGAAGTCCAACTGCAGTAGCCACCGTTCAACCTGAAGAGGGCAGCACTCTTTTTTACTACGTTTTACACCATATATTGTATACACCATAACACTTAATACCCAAACATCAAAAATTGTACTCGAATCAATGAACAGCACTAATAAAGCCCCAGTCCTACAGATCATTAAGTGAAAAAAAGTTGTTTTAGGGTTTAGGGTTGTTTTAAGCTCAAATAACAAACATTATTGCACGTAAAACAATAAATAATATAAAGCACTGTAACATTCAGATTTGGACTTTTAAACCATTTTTTCCAGTTGTTTGTACAATAAAATCCTTTCTAGATTGATGTTTCCTTTCTCAGTCAATGACTAGCTAGCGAGTAGTAAATCATTGTGAAAAGGCTGATTTAAACTATTTTAAAACTCAAATAACAAAAAAGAAAATGCATATAAGCACTTCATATTTTACTTTTACATCTTCTAAAATATCCTTCTCCATAGAATTGCATTGTAATGCATTACTAAATGTTTGAGTCTAAATAAATGTCTGTGGTATCCAAAAGCATTTCAGAGATTCTGTCAAAAGTGCTTAACTTCTATTGAATCCGTAAGATTCCTCAAAAAAAAAAAAAAAAAAAAAACTGCTGGCATTTCCATTAATTAAATCATGATGACGTGCAGCATGTACTGTGCAAACATCTAGTCAGTTCAAATTGCAGTTCTAGGGCTGACCCGTGCATGTACGTTCATGTGTGTGCGCACGTGTATGTCTGAGGGTGAGTGAGAGATTTTAAAGAAAGAGGAGGATTTGAACATGTGTGGCTTGCAGACTTGTGTGTTATTTAACGCAGTATTGATCATGCTACAGGACTGTCAGGTCAAGGAATTCCGCCTCCACACACACCACAAATGCACAAGACACAAACAAAGCACATGGGCCTCTAGTGAGATGTGTGTGGTTTAATGTTTTAAATGCTGCCCAGATGCTTTGCGCATAAAGGAAGGATATTAAATAAATAAAAGGGAAAGAGGATGAATAATCCTGTTAAAGATCAAACAACTCCCTCTCCTTCTCTCCCCTCTACAGCCCCCATGGGAAATATAACACACACACACACACAAATGAAAGCGCATACAGTAGAACCTAATGACAGTGGAATTCCCTGGTCACAACAATACATGACTGCATTTACCTGTGAGGATTGGGAAAGATTAAAGGGGGAAGATGACGGAAAATAAAAAATGTTGATGTTGCTGTTACTGATAATGCTAGCTTTAATGGCTTAAGCTTGAATCGTTATTAATATTGCTCATACTTAGCATTAGCACTATTAAACTTCAGAACTATTCAACTTTGGCACGGAACTCATCCTGCACCATCTTTGCTGGATGAATTGTGCAGATTATTGAGGTGTGCTACTAAGCAACTAGACTTTATGAATATGAATACATTTATTAATTTGAAAAAACCCATATATTTACAATAAAGGAAGACACTAAGTTCTAGAGACCAGAATGTTATAGAGACTTTTGACTAAACACCTAGCAAATTATCCAGAACCAACTGAATAGTGATGTCCTGGCATATGTTTCCAAAATAGATGGAAAAATCCAGTTCTTTATATTATTACATCTGTTGTTGAGATGATGCATGAGAGCAAATGAATTAAATGCATTGGAAATAAAATATAGAAGTAGATAAAGAGATAATCTTACTTGATAATCATACTTGCAATTTTCTCTGTGCACTTGTTTCTTAAATATGAGGGAATCACTCATCTTCAAGGGAGCTGTATGTGTGTGTGGTTGGGTGGATGGAGGTGGAGAATTAGTTTAAGTGGGTTTCTGCTGCTTAGATAAGAACCTTGTTAAAATGCTTCACTACAGAGTTTCCATAACTACAGACACATTTCCAAGCAGAGAGGTCATGATTAGCACATCAGATTGGTGTTTCGCACTAGAATAAAATGGCTACATGCAGGAAAAAGAAAATCGAATGCAACAAAATGTATGCTTAGAATTATTATTTTTACGTGAAATATTCCTTTGTCATAATTTACTCACCATCATGTCGTTCCAAACCTATATATTTATTACTTAGGCCTATATGACACAAAAAAGTGGTTTAAGATAATATTCGTTCTGCTATAATTATATAAAAAATATTGATATTGCTCATACAATAAAAAAAAAAACTTTTTGAGCTCCATCTATTTGAAATGTCAGAATCATGGGGAGAAAAAAAATGTATTAGTACAAATAAGACATACATGTATGGCAAAAGTTATTTTTTTTCTATTATCATAAGAGTTAAGAATAAGAACAATCATCTAACTGGACTGAACAAATCTCCTCCATCATGATGACTTGGAATTAATATTTCTTATGGATTTGTTTTCCTCTGCAGCCATCATCCTTGAATATACATAATTGCATAATTCAACATCTAACAGAAAAGAAAGAGAAAGCACAGGTCTAGTCTTAAGCCTCGTTTCCTCATTAATTCGCCCCCAAATTGGCCCTAACTAGGTCTGAATAAATATTCGTCCTCCGAAGATATTCGGTAATCAATTATGAAATATGCTAATCGCCTGCTGTTGGCCTTGAGTTATCATGTTACTGTCACTAATTGTAGGTCACCTCATCCCTGGAGGTCTCCTAACATTCACTCACAGTCTTTGTCACTCTTACTCTCTTCCTCCTGTCTCTCTCACTCTCTTTCAACAAGAAGGCAGTCCTCCTCTGTGATATTAGCATGGAATGCCCGACCACTGGAGTCAATTACAGTAATATTAAATTAACCATTGTATCTCATTTAATTCAAATGTTCTGCTTTAACAAAGAGCCATTTAAGGATATGGAGTATATCTTGCGCTTACTTAAACTGGAACATCTTAATAAGACTTGGCAAAGGCCTCTGATCAAACGCAATAAAGCAGAAGTACGCTACACGCTGTCATCCTGCCACAGGTGGGCTATAGCGCTGAATTCGACAGACTCGTGCAGGATTCCAAAGGCTCTCATGCACAATCAAAAGAAACCTCAAAATGAGTCTAAAGCCAATTTGGAGTGCCGCAGTAAAACAGAAAGAGCTTCTGAACATGACAGACTTCTGTAAAAATGGCTTTTCAGCCTTGATTACGATCAATTCACTGCATTCAGAAATAAATACAAGAGTTTGGATGGAAAAACTAAGAGGTCTGGACAAAAGTCCTGTTTTCCATTAAATGAGAGAATGAGAATTTCAAAGATGAAACAGTTATTTGCAATTGAGAGATAGGGTATATAATCATGCTTGGAGGGATCTAAAATTCATTTTGACAATGTCGATTAGCTCTTTCCACGCAAAGGCCCATTAACAGCAATTCTTTTAAGAGGAAACTCGAATGTTGGTTTCTAATTTCCCATTCCCTGCTTGAATTTGAGCCGGTAATTTCTCTCTCTGATATTGAGGGCAAATGCAAGTCGGTATTTAGTGCAACAGTAAATGGCTGTTTGCTTTAGACACTGAGAGCAACTGCACCCCAGTAAAACTGTCATGTTGACTTTGAGTTACCACTGCTCTCTCAGATACTTTGTGTCTTAGTGTGTGTGTGTGTTTGCGTGTGTGTGTGTTTGTGCTGGCTTGACGCCATGCAAATCCAATCACCCAGACCCATAAAGTGTGCATTTCCATTTCCTACTGCTCTCTGTAGAGACAGAAAGAGAGAGAGCGAGAGGAAGAGGTGGAACGGGGCTCCTTTGCTTCGCCGTGCTTTATGGTTATAGCTGTTTTGAGTAGGTATATTCATATAAACTCATTATGTACCCCATATTTCTAAGCTGATGTGTTTTGGGGCAAACAAGTGATTTTAATCTCCCACAATGCACTGCAGCTCTTATTTACTGTTCCCATGGAGTCTTACCACTCTCTCGGATCAACGATCGCAAAAAAAGCTTTGTCCGCCTCTAATTTGTCTTAGTCAGAATGCAACAGGCAAATTGAGGACATTTCCATGACGACACACCGTGCCGACCGGGCGTCTTCCTCTCCGCCCCTTGTTTTGACCTTTCCTCGACCGCGCACTGACCTTTCCGAGTTTCCGCTAACCCCGAGCAGGTCTCTGCTGGACAATAGCATGACTGTTCGTCCCTGATCTTTTCCCATACCTCTCATCTCACCTCCGCCTCTGGCTTGCCATGGTGACGGAGGTCAAGCAGGTTCGCTAGGCGAGCAGGTGGCCTGTTAACCAATGGGAGAGAGCGATTTTCTCACAGCTCGGAGGGGAATAATGGAAAAATTCAGTCGACTAAGATGGAGAAAAGAGGGATTGAAGTCTTTTCTGTCGTTAGAACCCTTTCATTTGGGCCTCTCATTATGAGAGAGGGTCCACGGGTCGCAGTAACATGTCAGCAGAAGAAAAGAGAGAGACCTGAGAGAGAAAACTGAAACAAACATGGGAATAAAGCGAGAAAATCCTGAGGCCAGAGCACGGGCTAATCCATCATTAGCATTTAAAAAACAGACATAGATTGAGAGAGAGCGAAGGGAACTATAGTGTGCTTAATGAGACAGGACGAACTGACACTTTGAGTGTGCTTGCATTTGTTTGTGCTTGTCAGAGTTGTGTCGGTTTGTTCTTTTGGAATTTCTGTAATTTATAAATGTCAAACTTTAACATTCACTGCTTAAACACACAGAGTTCCATCATTAGATATTTAAATACAAACATCTCTCGCTCACACATGCTATATTACCCCTTAACCCTTAAAGATTCCCTCATTAAAAAGGTTTTATATGTGCAAGATGTACATATCAAAAGAACTTTTTCTTTACATCAAGCAGGGGTGCCAACTTTTGAGTTTAGCTACTGTAGGAGTGAGAATTACGGAGGGGTTGTAAAAAAACACACACAAAAAACACAAAAGCCTTGCATCACAATAAGTGTATTGTGATTGACAAAACATTTGGTAACTAAACAGAATTTCATTAAGTTTAGTGACAACATGTTACAATGTTTACATATAATGTTTACACATATATTAACTGGTAGCCTACTGTTTTTGTTAGTGCTTGACACAAATTTTGCGATTTCAATTCATAAGCTTGCAATACAATTAATTTGTTTTTGTGCGCACAAATACTACACTTCACAATGACGCCTGAACATCTTCTGTGATTGTTGCGCAGGTGGGGGTTAGCAGCTTATATACAGTGACCTTGCAAAGTGTGGGGAAAATGTGATTGGTACAACTTGGTCCAATCAAGAGGTTGCAGTTCTTCATTGGTTAAATTAAAACCCATACCTTGCCAATACTTGTGTTCAGCTTCATGTGGCACTGCGCAGACCGAATGGCGTATGACATCAAAATACAGTGAGAGCGACTCAAAAGGACAGCTTTCGAATTTATGTCATACGCCAAAGGAGAAACATTGGCGCAGCATGCTAGCTTCTCGTGAGATTTACTTGGGCAGCGTGAGACAGAGCCTGAAAAGTGTGTGTCTCACGCCGAATGCGTGAGAGTTGGCAACCCTGATCAAGTCTTATCAGTAGCTTAATAAAAGCTGTTTTATTCTACATGACGCAGGTCGCCTCATGGGGGACACCATGCTGAGATACTACAAGCCTCATCTCGGTAGTCTCCATAATAGGCTGATTTTGAATGTATTTATACACTGGCATCAGTAACTCACAACATTTGCATTTTGAGTGATGCTGTATCCACACCATTAGATGTCAGTATAAGGAGAGGATGACTGGTGCGACAAACCAAACAGGCAGCAAAGTATTTTGGTTGCATTCAAGTTGTGTTGGAAAGATTGTAATTGCGAGTGGGAAACAAGTATTTTCTTTGATCCTCGAGTTCCCAAGTTGGGGGTGTGTCATTGAGAAAACAAGGCGGACACAATGGATGCAGCATCTGTGTAGTTGACAGCAAATTATTTGAAATATATGAAATTACTTTTTTTATTTAAAGCAAATCTAGCTAAGTTGCATGTACAAAAAACGATTACAATAGAATAAATGATTCAGTTTACAGCACCTTCATATATTGAATAAAAACAAAGCAAAAACGCACCTGATGCACACTGTTTATTCTTAGAAGTAGAGTTAAAAACCTTGATGTATTTTTTGTAGAAAAGGTACTCAGACCAAAGTGATTTGAACGCACCTGACGTTGTAATTAGTGATGCACCAAAATGAAAATTCTGAGCCAAAACTAAAACTTCAGGTTGCACTTGGCCAAAAACTGAAACAGAAAACTTTTTTTTTATAATAAATAAAAATTAATTAGTTAATCAAATTTAATAAGAACTCAAATAAAACTTAGTTGTACAATTAATATTTAAATTACACATGAGGTAGTTTTTATTACCTTTTTACTAACAGAATTATGTTTCTATATTAATTTATTGGTAAAATATGAACATTTAATCAAGAATTAAGTGCAATAACTTGTTTTCATGACAGCACTAACAGGTTAAGTAAAAATATACTGAATATGTAATACAGTGCATATTTATCAAAGTGCTCCTCTCAAGTTATTTGTTTCTAGTTAACTAACAAGTTTATGGTTATTAAATGGCTTTGAGGTAAATGTAACATTAAAGCCCTATTCGGACGGGATAACTTTTACAAGAGTAGATGGAGTAATGTAATTTTACCACAGGATGTCTGTTATAATAATGGCCAATTCGCACGGAATAAGAAAAACGCAAACCAGTAAGTGCGCAAAACAGTAAGGTCTGGTCAAACGATGTATTATTTCAATTCAGATTTGATTATGTTGGTAATAGGCACTTACCTAATGCTAAAATAAGTTTTGTGCCTCTAACACGTTCTTTCGACCTTCTGTTTGATCTGAATGTTATGCGGACAAAACATGGTTTGCCACAGACTTGTCCCACCACCTAGAACACAACTGAATGTTTTCTTCAAGCACCTCGATACTTGAAAAACCGTGGAAAACGACTTTTTAACAGGAAATGACGTAATATTTACGAACATATTTACAGCGGGTCTATTTGCAAAGGGATTAGTATTCCCTGAAGTAATTTTTCCTGACCTTTTTACAGAAGGTAAAAGTCACCGTAATCTTTACTGACGTTGTCCGATTAACATTTACAACCTGTGAAATGGGTTGTATTGTTGTCAGTCAATAAAATATGGCTTTTTAAAAATTCAAGTGTACAAACCCCCCCCTCCCCTCCCTAAAAGCATTAACTTATGGCTGAAAATTTTGAACATTTTATATCACCTAAGACAGTACAACCCGCAGACTGCACTGTCTATGTCTATAGCTAAAGTCCATTTGCAAGGTATTTTTGTTTTATGAGGTCTTGCCCTTCCTTGAAATTACCAAATGTTCTTTTCACAAGCCTAATATGAATAATATACGCAAGAATCTTGTAAAAATGCACCATTGAATTGGCTTCAAATCAACTTAAAGAATTTCTTTAGAGAGGAAGCATCCCTCCTCTTATCTAAGGATGACATTTTCTCCCTCATTTCTCAAATCTCTTTTAATGAATCTGCACTCAAATCTTCATAATCCATAATGCAAGACAATTAGAGCTTGATATTTCATAACCAATCAGAACATGGCCATGTTCAATTACAGCTGTGAAGTCCTTTAAAACACATCAAGAGGAATGCACGCTGAGCTGATGAGATGTGTGTTTGTGTCGCTCAAAGTCACGAACACACACATACATACTGATGTTTGGGCCATGCCTTGGGCCTCTGCTGAGATGATCAGATGGAAAAGAAAAGAGTTATTATTTCATCTTCAGCATGGAGAGTGATGTTGATGTGTCTGACATTTAATAGTGTCTTTGAAGCGTTGATTCTGCCACAATACAGTCAGAAGCATCACTGAGTACACAAAAATTCCAATAAAACTCTCTTGTTGGTTTCAACATACTTCCCAATTTCATTAAAGGAATATTCCAGGCTACTTTCGGTCTTGGTCCTTGGACAAAAATATAAAGCTTGTGCTTTTATTAAAACTGTTATTTGAATTCTGTGTGTTACCTAAGTTGTAAGTTGCCTGAATCATCCTGTTGAGGTGGGACTACTTTTCCGGGTGGATGAACTTGTGGTCATGCATAAGTGATGAAACTCTTGTGAGTGCAGTTTCTAACAGTTGCTCAGAATGGATTTACTGCATACTGCATAGAGTATTATGTACTGTATATTGCATACTAATCTTTTTAAGTATGTGAAACAGCATGCTGTATGCAACTGTCACATGACCTCACTTCGGTGCATGTGTACTTCAGGGAGTGGATTCACTTTTGCGATTAAAAAATTAGCCAATATTTTTCACAATGGAACGACAATGGAAGACAAATTAATGTTGAGCACATTGCATTGTGGGATACCAAGCGAAAGTAACCATGTTTAATTTAAATTAAGAATCAAAAGTTTGTATAGAACATACTAAATGATGTAAATATAGTGTGATTTCAAATGTTTGTTTGGAGGGCTGCTGTTTGCCTGGTTTATACTGTCAATGTATTATTTATTATACATTCTTTTCCTTTTTTTTACGGAGGAGCGCAGAAAAATTATTTGTGGTAATCAACAGCAAGCCACAGATGTTGTCAGACATTCCTAAAAGAGGAAATCCAGCACGTACACACATTTGAGTATATCTTTGTACGCAGTCGGTGGCAGTCCAGCACCACTGTAATTCTAGATTTCCTTTAAAAAAAAAACTTTAAAGTACTGTACCTTCAACACCCCCATGGTCAAAAGTCTCCGTAAGGCTGTGCTTTAAGTGATCTCAAATGTGTGCATTTCAAGTGTCTTTTTCAAGGCTGCATTGAAGTGTGTTCTCTTAAGATGACTGTGCTCTGAAACATGCTTTTTAAATTCACCATGAAATCAAAATAGACTCTATTTACTTTCTTAAAGTTGCATTCAGTAATATTGTGCTCATTAAAAAAAAGTTTTACGCCGGGAGAAATTAATAGTACTTGCGAGACGTGTTTTAAATGTACACTCACATGAGATGTCATTAGCCTAACAAAACAGTTTTATTCTACATATGGTGGCCAAATACTGCTCATTAACACTTTTATTATCAGATAACCTTAATGGAACAAATGAATCAAGGCTGACTCCGAATAACACAGGCCAAGACCAGTGTAACATACATAAAAACTTTACAGAAGTAACGGATGTAACAGAAATTTCTTTTAAATTGTGACTTACTGGTATATCAGAGTGAAATGGATTACTATAAAAATGTATATATATATATATATATATATATATGTATTTTAAAAAAAAATTCCGCTTGAATATCCTGTTTCAATCGGAAATACAGATACTTACTGAAGTATAATGGGTTGCGAATGCCATTTCACACTGACTTTACGTCCAGGTACTGAAGTTGTCCTAAAAAGACTCTAGCCAGTTTCCAACAGACTGTATATAATAACTGATCCTTTAGCCAACGCTGAAATAGGGTTCATATTTTTAGATTATTTTCAGCGAACGCATTGAGTTTCAGTAATTGAGTAACTCTTTTTTGTGTTGTCATTATGCTCCAGGAGAAAAATGTGGTAGCTGGATACAAATTTTGGTCTTGGGGAACATCAAACTGCAGCTGAACTCATAACACCTCCCTGCACCTAATTATCTGGACTGGAGAACATGGTGGTCTTGGCTCACATTTTGTGCTCTTTTTCCCAGGCAGTCATACACACACACACACACACACACACACACACATTTTCTCGCTCCCTTAAACACCCACACCCACACACCCTCCCTCACACACACACACACACACACACACATTAGAGTATCACCTCTGACAGATGGGCTGGCACTGCTCTCTTCCCAACCTGTTCCCTGTTGCAAATTGTGTGTGTGTTTACATGTGTTCCCATTTGTGTGTGTGTGCAGTTTGGTGATTATGTACATGCCTACTTGTGCGTAAAGTAAATCACACACACACACACACTGTCTCAGCACACGAAAAATGACCTTCACCATCAATGCTGCATTCAATTATGCTTTAATATGTACAGTCACATGGCCCGTGAGAGCGGTTTAGCATAGCAGCTTTCATTATGCCATGAAATAATATTTGATGTTACACGTTAATGCGAAGAGCAAGCCCTCTGTGAGTAATGAGAGAGATAGAGAGACAGAAATTGGACATACCTGAGCCTCTCTTTGACACCACCTTCAGAGTCAGAGACACAGAGACACCGCAGAGTAGGAACAGCACTGGGTTGAGGGCTGTCATCTTCCTCTCCAGCCTGACGGAGACACAGAGAAACCTCACATGTCATACTGGCAACATACAACCATCAGCTACCCATGTACAGACCTGCATTTGCTTTTCCGCCAAGAACAGGATTTAAAGGTGAAGTGTGTAATTTTGTCAATGTTAAAACCCAGTAGGCTGACTTCCTGAAGAGGGTAAACACGGTGATGCTGTCAAACATTGCTCTGTTAGTTTGAGTGGCACGACATTAACTTCTGAATTTGGGGCAGGACTACGAATTATAGACCTTATTTAAAGCAGCGCAATTTTTGATTTTTAACAGGAATGAAAGGCAGGCGAGGGATAGACATACAGTACATCTCTTCAGTGGCTTGTACTGTTATTTAATGTGTTTTTGGATTGTCATGCTGACGAAACTGAAAATTCTATACTGAAATTTTTTGGATAGTATGAGCTGTGGAAAACTATAGGTTCTAGGGGTTTTATACAATGCTTTTTACCGTGGATGCCAATGAAAACACGGTAAGTCTATCCTTCACAGCCTCGCTTTTATACCTGTCTATAAAGGGTGAGTTTGAGAAACCAGTTTAAACATTTTAAACAACTGAACATTTTTTGAGTGACAAATCTGATGAAAAAAAAAAATAAATAGACTTACATTAAACAATACTACAGACATTCTATTTTGTCCTGGACTAGTCCACCTAGCAACCACACAGCAACACACTAAAAACAACTTGAATACCTTAGTAAGTGATTAACAACATTATACTAATGATTTTTAACATACTTTATAAAATGGATAGTTTCGGTCCTTGTTTGTGATTGGCTGAGCGTTGTAAAATACTCTATAAACACATCTGAGATCTCATTACATAAGTATTACTGTGCCACTGCATCTTTGTGTTACTTGTCAACCGTTCTGCTGAACATTGCTAAAGAACTACATAACTTGGCTGAAGAATTATTATTATATATCAATAAATATTAAAATTTTTGTTACTTGCTGTGTGTTTATTGTATGAAACCTCGCCAGGTATAACTGTTTCCAGCTCTTCATCTTGCCTAACAATGTCTCTTATTCCAAAAGCACTGTAAACCAAACCAAATTCTCTGGGCTTATTGCTTTAAAACACCACTCAGAATACCTTGGCAACCACATAGCAACATATCAAAAGAACACTCAGAATAGCAACCACCCACAACCTATTTTATTCCGAAATGTACAAATCTAGTTGTTCATACTGACCACATAGTATCACTCAGAATACCTCAGTAACATAAGAACTTTTTAATAATATGATTGATTTTAACACACTCAAAACACCTTAACAACTGTCCACCATCCACCCATACCGTAACTAGTTGTTCATACTGACTAGTGTTTCTAACTTTGTTACAGCACAATTTTCTATACCACACGGAGGAAAAATTGCCACAACATTTAGGGCATTCAATTTGGACAGTATTTATTTACTTTCGATAATAATCTAAGTATTTTTATTATATATAATATATATATATATATATATATATATATATATATATATATATATATAAAATATCTTTATTATTATTTATAAGACATAAATGTATTACTATTGTAATACAACTGCACTGTAAAATAAAATTTAAAAATGTATATTTCATGAATGTATATATTAATAATTTATAAAACATTAAATATCAGAATTTCTGAACATAATGAAAATGGCAAATGGCTTCCATGCATTTACACTTTTACATTCTACTCTCTTCCTACTCTCCAGCAAAAATGTGGAAAATTAAATTTCCCTGGAATCCAGATATTTTTGCTCTCTGTTTCCTCCATATATATGTATATGCGCGAGACAAAGCTAAGAGAGATGCAATCTTTAAGCATTTCTTTCATGGTCAAAATCATATTAAAGTAAGACTTTTTCATATTTTATCTGATTTCTGTGCCTGCCCACGAAGCCACTCAATCACCTGAGTTCTGTGTTCATATCTGAAATCTATTTTAATCTCCGTTTGCTGTCTGTGCACAACGTCCACACAATTCCCCCATCTGAGCGGTTCCCCAAGCCTGAAAACGGGGGGAACCCAAACCATTTCCATAATGGAATAAACACACATAATTCTGTCTGCATGAGTATTTCTAAACCTTAAATGCTTGAGAAATCTAGGACATACACGATTATTAAAAAGAACTCTGGGTGCGAAACATTTTAAGATAATTAAACTTGTTAACAAAGCTCTTGTACAAAAAAAGTAATGATTTAGTGTATTCATCTCTCTTTAAAGTGCAAGAACAAATGGTGTGAGTGATCAGAGAGGCCAACAAGAAATCTGATGTGCAAGCCTCTGAAGTATAACCCAAATTTGACTGAAATATTCATTAATAAAGAGACACAGAGTTTACTGCTTGGATTCTAAGGCATTTATATATAAATATAAATATAGCACCATTTAGCTTTTTGAAATTAATAGCCTGACAAATACATTTTTCAAAGCACAAGTACTACAAGTATATGTCAACCACCCATAATCACCCCTGTTTACAGGTTTATTGGAGGTCTCCTGCTGACAAAGCACCTTAACATAATTTCAGGTTCATATTTTATTTCACAACCCTGTCACATGACTCCCCCAAAATGCACTGCTCCTGTCACTTTAACGCAGACCTCTAAATTACTCCCTGCAGCTATATGGTTTTCTTGGATTTCCATCCAAGGCTTGTTATATCAAATCAAATAACACCTATATATTCCCTTTTTCTTCAAATAATTAATGTAAACTTAATAAGTGTGTGCAAACCCTTCCTCTTTATCCGTAATTATCTTACAATAACATTCTACTGATGATGAATTGCATGCCAAATTCAGACACTGGAAGGCCTAAATCCCATCAGGAACAGTAGCATTTGAGAGGTTAATAGACTTTATTTTGTGTGTGTGTGGGAGTGTTTGTGTTTCTGTGTGTGTCTGCGTTAAAAAGGCAAAGGGGCGACAGAGAGAAAGTGCTCTTGTGATCTCTTTAAAGGGCTTATCATCCCTCTCCCACACATAATCTCAGGGTTTTGAAAGAGGAGAGATAGAGAGAGAGAGAAAAAATGAGAAAAGGTAGAATATAAAGATTTCACATTTTCACAGCCACCAGTTAATGTGTATGAGATCACTTATTACTGCTTTCATTAAAGGGATAGTTCACCCAAAAATAAAACATTCTCTCATCATTTACTCACCCTAATTCTGTTCCAAACGCAAATGACTTTCTTTCCTCTGTGGAACAAAGGGTACGTTTTATAGGACTAGTTTTGAACAGACCCATTTCTGCAGTTATTCACTGAAAATCTTGACATCCGCCCTTGACTTGAGAAAAGTAGCAATGTCTAAATCATGAATGAATTGTTCTTTTCAATTAATTGGTTGATCCAGTAAAAAAAAAAAAAAAAATCAATCTGAATAATACTCAATAATACATAACTCACTGACTTAATGAATCAATCACAGGAGAAAATAATCAGTGAACTAAGACTTAAATATCATGGTGTTCCAATTTGTATGATTTTGAATATAGTACATATGGGCTCATTTTTATGGGATCTTTTTTTAAATCTTTTTATGATGCTTTATCAATTTTAAAGCTTAAAAGTTCCAGCAAAATTTAATAGGAAGGTTATAATTTCATGGAAAAAAGCAACCCTTATAAAACATAGAATGTAAATGACTAACCATTCCTTTAAATTAAAATCAAATATGACCAACCCAATCTCATGGGATAATGTAAATATTTTACAAGGTGTCGATTTTGTATGTGAATATTTTTAGAAAAATAAGCATAAAAGTCCACCCATTACCCCAGCCCTAAACATAATGTCTTTTTTTTAAGAGCCCAAAAAAAGGTTAGGTTGTTGTGGGTGGTTGCCAGAGCGTTGCTATGAGACATATTGGGATGTGGGAAGTTAATCCACCCCAAAATAAGAAAACCATAAGCAAATTATAAAGGAATTGTATTTATTATGTATTGTATAAAATATATCATTTGTGTAACTTGCAATTTTGCCTATATATTTCAAGTTTAGTTGCTTAGAAATGTAACAGCATGCCTTTTGTCAACAAGCCACATGATTCGAGGTACAAACAAACAGTGCGGGGTGAGTTAGGTGTCATATTTCAAGCCTTATAGGCTTTTTTAAAAAAGTAC
Organism: Semotilus atromaculatus; assembly: GCA_031834385.1. Taxonomy (NCBI): domain Eukaryota; kingdom Metazoa; phylum Chordata; class Actinopteri; order Cypriniformes; family Leuciscidae; genus Semotilus; species Semotilus atromaculatus. Next base: position 29,408,752 of record JAULUF010000055.1, read on the forward strand.
TTGAGATGCTTGACTTGAAAATAACACTAATCACCTGCATTCATACACCTGTTAATCATGGTCACATAATCATTTTCTAGACTGAACACTTTTAAGATCAAATCAGTCCATATGAGCAGTGCTTTTTTCCAGTCACAATTGGCAATTGGCAATTCAATCACCGTCCAGTTAGAGGCAACATAGAAGGTCTTCCTCATTTCTCATTGGACCTAATATCCACATACACATGTACGGTCGCTCACAGGACAGGCGTGTGGCGGCGGGCCCAGCTGTGAATGATTGATGTGGTGATTTTATGATTTAATCCAATTTAAACTCTCCACATCTCCAGGCCTGACAGTCAACACATTTACCATGCGGTAAATATAACAGTGCCCCTGGAGGAAGAGTGCTGCGTTATGAACAGAGATACACACCGTTAAAAACCTGCGCACACACACACACACACACACACTTACGAGACAGTAGAACGAATGATTCAAGGACAACCTGAGCCGCAATCTATATTCAGACATTACATATATGACAGTTCACAAGAGAGCCAAATGGACATGTATGCATGTGTGTAATTGCGTTACTGTAGGTGTGGGCTTGAGTTTGTAAAAGAATGGGATGGACAAAGACCACATCAGTCTTTGTGGACTCCATTATTTATTGTGGCAGTTCCAGCTTTCTTGTGTCAGGCAAATATCAGAGTAGAATTCGAACACGCTCAGGGGCATCGTGTGTGTGTGTGTGTGTGTGTGTGTGTGTGTGTGTGTGTGTGTGTGTGTGTGTGTGTGTGTGTGTGTGAGAGAGAGAGAGAGAGAGAGAGAGAGAGAGAGAGAGAGAGAGAGAGAGAGAGAGTGAGTGCAAAAGCAGGAAATGAGAAACAATAAATATAGACTCAAATATAGACTACTGAAAGATTTTTTTAGTGCTTGTTAGTGCACATGCAACCTTCACTACAGGTGCTCTATCCTGACCATACATCACAGTCATGAAAAAGTCACACACATGTAACAGTCTTTCTGTGCCCTTAACATGAAATGAAATTCAGAATATTGATCATGTGTGTGTGTGTGTGTGTGGTTAAAGCATCTTGCAGACTGTTCACACTTCACTGATCGGGCCCGGCTAACAAGGGACCCCTGAGTACTCTTCCATGCTCTGCGCTGCTGATGGTGATTAATTATTGAGTATTACTGCTCTCCTATACCACCTCCAGACACAGCACCACTAATCCCCTTACCAGACACACTCGTTCTCAGTCAGGAGTCAAAAAAGAGACAAGATAATAGGTGGTCAAAGGGCTAGCAAAGATAATGGATAGCAATGGTGGAGAAGAAAAGAGCTATGTGCAGGAAACTTGAGGTTTTCAATTTAAATTACGTCTGACATGACTTTACATGATGAAAGGTTTAGATGTCTGCAGGGCTCCCATTTCTACTGACTATTCCACTTGTTTTTGATGCTTGAAAAACATTGCCGATTCGGCTTATTTGAGCAAAAGCATTGTGAGATTTGAAGGCCGTTACTCTCACGTCGGCTACACAAGAATATAATATTTATAGAATGATTTTTATACTCACTATAGAATTTTCTATGACTTTTGAGATTTAATTGACTTCCATGAGATTTCCAGGCCTTGGAAATCACCAATTTCCAATTATCTGTTTCCATGACTGGGAAACCTGCCACTGGCACATCATGAATGGATAAATTAGTCAAATTAGCTATTTATGCAAGAGCCAAACTATCTTCCAATGCATGAAAAACTACATACACATGTGCATGAATACAGGTGAAACTCGAAAAATTTGAATATCGTGCAAAAGTTCATGTATTTCAGTCATTCAAATTAAAAGGTGAAACTAATATATTTATTATATATAACTATATATGCATGATTATACTTTTCAGAGGGCCGACATTTCTGTATTTAAAATCCTTTTTTTATTGATTTCATGTAATATTCTAATTTTCTGAGATTTTGAATTTGGGGTTTTCATAAGCTGTAAGCCATAATCATCAAAATTATAACTTTTGCACGATTATTATAATAATTATACATGACTATATAATTTTTCACGTAGAATATTAGTTCACAACATGGATGGTCTACATGGATAGTCAACATGGATAGTCTAAAAAATTCAGAGCAGAAACTCCGGCGATCCACTGCTTTATTTCTGAATGCTAATTCAGTGAGTTTTTGTAACAAAAATGTTCTCCTCCTTTAGAAGTGATCCATGGGGCCATTGCAATTTGTATGTTAATTATCAGTTTCAATCAATACATTCTGGTTTACTGTTTGTCTTAATATACAATTGAGAATACTATTGGCTGAACCATTTCAGACTCCTGCTTCTCAGACTTGTCTGCTGAAAAAGACCCTAGTAATCTCACAAGTATTCCCTCTTGAGTTTCAGAAGAGGCATTCAACAGCGTCTCAAACAGCGCTCCAATCTGCTAAATTATTGGAATGAAACATCAGTGATTTCAATACAAACTCAAACTTTCACATCAAATTCCGGCCAAATTATGTCATCCATTTTAATACTAAATCTCTGTACTATTACAGTATGTTAACAATTGTCTCACTTGTCTGGTTTTTATTTTCTTTCATCTGAGATGAAGTTTTAGATTGAATGAAAAATAACAAAGTTGTCAGTTATTTTTCATTAAGTTTCCAGAGTTCTAAAATAACAGTTTCTGAGCAGATACATGTTATAATATAGTGATGCTCATAAAGCCTATTTGAATGTACCTCATGTGAAAACAATGAAATTGCAAGAGAAAAGGAGACAATTACTTCTTCTGAAATAATTTAGGGTATCATTAACAGGAAATACTCACAAGGGCAGAAAATCCAATAATGTTGAGCAGTACACTTTTAAAAATTATACTAGAATGTACAGATCATTGTCAGAGGATGACTTGCCAAATGATACTCCAGTGCCCAAACCAATTCAATTTCAAAAGGCCTATAACAGTATGTTACATTTTTAACACAATTCCCAATCCCCAATCAAATCTTAGCATAATAACGCAACTCCAAATCATACCCTACACCCGTGTTTTTAATTAGCTATGTATATACAACGTACTGGAATGATTTCTGTTACAGGAGGACATATTTCAATCTCAGTAGCTAAAAGATGGTACCTATTATTCATAATAAACTGTGGTTGAGTTTAATGTGATCATATGCAACTTCCTACAATTGCCATGTTCAAAAGTTACTGCAATTACAGCCTATCAATATTAAAGACTGTCATTGATTTACTTTATTTATTTGTATATATACATATACAGACACACTGAGGGGTCTGAGACCACATTGGAAATCAATGATTTTTAAAATATTAAAGGTTGTATCAGTGATTTCAGGCCCAAAAAATAAATGATCACATTCATCTAATCTTTCCTAACGATCCGCTAGCCGCCCGCCCCAAAAAAACGCGTCTCTGTAGGCAGCCTAGGCTCTGAGATCTGCACACAAAAACAAATGGGTACAACCACCACTCAAAACCAAAATAAACAGTGTTCCAACCAATCACAGACAGGGGCGGGCAGCTAGCGGATTGTTAGGAAAGATTAGATGAATGTGATCATTTATTTTTGGGCCTGAAATCACTGATACAACCTTTAAATAATAAATGTAAGATTCTGCACTATTTCTAGGTCTACTAGTGAGCAAATTTGTCAAATTGACTACGTGAATTCTTTTCTACAAAAGGTAAAATGTTCTTGCATTTAAGCACAAGATGTTCTTTGGATCATTCTCAAATCATGCTGGAGAACATGATCATCAGGTTTTACACAATCTTGTGGAGTTCATGCCAGCTCAAGTGCCATTAAAGCAAAAGGAGGACAAACCAAACACTAAGACATTCTGCATGTCATTAATTTTTCAATTAAAATTTTCCATCAAAATGCTATTCTAATATAATTTGAAACGAAAAGTTTTGCATTGAATTATCACTAGAGGTCTAAAACTTCAGAACCTCACTGTACAGTGTTTAAATGTGTCTTTTTCCCTGTTTTCCTCTGGGAAATTAGTATTCTAGCTCATTCCAAATCTTCGTCCTGACCAATGCTTTCAGAATTACCGTGACTGTCATTATGGGACTACTTTTCTAACTGATGACTAGGTTCCTGACTCACTTTCGCCAATGTAAATTACTGCACCATCTCATTTACAAGGAGAGAACTGAAAATTGAAGCAGATTCTCAATTCCATCAAAGGTTGTCAGCCCTAGAATCCATTGCATTTGTCATGAGCTTATACTTCAAGGTTAAACGGTGATAGAGAAGCAAAAATGAGGCTTCTCTCAAATTGCGGCCACCGTAAGTCATATGAACAAAATCGAAAAACTTTGAAGCCATAAACATCAGGTGTTGAATTTTACTGTCCGTCTTAAATCAATAATGAATAAATGAACATCTAGAGCTATTTTGTGAGTAAAATCAGTGTAGGAAGTGCTGTAAAAGAATACTCTCTGAATACTCTCGTTGTACTGCAAACGCCCTGTTACCATCATATAATATGAGACTAAATTGGGTCTACACAAACACACACTGCAGATTCACACACTGCAGGTTTCAGTACTATTCTGAAGGAATCAGTGAGGATTCTGACAGTTTGACAGTCCTAAGGGAGAGAGAAAGTGACAGTAATAGAGAGGGAGAGAGCTAGAGAAAAAAAGAAACAAGGAAAGATTACATGTCAGACTTCATCAGCAACAGGAAAACCAGCAGTAAATGAGCTTGTGTGCATGCATCAATGTGAGTCGACTTGCATATTCTGCGCACACAAATATACAAATAAATAAACTCATTGTACTTATTTATTTGTGTGCACGTGTCATTTGTACATCCTTCAAATTGAAATTCCCTACATGAGTTATGTAAATATGGGATGCGAAAGCTCTGATGCGTGACACATCACCTCCACAGGTGCCCTCCAAATGGAAAGCACACCATCAAGGTCAGAAAACCACGATGGAAATCCCAAAAACCCAACAATTTCTCATCAACCCAAATCAATGAATTCTCTTCTCGTATTACTAATCGATTGCTATTCTTTTGAGACCCGATGAATCAGCATGGACAGCAGGTCAAAAAACATCACCAGGACAAGAGCTGACAAGAGCCCTCAACCCAAAGGATTCCAATAGAAGCCATTAACGACAAGACAATATGAATGAGCTTATTGTTTCAATCATCTAGCAATCCACCTGAGTATCCTTTACTTGCTTCCTCACTCGCTGTGCTTGACTTTAATGGCCTGAGAGCTCAAACTGTTTTATAATGAGGGCTTTCCCACAGCATACTCTCCTCATTATGCACACATACACACACAGAAAGAGATAGCGAGAGGCTTCTTATTGATATTGTGCCCAGTAAAGTGGTCCCTAAGAAACTGGAAGGGGGGGTCTCAAGAGTGTGTTTTATTCGCTGGGAAAACAATACAACTATATTTCATACATGTAAACACTCACACAAACAAAGGAAACCTATGCACTTCCAATGTTAACCCCATCCAAGATTTTTAGCCATTTAATGGCAAAGATTGGCTCTGCAAACATTCTCCAATCCTAATTGCATTTAAAAGCGCAACAGTATCCGAACTGCAATACGGAGTTCAATTTGAGTGCGTTCAGCGACGCATGCTTTAAATGACATATGCATGCTTTTATCAGAATGCCACAGATGTGACTTTTAGCTTCCCACAGATCAGGGGCACCAGTCAGTGTGTTTTTTTTATTTTAGTGATATGCGAGTTGACCTGCTGATGTATCAAGGCAGAGAAGGTTCTGACCGATGTGTTGTAGGTCATTGAAAGAGGGAGCTGTTCTTTCAGCACCACTCACAGTCAAATGGCCACATCACATCAAAGTGCATTTTAACATATTGGTTCTTGTGCAGATTCTTTTTCACAGATTTTATCGACAAGTGGCTAACCGATGCCCCTGGCCATTCAGTATAAGCCCATGACAGAACATGCCTTGTTTATTAATAGGCCATCCAAACGCCGATGGTGATGGCATGCTCTATAGCCAGATCTCTTTGGAAACTTAAGGGGAAGTGTGTGTGGGTCCATCTTCAAACTCACCCTGGGCAATAAGAGCTTCACCATGGGACTATATGCATTCTTTATAACCACACATGCTGACACAATAAACCCGGGCTGTGCCCCATGCCACATTCAAACCTGAGTGACAGTTCCTTTAAGAGGAGTCAATGGCGCTGTCAACGACAATTTTCCCTAGCATTTCATCTGTGTATTCTAGGCACACATTTGCAAAAATAACCTAAAGTAATCATTAGCATTAGGAGATTGGCTTGTTTATACTGATAATGCATCAAACGGAGGAAGTCTACATATTCGATTGAGAATTTTTCAGGCTGCACAAGGTAAAAGAGGCCAATGTGAATTTATGAATGCATCCATGACAAGCATAATGCACACGCCTTGGGTGTGTTCTCACATGACTCTTGGATTGCAACAGCAACACTTGGCCAGCCAAAAGGGTTTTCACGCTACGGTTAACTGGGTTAAGGCCACTTTTAACCCTGGATTAAGTCTTAACTTTCACACTTATTTCCAAAGAGGGTTAGCAAGGCTTTTAACCCAGGGTTATGAAGCCTTGCTTTAGGCTTTTGCAGTGCTAACACATAATAAACTGGTATACAATGAGAAATGATGAAGAAATACTACAGTGAGTTGTTTAGCAACAGAGAACTATAATTATACACGAACAGAGCTTATCTCATTATGTATTCATGAGCTTTGTGTCACACAAACTTTCACGTTATGTTTCCCCCCCTCAGAGAGACAAATGAAGTACTGTGACAAAACGCGTTAACAGGAGATAAGAATATTAAAGTATCGTTTTTGCTGTTTTATAAGGCTTAAGACAACCAGAGCCGAATCTACCTGGCGACATTTAGACAAGCAGTTATCAATACGGCCTGAGGTGCGTGCCAATCAATGTCATAAATATGCAAATACGTTAACACGTCGTTTACAAATGTGCAGTATGAAATAACCCAGGATTAAATTACCCAATGTTAAAATTTACCCTGGGTTAAAAATGTCAAGCATGGGAAGCACAATAATGCAGTATTAGACCGCTCCGGCGGGTTTAACAGAAGTCAACCAATAGGCCTAAACAATTGCTTGCCTCATTGAATATTAATGTTACAAACCCTCACGCGTTTCAGAGTGTAAGGGAATTATTGAAAATGTTTAAAACAGTGACTCTAACGCGTTAACCAGAGTGAGGAACAGACTAATATTTCATTGGTCCGAAAAGTTCATACACAAGTCGCCTAGGTAGTAGGCCTATTTGTCCATTTCATGTTATTGATCTCATAAAAGTGTGAAACCACGTAACCACACTACCCAGAGTTAGATATTAACCCAGGGCAGTGATTGAGCTGTGGAAAACCGCAAACAAGGTAACCCAGCAGGGATTAAGTTAACCCAGGAATAAAAATGACCCTGGGTTTACAATTTCAAGTGTGAAAAGCCGACGAGAGGTCTAATATGTATCAGCCGATGTCGGCACAGATTCTCATGCGCACGCTCTCTCTCTTGCAGACTGTGATCAGACGCCACTGCAGTGTGTGTGAGAGAGTGAGTGTGTGTGTGTGTGCGTGTGTTCTGTCCGTACAATCGCAGGAGGGTGCAAATACTCCCGCAAACACCGTCTTTAAGCAAGCCATCTCACACGCTGCCGCACATCACGTTGCGTTTTCTACATTTATTTCGAGTCAATCCAAACCAAAACGAGATTATGTATCGATATATGCGTGTATTTAACAGTGGTTTGCCACAAGCCGCTCAACTGGAATAAAATGTTAAACCTTAGTTTAGTCAGTATAATGAAAACACCGATTAAAATCTCGTCTTTAATGCGCGTATGAAAAGACTGCGGCTCACATTGAGATTTTAACTGCAATTCTGCTTTAGGTATGCATGCGAAGAACAAATGTGCAGGTTATATTTTGCCCTAAAAAAAGTAGTTAGAACTTGTAGAACAATAAAACAATTTCTGTGCCATTATTTTCATGTCAGGGTAGCATTTCTGCTCTCTATTCGAATGTTTTACTTAAATTTGTTTATAATTCTCATTAATCTCAATAAAGATTCTTAATAGAGTCGCATTACTGTAATACAGTAGCCTAATAAGAAACATCCAGGCATTGATTTAGAAAAATAAGTAGGCTAAATTAAAAGCAGGCCAGCAAAAACTACTTTACTTTTATACAATTACAGCTATCATGTTTTCACAATTACACTAATAATGGAGGGGGGGGGGGGGGGGGGGGGGGTCGATTGAATGCTGAACAGTCGTGAAATACCGTCACAATCACATCCTAATGATGCAAAACACGAATCCCTGTCTTTCACAAAACATTATTTTCCATTTATTTTTTAAATGAAGTCAAATTTGATCCAGACGCGTTGGTAACAGGTTTCATTCTACAATTTAACCTCAATGAAATTGAGTTTTTATTTAAGTGTCAAACTGCACATTAACATGATTACGATTTTTTCTAAAGGTTAGATTATAGGCATCTTCACGAGCCGGAACAAAATCAACTAGCCACCCCCGCATCACCATGAAACCTCTCCACTTCAAACTTCGCATGGGTAACTAAAACAGAGCGCGAGCTTACCGTCAGCCAACGTCCAAAAATTGATCCGCGGTCAGTCAATAAGACACTTGTAAACGGAATGAACGCGCATCACGATGAATGAGGAATCTGACCAAATCATCCATCCGAACAGAAAAATTCACCAGCTGATAGTTTATTCCAATATAGACGCTGCCTTAAGGAGAATTTAAGGATTTCCAGAGGTCTCTATGACTTCATAATGCATTAAGAACTCAAAGATGCTGAAGAGGGACCCATGACCGCGCGCCCTCGTCCAGCGGACAGTCGGTCACTCCTGCGCATTCCGTGGCGCGCCGTGCGCTTGTCGGTCAGAGGGATGATTTGAGATGTCTCAGGTATCCGGCAGCGAGAGCTCCTGTGGGGGTTTCCTCTTCAAGACGCGCTGTGTGCGCCCGCTGCTGTGGGAGACCTCTCCATGGTCCTAAAGTCCGCCGTTAAAACCAAGCATGCATGCGTGCGTGCGCAACGACTGTGGTGGGCTGCATGTATTTAGGAACATCTTTAGTTAAAGGAATAGCTCACCCCTAAAAATAAACATTCTGTCATCATTTACCTCGTGTCGCTCCAAAACTTTATGACTTACTTTCTACTGCGGAAAACAAAAGGCAGAATTGTTACTGCTTTCTTCTGGCACAATAAAGGCATGTTGCTATATTCAACCAGTGAATTTCCAGCTGACAAAAAAGCTGACCAAAAGCACTATAAGTTCCATAAAAATAGCCCATATGATTTTATAAGTTATAAGTCTTCTGAAGTCATGTTATAGTTTTGTGCGAGGGATACTTAAGCCGTTATTCACTGAAAATATTACCCTCTTATAATGATATCTATAATCTATAATGATCACTATAATATTACTCTCACCTTATCATGTCATTAAAGCAATATGGTATTTAAGGTGGAGCTCATGTAAGAGAATACTGTAATTATGTAAATGTGATTATGGTTATAATTATAACCATAATCACAGTTAAATGTGCAGTTCACAGGCATGTTTATTGCATTTAATCCACTCTGACCAAAGTGTGCATGCACCAGTGTTGTATGTATGCAGTGTTACACTAATGAACAGGTCATAAAATAGTGTAATCGAAGATGGCAGATAAAGTGGTTCTGTGTGATGAGGGGGGCCCCACTAAGGTCCTTTATGGTAGCCTACTCATTTGGCCCAAGGAAAAGGGGCATACAAATAAAAATGTTGTCCCAGGTCAAGCGAGTTTTAGTGACGGCCCTGAAATGCTGCTTTTTTAGGAAGATGTTTTAATGATGGTTGGAAACACCATCAGTGTTCAAACACATTTTAAATTTGTTTAAAAAAAAATAATAATTAAAGCAAGCAAGTAAAAACCGTATCGACAAACAGACCTATTCCTTTTGAACATTTAGTGTTTTGGTGAATAGCGTATAACCACCACATTTCATAGCAAATAATCAAAGTAATGCAAGAAGTAAGTAACCAGCATTGAAGATGTTGTCATGTAAAATATTATTCTGCTTATTCTTTTCTCTGATTATTGGAAATATTCAGACCATTGGTGTACTTGTAAACACAGCCACTGGTCATAACTGAATGCACATGAATGCAAATGAGATTTGACAGCTACTGCAGAAGAAAATCTGTTCGGAGAATAAACTCAATTTCAGTCTGTGCCTCACACAAAGTTGTTACATGACTTCAGAAAAAATAATATAACCAGAAGTCTACTACTGTAACACTTACAGTACTTTTCTGGTGCATTTTTAGAGAATTGCAGGAGTCTGTTCTGGAAGGGAACAGAGAAAGACTTTTTTATTTAATAATATAATTATATATACATACATACACACACAGAATATATTTAACACGATATCAATGACCATATATGGCACAAATGTCAAGAAAAGAAGAGAAACCGCAAATAGCAATTACACAATAACAATAAATCTACATCCAGTAAATCATGATTTATGACTGGCCCTTAGCATAAAGAGTGAATTTACATTATTTGAATGTTAAAGACTATTCAACTATTCAACCGGGCTATATGCAACTATTAAAAAGGGAAGTCAGGTTTGGAACAATATGAAGGTAAGTAAATGATGACAGAATGTTCTTTTTCATTTTTAGGTGAACTATTCCTTTAAACTTATGTATGCGTGTATGTACTGTATGTGTTTGCATTTTATACGTGTGTTCTGAAAAGAGACAGCCTTGAGACCCAGGTGTGTGCATTGGTGTGTATGTGTGTGTGTGTGAGAGAGAGAGACAGAGAGAGAGAGTCTTTTCCAAAACACTTTGCTGTCCTGTCCAGGGTGAGTCTCTTGCTCTGTGAGTTGCATAACAATGAGGAGGTTCACAGCAGAAGAAAAGCCCACTCAGAACACAAACACACACAAACACATACTCTTTCTCTGGTTTTGCCTGTTTCTTTACCTCTCTCTCATCCATAAAACCACACACATTCCTCTCTGTATATTCCTCCTGCCCAAGGGAGAGACTTCTCTCCTGCATACAGTCCACGTGTTTTTATAACTTCCAGTAGGCTATCTGCTGCCCACTCCGCTGATGTCATACAGCTCAATCTCTTGTAAGGCTGATTCTGAACTGTACATCTACAGTAATCTCTTTCCACACACTGGACTATAAAACCTGGTTCCACAGACTGGGCGCTTAAACTGTATCGCAGTGAGGCTGGTCAACCACCAAAAGCAAATGCAATCATTCTTTTTATTAAACATCATCAATTAATAAATAATGGATTTGCTGAAAATCAGAATAAATGCTTTGATCAAACTGGATAAAAACTTTGCAAAACTACAAATGAGCTCATTCCATGAATGCTGCAATATCTCCAACCATTTAAATAAATAAATTTACTTTCTGCCCATGGTTTGAAATATTGCAACATTCGTGGACATTTTTTATCCAGTTTGATTAAAAAAAAAACTAGTTGCAAAACCCTACAGAGTAGCCCCAAAAAGTATCTTAAAGCTGTATTTTACATAAAATATATGACACTAGATATTTTCTCAGAATTTGTCTGAAGAATTTTTACAATTATAGTTAAACAGCTGGTCTCAAGCTAATTTAAGTGGATGAATGAAGAACCTCCCTAAGGTTAAATGTCTCTCTGAATGATGTTCAAAAAAATACTGTAGCATACATTAGAAAAAACGAGAGAAATATCTCTTTCCTTGGCCTTCCATTTTATCTGGCGTTTGTATGTTCATATGTCTGCCTCTCTGTATTCCTATCTGTCCATCATAGTGTCTAGGTCGAATATAATTTTAACGGAAATTAGAACGGAAAGGAGAATGTCACAAGAGGTTTTAGCAGCTATTTTAAGCCTTTCTCCCAAAAGACAGAATTCATTTTTCATACAGTACGTGATTTTCTTTCAGTGGCTCTTTTGTCATTTTATCAGATTGTGAGGAGGGATGCAATACCAAAAACACTTAAAAAAGGTTCTTTATTGGCATCTATGGTTTCAGGAAGAACCTTTGACATAATGGAACATTTCTATTGCACTAAAGGGTCTTTAAATGGGAAAAGGTTCTTAAGATATTTGAAAAAATATATTTGTTTTAAGATTATTTGGGGAGCCTAAATGGTTCTTCTGTGTAAACACTTTTAAAAAATAAAGTTTCCAAAAGGGGAAGTTCAAACAGCATAAAAGAGAACATGACTCAATATTTTGTAGTGGAGCAAGAAAGACTGCAAAATTAATGATTGTTTTCAAACAGTTTTCTTCAAGCAGTCCCCCTTATCTGCCATTGGTCCTCAAAAAGATGGTCCCACCAGCAAACTAATGCCATTCCAGGAAATCAATTTTTTTTAAAAACATTTTAAATTTAATTTAATTTAATTAAAAAAAAAAAAAAATTTTAATTAAAATAAATAGCACTTCTAATTTTAAGTAAATCCTGAATCTGGATAAAGGGCAAAATACAGATGTTCTGACTGCTTAAACCTGAAGAACTGAAAAAAAATTACACAATTTGCTACAATAGGACAATGTGGCAAAAATACAAGAAAAATATTAGTTTAGTTAAAATTACATTTAAGCTGACAGGTTCACAATCTAACCTTGCCGAACAGATTAAGAATTTAATATTTCTTATGTATTACAATTTTTCAAATGATATCCTTATATCTGAAAACATAATGTGACTGAAGGGAAGTGAAGATATTGAAACAGATTTCAGGACTAAAGTGGACATATGCATGTTGTAAAATATGATAACGTTTGACTGGTGCCAATCATTTTAATGTAATTGTGTCATGTTTGTCCATGGGGATAAGATACAGTGAACGCAATAATGGGACTTGACGTTTAAATGTGATCTCGTACCTGATGCTCAACGCAAGTTACACCCAGGGAGGTCCGAATACCTGGAGAGAGCGTTAGCATTTCCATTAATCTCAATAGCAGACGCTCAGCTGGGGTTTTCAGCTCCTGAAGTACACAACCTGCAAACTGACATCTTTGCTCCTCCATGGGCACTCAGTTCCAAAAACATATTTTGAGCAGCTACAATGACATATTTACCCAAACCTGTATTAAAAGGGCAAAATAACCAGATTTATTTCTGAGATAACTAGACGGCACTTACTGAAATAAAGGTGCACTATTGCAGACATTTTCAGTTACTATTTGTAAACACAACATTCAAACTTGGCCACACCAAACAATAACTATGTATCATCATTAACACATAATTACACTGTCAAGTAATCTGTCAAGTTACAGTAGCAGTCAATAAGGCAATAGCAACGAGGCAGGAGAACTTAGCAAGGCTTCCCAGACTTCAAAACGTTACAGAAGTTAAAGTCCCGCCCTAACATGCACCGCCCGTCGTTATTGGCTGGAATGACACTCACTGGCCAAAGTTTGCAGCCCAGAAAAGTCCTGAGCACAGCAATTCAGGAAGAAAAAAAGAAATTACAAGCAGAGCAGTGTCCTTGTAGACACAGACACCACCACGCTCTTCTAGTGGATCATAAGTAATGATTGAAAGGGATTTTCATTATAAGGGAGTCTATCTTTTTGGAAAATTCTGCATAGTGTACTTTTTAAATATGCATTCTGCCATTTTAAACATTTATCATTGCATATTAATATGTTTTTTTATTAATTCTTACTGCACAGTATGCACTAAGCAGCAGCCTATGTTAGTAATCCATTCTGAAGAGCTATTCTCTTTCTCTGCCCTGGTTACCTGCAACAGTGTGTTTGTGTTTGCAATGATCAAAGCCACTTTGATGTGTTACGTGTTAGCACGTGGGCTCCTGAAGTGGAATATGTGTCATCGTTTGAGTCCATCCCTTCACTGCTGTAATTTGCATTGATCGGCTGAATTTTAGCCCTTCCCACTTTGCTTCCTTCATTTGTAGTAAAGGACACTGTTCTCAGTGTTGAACTCCAAGCTTAATACACAGAGTTCATGGATTTGTGTAAATGGAAATTCCAATATATTTCCGAATTCCCCATGTGCAGCTTGCAGATTAACTGTTTCTTACACCAGATTTTGTTTTTGCTGACTTGACACCCCTCAGGCTTAAAAAAGAAAAAGAAACAACAGTTCTTCGGCATCTGCGATATTAAAATGTCAGAAAAATGATGTCTTAATCAAGAGGTAATAATGTATTAATAATTCAAAGATTATAGTATCCGTCCTATACACATGCGCACACACACATCTCAACCCCCGTCGAGAATTAAACACAGAAGAAGAGTAACAAAAGTAATTATCTTATTCTGGTTATGTGGGTTAATAAGGCCTTTTTTTCTGAAGGCCACAAGATTAATGTGAGTCTATATAAAACTCCTCAGCTCTTGCCAAACTTGAGTGTCCGTTAGATTCCAGAATCCAGGGATAGAACTGAACTGCGTTAATGTAATTATGTGTTTGTCAAAGAAGAGCCTTTTAAAGGAACAGTTCACCAAATATCCCATCAAGTAATTTCAAATTAATAAAACAAAATTATCCATGGTGCACAAAAGATGTTATTGAGAACATCTAATGTCGTCAACATCACTGGTTTATATATGAATCAAAAACAATAACAATCACATTACCAGGCATGAAAACGGGTCAGGGGTAAAAAAGGTGAGAAGGATACGGCAGCAAAAAATCCAATCCAATCAACTTTATATATATATATATAAAAAAAAAAATATATATATATACATATACATACACATACATATATATACACCGCCACTCCCACCCAAAAAAAAAAATAGGAACGAGCTAGAGTTAACAGATCCCAAAAAATCCAATCCAATCAACTTTATATATATATGTATATAATATTAATCCTATTATATTAATAGCCATATATTGTAAAACAAATACACTGAAAAATAAAGGAAACTTTCATAATTAGTCTTGTACTAATTTCTATACTTGAAAGAGTTTATTTAAACTCTTTACATTAAAGATGTGATTGGGCCAGCCCAGTGTCAATCAAGAAAAGAACCAATGGGCCGCTGATCTACGCGTTTCATGGGGTGTCAAACTAAGGCTGAATTGCTTTGACAAATGCATAATGCATTACACCGGCACACTAACCCAGCGCCGCCAATCAAGCAAAACAAAACGAATGGGCCGATGTACGAGTTCTATGGGCCGTTAAGACAAAAAAAAAAGAAAAAAAGTATGAGATGTATCGGCCCAAAAAGCACCGGACCAGGAAGAATATGAGTCTGATACTGCTCCATAGACCTTATTCAGACCAGCGCCATGACAGGTATTAAAGTGAGGCTGTGAGGGATAGACTTACTGTGTTTTCAATGGGATCCGCTGTAAAAAGCTGTATAAAGCTCCTAGATCACTTATAATTTTAAACAGATCATATTGTCTGGATTATTTGGTCTACTGGAATTTCTCAGAAACATATTTTTGCATGGTTTCGTCAGCAGAACAATCCACAAACACATTTAATAGCAGTACAACCCACTGAAGAGATGGAGGTCTATCCCTCACAGCCTCGCTTTCATTCCTGTTAAAAATCAAAGATGGCGGTGCTGTGAATAAGGTCTATTGGGCTGTGATTATGGGTCGTGTCAACTGAACCAGGAAAAAAAATGCTTCTGCACTCAATTGGATAGACCTACAACCAATCAGAGCAACGGAGTAAATGACGTATGTTGAGGATTCCGGGCTTCTGAAAAGGAGCTGGCAACGACCGCTGGTTTTGTCCACCTCGTCGTGCACGCCGAGTTGTATCGCCGTTATGTCCATTTTGGTTGCTTCTTTCACTTGGTCCTCCATGAGTGCGACCGAAGGAGAAAAAACAATGACCACCGGGTTTTCATTGCGCCCCATCTTCTTATCGACCATCGGGGCCAGCTGATAAATTAAAACTTTTGCCGAATTCCGTAGGAAGGACGGCAAAAACATCTTTCTGATCGACAAATCACTAGATCGGGGTTCTCTGTTTCTCTTTTAAGACGAATGCGTAGTATACATCTTCTATAACAGACGCAATGGCTGAATCTACACATCTAAAATTCTCCAGCAGCAGCCATTCTTTGTTGTAAACGAATTTAACCCAAGCGCTCTTTGGTGACGTGGATGATTACGTCATCCGTCCATCACCGTATAAAGCCTGCCCTGACAATTTGATTGGTCCGAACAGCTTTGGTTTGGGCATACTTGCTTCACAACGGATCAAGTCCAGACCGAACTTCCCTTCCTAAAATGTTGTGGCCGGGGCTACATTTGGCTGGCATCTAGGCTAGTTAATTATAAAAATAAAATTGAAATGTACAAAGTTAGGCATCAAATATAATAAAACATTTTTTTTTAAGGAAAACAATCATTAATTATTAAAATTATAAGGCCCGTCTAAATAGATCCAATGGCGGCATTCGATTAGCGGGGAAGGTCTCACGCGTGTTCCGTCTTTTCTCAAGTCTTTTCTTTTCTCAAGGTATTTTTGATTAAATGCAATAACTTTTCTCATATGGATTTTCTCGTTATTTCATCTGACTCCATAAATTAAAAGGTTTTATTGATATCTGTGCATCATTAAATGTGAGCGAATGTTTGACTATTCATTTTAACTCTAATGAAAATAATGCTAAGTCAGTTAGAATAATAAAATGTAACAATTTATTATGTCAGGTAAATGTATCATGCAAATTTCATAATCAGTACAAAGATAATCAATACAATAACATTGAATGCTCTAGAATAAAGAGAAAGAGATGCAAACCTGACATCAAGAAATACATGAGGCTGAGAGTCTCGGCCGCTCTCAGCCTCACGGGCCAATCTGAGCAGAACAAGCAGAACAAGGCCCAGAGCCCTTTCTTGCTCGACTGCAAGATAGAAATTCCAAATTGCGAGATATAAACTTGCAATTCTGAGAAAAGTTATTTTTTCCCCTCTGAGAAAAAAAGTCAGAATTGCGAGATAAAAGTCAGAATTGTGAGAAACTATTTCAGAATTGTGAGAAGAAAAAAAATCTGAATTGTGAGGGGAAAAAGGTAGCAATTATCTTTTAAATTGTTTTATTCCATGGCAGGCTTCTATAGCAGAGAGACCATATAGCTGCTACAACATTTATTCAGTCTCAACCAACTACACTTACCAAGCACAGTTTTTTATCTGAAAACAGCTGGAGCACAGTGGAATGGGTCTGAACACAGGGGTCTTGAGACACGCTTTTTAAAATTGAACTTGACAATGCATCTTAAAAACGTGGCATGAGATGCAGAAAACCAGTGAGATGCAACACAACGACCAGACATCAATTTGCATCCACTGATGCACACAGACAAAAATGAAAAAATAGCTACTTCCGACTGATTGACAGTGATTGCAACATGGACTGCAGTGAAATTCTATGGAAATAAAACTATATTTACTTTTAAAGCCACTTGTTAATGTCTATTCATTAAGTTACTCGTCTGCCACAATAATGTGCTTGAATCATCTTCTTCATGGGGGATTCTCTTAAACACTGATATATGTCAGGGTTTTTCCTGCATAGACAATTATGAGGCGGCTGCCTCCGTCAAATTTCGTGCTGCCTCTGCCTCTCGAAAAACTCGGACAGACAGCCACATGCTGCTCATATACACTTTTTCCACCGTGGCGGTTCCCGCTTGTGTCCATTCTCAAACCTTATACACTCACCTAAAGGATTATTAGGAACACCATTCTAATTCTGTGTTTGACCCCCTTTCGCCTTCAGAACTGCCTTAATTCTACGTGGCATTGATTCAACAAGGTGCTGAAAGCATTCTTTAGAAATGTTGGCCCATATTGATAGGATAGCATCTTGCAGTTGATGGAGATTTGTGGGAAGCACATCCCAAAGATGCTCTATTGGGTTGAGATCTGGTGACTGTGGGGACCATTTTAGTACAGTGAACTCATTGTCATGTTCAAGAAACCAATTTGAAATGATTCGAGCTTTGTGACATGGTGCATTACCCTGCTGTAAGTAGCCATCAGAGGATGGGTACATGGTGGCCATAAAGGGATGGACATGGTCAGAAACAATGCTCAGGTAGGCCGTGGCCTATGCTCAGGTAGGACAATGCCCAATTGGCACTAAGGGGCCTAAAGTGTGCAAAGAAAACATCCCCCACACCATTACACCACCACCACCAGCCTGCACAGTGGTAACAAGGCATGATGGATCTATGTTCTCATTTGTTTTACGCCAAATTCTGACTCTACCATCTGAATGTCTCAACAGAAATTGAGACTCATCAGACCAGGCAACATTTTTCCAGTCTTCAACTGTCCAATTTTGGTGAGCTCTTGCAAATTGTAGCCTCTTTTTCCTATTTGTAGTGGAGATGAGTGGTACCACGTGGGGTCTTCTGCTGTTGTAGCCCATCCGCCTCAAGGTTGTGCGTGTTGTGGCTTCACAAATGCTTTGCTGCATACCTCAGAGTGGTTATTTCAGTCAAAGTTGCTCTTCTATCAGCTTGAATCAGTCGGTCCATTCTCCTCTGACCTCTAGCATCAACAAGGCATTTTCGGCCACAGGACTGCCGCATACTGGATGTTTTTCCCTTTTCACACCATTCTTTGTAAATCCTAGAAATGGTTGTGCGTGAAAATCCCAGTAACTGAGCAGATTGTGAAATACTCCGGCCCGTCTGGCACCAACAACCATGCCACAATCAAAATTGCTTAAATCACCTTTCTTTCCCCTTCTGACATTCAGTTTGGAGATCAGGAGATTGTCTTGACCAGGACCACACCCCTAAATGCATTGAAGCAACTGCCATGTGATTGGTTGATTAGATAATTGCATTAATGAAAAATTTAACAGGTGTTCCTAATAATCCTTTAGGTGAGTGTAGTTTGCCGATAGTGCTGCACGGATCATAATCCGCGGGTCGAGCAGGCCAAGTAATAAAAACATTCCATTCAATCGAGGGTGGATGACAGATAAATCATAATGTGTTGAATGTAATAAAAACACGGAACTCCCATCACGGTAAAACACAATGAACCTTAGTCCCTTTTTTTTCTTTCGTTTTCAACAATGTAATTCTCCTCAGGGAAAACCAAGCATGTTAAACATATCAGGGCTCGACATTAACGCTCGTCCGGGACACGAGTTGTTTTTTGTTTGTTTTAGTTAAGGGAAAAGTTATATAAAATATAATAAGAAACACAAATAAAAAATAACTAGGGAATCACCGAAAACACGAGGAAGATTCTGTTTTATTTCATTTAATGTAAGTGGCAATTGATAGCCTCTAGTTGATAATAATATAGGCCTACCTAATGTACGGACGGTAACAAAGTTTTGCTGTTGAGGCTCGATCGTGCAGTTATGTATGTATTAATTTAATTATAGTTAAGAAACAATAAATAGGCTACACACGACCAGAGTGCTGTTTTCCTGAATGCCATCACGATTTAAACCAAGATATTGATTTCATAATAGTTCAATAAACAAATAGTTAAAATTAAGTTTCTTACATTTTTAGACGCAATGACTGTTTTTGTTCTGTTTCAGCAGTGAAAATAATTCCAAACAACAGAACCATAGCGCATCTCACAGCAACACTCAACCATGATTCATTACTGAATGATTCAGCGTTTTGAACCAATCGCCAGTCAAAGATTCAATTACCGCCTCATTCTGAATAAATCAGCCGTTTGAACGAATTGTTTAAATGAATGACTCAATCATTAAGACGGCCGCCTGCCGCCTCCTACTGGCGGTTTAGTTTCAAAGTATCATTCTTTTCAACATTCCTTATTTTTATATTCAAAAAAATATTTAAAACAATTTCATAATCTAATTTAATAGTTATAATTTTTCAATGTAAATTATTTAATTTGACTGGTAACAGCCAAGTGTCTTATTATTTTAATTGAATGTATTGATAAAATGTTTGTGTGTTGTGTTGTAAAACATTGTGTGACAACACTGATAATTGTGTGAACTCATACATAATGTCAGGTTTATGTTGTTTTCATGGACTTTTAGTTTTATCACCTTGTTTTCTCATTGTATGTTTTGCTTTATCCTTGTTGTTCTCCTGTTTTTCTCGCGCGTTTTGTTTTTTGGTTCTTTTGTAAATAAATATCACTGCTGCAACTAGACCCTACATCTACTCTCCCTTGCTGCAACCCAAACATGACACATATTTAAAAGTAAAGTCTTTAAAAGCAAAAGTTACAGTGCAGAAAAGAGAGATTACTTTTTAATAACACAAATATGTACTAATCATCGTTTTTTATGCTTGAAATAGCATTGAGTTTCTAAATGTTTAAACATTGCCTGCCTGTATTTTTGAAAGTGAATCAATGCAAGAAAAGTGAAGTCTAAGGTATCTATGAATTTGTTAAGGGTTAATTTTGCATTCCTGCAGCATTTCCAACTTCTCTGAACATTGCAGATGGTGTTTAGACAGCCGTATGTATGTATAACTACTACTGTGCAGAAAAATGCATGCCGAGTGCCTTAATATTGGCCGCTTAAAGCTTTGCATTTAGAAATGAAGCTGCAAGCTGTGAGATGAGTTTCAGAACAGCACTCGTTCTATCGACATCCTGCGTAGTTTATTGATTCGAGTCACATTAGTGGACAAAGGATTCAAAGTTTCGACATTTTGGCGTGATGAGTAAATTGACTGTTTCTTTCCTTTATCTCCAAGCACACACACGCACACACACACACACACCGATCAGCTGGTGCAGACTCGCTTGGCTACACTCACAGTCTGTTTTTCTTCCAGATGAGTCTTTACCATTGATGCCCAGTGTGTGCGCATGTGTATGCCGTTTTTGGCATGTCCTTTACTTTAACAGCACTCCTGTGCATAAACCACAGGCTTGGCTCTGTTAGATCATGGCACTGGTAGATGACAAGGTTAAACCTCAGTAACTGTATCTGGTTAACAGCAGGGTGACACCAAATGAACAAGCCCTGCTTTCACACCAACACACGTTCACTGACCCAGAACAGAGAGCAGGGACAGGGTGAGGTAAAAACCTGGGATAAAGCCAAGGAAACAGCAGAAGCCCAAATCGAATGTGCAGAATATCACATTAATCCACGCTACAACACTCTGACAGTGGCATTTTGCATGAAGCATGGCTTACCTAACACGGGATGTAAGCAGTGAAAGGCCTCCAGGTTTGAGATGAAATATGGACCGGTACATCACAGGGATCTAATTTCGATTGTCACATCCTCAAGGTACTAATGAATGCCGACTCAGTCGTTGCTCTCTTACGAGCGCTGTCATAGCAATCCATAAAAACTATACATTATGCATTTCAGTCGGGGGAAGATAAGTGTAACACTCGACTGTTGCATGCTCAGAATCGGCATAAAAAAGCCAATAAGGAAAGGTGGGCTATTTTAAATCTGCATTACAGGCAATCTCTCAGGAAAAGAGGGGAATCAATCACTCAACATTCAACAATACTAGCTGCCCTGATGACACACGGCATTTAAACCCAGACACAAGTAAGTACTGCTGACAAGAAATATACAGAGAAGCCAAACGTATGTTGACACTACCTGCTAATTAGGTTTAGCTATTCCACTGAGGACAAATCTCATTGTGTTGACATACAATGACATCTGAAGATTGGAAGAATACATTTTGTAAATAACCTCTTTAGATGTTATTAAAGATATAAAAAAGTTTAAAGTATTGCTTGCTCGCTCGCTCACTCACACACTCACTCACTAATAAGTAAATAAGTAGGCCTAAGTATGGATGTATGTATGAACAAACTTAAAATCAAGCAGCATGCCATAATTACTACCCAAAAATGTAATCTGGGACTTTTTTTTGACAGAATTAAATTATAAAAGATAAAAAAAAAAAAAAAAATAGTAACAAGTTATTTGTCATCTCTAAAAGGTGATCTACGACTTTTGATAGTATTGCATCTGGGTTCCAATTTGTCTAAACACTGCCTACAAAGTGCCTCTCAAACCAACTAAATCAGTTTGTAGAATATTTGATTAATGACATTAGTGACTATGCAGGAGATAATATAAATAATGAGGGGTGGGGGGTGGGGGGAGTCCTTAGGAAGCGTAATTGTAAGTGGGGCTAGCTGATTATATTAGCATCTATCTACACTTGAGCCCAGATCTAATAGAACGTATGGAACATTACAATAAGCACTTCACACCGAAAAAGAGAGAAGGGAGTGAGGGGGAGAGACAAATCACAGAAAATCCTGCTTTTTAACACTTAATAAAAATAGACAGACGCTTGTCAGATTTATCATTTCATTTTTGTAATTCTCAAATAGTCCAAAATTATATAACTCTCACAGACCTCGTCCTGTATAGCTTTTTTTGTATTAAACAGCCCAAGCCACATAGGGAAATCTGGTCAGAATATTGCAAATATGCTACTCAAACATTATGATGTAATTATCATATTACATATAATAACCACTTTCATAAAATAACCCCCACAGCAAAAAGTGGTAATTTCCTTCTGCATTTTATTCCTTTCCTCAAAAAAGACTTTCTAGGGACCTAAAAAGCAAATGAGCATGTGCTATATTTTTATAACAATAATTTTATAACTTTTTTTAGTCTTTGAGTTTCAGCTAAGAATATTTTTGTACTGGCCCCATACAAATACATTTTAAGTAAGTTAATAATAATAATAATAATAATTTAAAATAAATAATTTTGAAAAAAGTGAATAAATTAAGTTTCAGCATAAAGAGGTGATTTAATCATAATAATTAATAATTTTATGTTATGTTTGTGTTACCTTTAGTTCCCATGTTTCCTTCCTGTGTTTAGTTCCGGTTCCCTATACAGTATATACTCCCCGACCATGTTGCAGTTACTCTTTGTTGGTTCTCATTAATGTGTTGTTTGCGTTCCTCCTACAAGTTGATTTGGTAAATCTGTCAACAGATGTGACAGACTTGAATAAAACAAGTTTATTTACTGTTATTACATTCTTAGGTTATTTGAGTGTTTTCCAGAATATTACTGCTGTTAGATATTAAATGCTGTTAGATTTATTCTGTTTTTCATTTTATTTGGCTCTGAGTTTGAGGTTTAGACAATTGCATCCTATGAATTTCTCCATGTATTCCATAAAGGGAACTCAAAGTTTTTCAGGGACAACCAGTAGAATCCACAGCATCTGATAATATACAGGCTATAATAAACACACCGGAGGCAAGGGCCTGTCCGCCCCGGAGATAGATGACCCCTCTGATCCATGCCCTTGGTTACGGCTCCATAACTCCTTCCTCAAGCCCAGATTTGGCTCATAACTCGCATCTAGACATATTCAGAAAGTTCACTGGCCACATTTCATTCAGAAACATTAAAACCGTCACTCTGCCAATGAAGCAAAGGAGTAAGGTTGCTATAGTTACTCTTTTGTCAAAGTTTGCCAGTCTACTATCAAAGATGGAAGTGTATTGTCATTTAAGAGCAATAAACCACTATAAACACACACAAATACATGTAAACAGATAAACACACACACACCTATTGATTTATGGTTGAGGAGGCCTGTCTTTACTTTTTAACAGAACCCAAGGTTCACAGCTGCCTATATCATTCCTCAAACAGACTTTTTTCAGTACAAATATGGCCATTGTTAGCCTTTCTGGATTTCAAAGTGTACAAATAGCTTTCTAGCGGGAGCACTTCTCTCGTATATAGTCAATAAATGCAGCGAGATGAATGTTGAAATTGCCTGTGTCAGTTCACTCTTTGGGTGGGTGCATTTGTGTCTGAGCCATTGTGAGGACCCGAGACCTTGAACGGCAGCCCGGATAAGAGGAGGTGAACAGGTGAAAAATGTGCCTGTCCACACACACTCAATCCTGCCTACACCCTCGGCATCACAGAGCATAAATACACTCCGAAAGCAATCAGCCTTCACCTTAAACATCCATAACAACAGCATGACTAATAACAGTGCTAATGATAAAAGAAAAAGAAAGAATAAGGGCAAGTAAAAGATTTTTGTGTGGTTTTCTCCATCTTTATCTATCGCTCTAGTTCTGGCTCAGTGATTTGCCACCATATGGCCTGGCTCATGTACTCTAATATGTGAATGCTAAAACAATGAAATCAACAGCTGCTCCAAAGAAAAACAGATCCTGAAGTGGAAAACAACAGGAAGACAACCGCACAAGCACCAAATATCGCAGACTTAAATCTAGCAAACAAAGTCTACGTTCAAAATGAAATACTAGCATATACTCAATGCATACAGCAAATTATTTACTGTAAACTACACACCATTTAAAAAATGCATCAATATGCATTATGAAACGATAAACATTTCAAACAGTAGTATGCCACATTGTTGTCATAACATGTTGTTAAAGGGGTCATTACATGAGAAACCAAATTTGCCTTGATCTTTTGGTATTTAAGAGATCTTTGTACCATTAAAACCTCCTGCAAGTTTCATAGCTTAAGACGTCCTCCCCATTATAAACAAACCATTTATTTAATCAAGCTCTAAATACAGCTCGTTCTAGATCCTTTGAACTTAGTGACGTCACGGTACGAAGTGACGCACCAGTCGTTTGCATATGACCGCCTCCAGCGCAAGACAACTACGCCTCATTTCACATCATCGCATCGTTGTCGCGCGGCTCGCGCCCACATGTGTTCAGTCGACGTGCAGCGAGTGGGTCTGTTTACAAGATGACTGCGATGACACGCAGATGTGCTGTTTTTGGCTGTGGACAAATAACATGTTTGAATACACTGATGAACGATCCAGACGTCAGGGAAAGCAGTTGGATGCAGTTTATTTGCAGCATATGCAGCGCGTCAAAGCTTTATTTGAACGGTGAGTGATCAGATGAGTGTGACAGAGCACATGTTGTGTGTGGTACATGCAGAGAGAGAGAGAGAGAGAGAGAGAGAGAGAGAGAGAGAGAGAGAGAGAGAGAGAGAGACATGGCCGCGCGCGCGCCTTCAAACTGCTCTCTCTCTCTCTCTCTCTCTCTCTCTCTCTCTCTCTCTCTCTCTCTCTCTCTCTCTCTCTCCCTCCCTCGCGCACATGAATCAAAATCAATTGAGAATTGACACGATGATAAAAGATCGGAAGACCGAAGTTTCACGTGGTGGAGCATTGTGTAGCCTACATGGGATAAAAAAATGATTAACGTTAATAATTTATGCATAAGCAGCACTGACGTTAGCCAATCATAACAGTGGGCGTTAACACTGAACTCTTAAAGGGGAAACACCCCAAAACAGACTGTTTGAATCAGAGGTGAGAAACAGGGTGGGAAAAGGTCATAAATCACTACATTTTCAAAGTTTTTTTTGTACAAAAAACTATAGTAATACTATAATTGCACCTAAGGGAACATAATAAAACAAACAAAAAAAACATGTCATGACCCCTTTAATATATAATATTATAATAAATAATAAATAAATATATTTTTTTACATTATAGTGTTAAAAATACTTTGAAATGGACTTTAATTTAATCAAATCAAAATGTCAAGAATTGTTACTGGTTTGCACTCTTTCAGGGTTAGTTCAACCAAAAACGAAATTACTGTCATTAATTACTCACCCTCATGTCGTTCCAAACCCGTAAGACCAAGATGCATGCGTATGATTCTGACGCAGGAGCCGGCCAATAATGAGGAAGCTCTGCACTGTTTACAACGTGAACAGCTTCAGAGACTAACACGGAAGAGAAGAAATTGTTGAGTTTATTAATGACAGTTTTCATTTTTGGGTGAACTAATCCTTTCAGCCTTTTTGCTCGCACTGAGAGCTGCAGTTTGTCTCAGTTTGTTTTATTGCTCTGAAATTCATTGCTTGTTTGGACATTTTTATTTTTCCAATCCTACTTATTCTGTTTGGAATGGGAAAGTGTAAAAAAAATCATGGTTGATTTGTCACAATGGAGAAGGAAGGTTGCGGACACTGCAATGTGCAATGTGGCAATGTAGTGGAGGTAGTGTATAGTATTTTGGCATTTGAGAATTTGCATAGTACATACATACATACATACATACATACAACATCAACAACTTCTATCCGGATTACAGGGATTGATTAATAAAGACTTATTTTTGTGTGGTTCCTTCCTTGCGAAATAGATTGTTATGACCACAAAACACTTAGTGAATGAATTGTAATAGTGCATTTGAATCACATAACCAAACTTGCTCGGTAGCTCACCTGGTACACTCCAGTGAAACATGAGTCATGATAAAAGAGCTCAATGACTTGTAGACGCAAGCTAAAATGGCATGGTTGCTTTACCAAATGTGTTTTCATTTTACATTTCCTTTTATTAACACTATTGTTTAGGTTTAGGGAAGGATTTGGTATAGGTGGTAAACCAATGTATAAAAACAATGGCATATTCATGTTCATCTGTTTTACATAAAACTGAACACGTTTTTGTGGTCCTTTCACCTCAAAAGTGTTAAGAAATGTGCAAGAAGCAACGTTATATCATTTTGCAGAAATGATGCCACAGGCACATTTTTCAAATGAGCTGGATAAAAATAAAAAAAAAACTGGTTAGAGGGAGAATATAAAGCACTTCAGATATTACTTATCACAACTGTGATAGCCTACAAATTACAGGCAGGTCTGATATATACATTTGTGATTTATTCGTATGTTTGCCATTACATCAGACATGATATATGGCTAACGTTTGCTATTAGATAACTCAGAGGGTTTGAATAATTGTTCATCTATTTTTATTGAAATAAGTTTGGATATGAAACAGGTAATACGTAGCAGGCTCTAAGCACTGGCCCAGCTGCTCGTTGTTGTCATGGTGATCTTAATCACCACACAAACACCTACAGAAGGACAGGAACTATCACCCAACCAGAGCCTCATAAAGAGTGTGATTGTGGAGATTCAGAATCATAAGATACAATCTTCTGCAGACAAGCCTGTTATTCCTTTCATTTCTTGCACTGATTTTAAAATGCCTGATTAAAGACTGAAAATATGTGCGTCGATTCACTCTAATAAAGGAATGCTTGTGTTATTGCAACCGACAAACGAGATGACATATGCAAAGTAATGCATATCATATTGATATTTAACACAATATGCAGAAAATCTATATTATGTGGGTGTAGGTATGTGTGTGTGTGGTAATTAACTGCGAAATGATCTCTGGTGCTTAGTGTTTCCAACTCTCTCTTGTGTAGAGGCTGCTAATTAAAAAATAATTAAGAGGTGAAAAAAAAAAAAAAAAATCAAACATTGTTTGCGATCAAGCGCCGCATGCTGGGGGTGGGCATAATTATGGTACGCCGTCGAGAGGGTCATGTCATCACCACGGCTACCTCTCAACATCGATTAAACACATGCCTTATCAGTGACACAACCCGGGCAATCCACTTCACAATCAAAGAAAGACAAGGGACGGACACACCGTGGAATGGCCTTCTCAGTGGAACGCCAATTACGTGCAATTACTCTGAGAGAGTGTCAAAGAGAGAGTGGAGCACAGGAGGGGTGGATACATTAACTCCTGTACGCTTGCTCCAACGTACAGTCGCCGTAGTTACCGGTCTATTCTGGGATGTGAGCCCAGCTGACTGCACATTTATCTCGACTCTCATCTGCGAGCCATACAGCCTTGTGTAGGTGGGCACAGAGAAGTTTGCGAGCTTGGACGAGAAACAGAACAGACAAAAAGTTTGCACAGGAGCTAAACAGGAAGTAGTGGTAATGTTACATGCACTGCGTTTCAGCAGAATCCCTGGTGGTCTGAAAGGCATCGTAAATGCATCATGCATTGTGCAATATTCTTTTACCCCCCCCACCCCCAAATTACATCAGGCAAGCTCCAGACGACTCAAAGTGTGAGTGAATAAAACGCCGTAAGAGTGAGGGAGGACACCAAGATTAATGACACACATCTGCATTTAAATTATGTCTGATTCCTCATTAACTCTCCAAGTTCACGTCGCCTCCCTCCACCCCCTCAAACGTACCCTTTGGAGGAGTGGTGTGGTTTTACAGAGAATACATCAGCACCAATGATAACATGACCTCCTGATATGGGCACTGAGCAAATGACAGCTAATTAGGAGGAAGTTCACCCTTAACACACACACACACACACACACACACTCACTCAGATAAGCAGGTGTCTGACTGCTAGAAGCCATCTGATGGGAGTCTCGTTAGGATGTAGAAGCAATTTAAGCCCAGAGAACAGGACATTTGTCCCACAGTATATCACTGCAAATTATATAACGCTGTGTATGAGAATGGTAACACATATTTAGCATAAACAAGGACCTGTAATTGGATTGAACATATATATATATATACTGTGTATATATATATATATATATATATATATATATATAGGTTTGCAAGTAGAAGAATGAAAAATTCAGTAGTATTTATACCAAGTGTGGTATATTCATTTTAAAAAATCACTTCATTAAACATTATATTTACTTAATTTTAAAAATGAACTTCGATGGGGCAAAAAAATACATTGTGCTCTCCGCTGTTTAAAAAATCCTCAGCTTGTGAGACTTAAGTGAAGCTCTTTTCGTGTTATGTTTGTATCATTTAAAGTCAGCATTAAAATGAAAATTCTATTTTCTAAATGGATGTTATTGATTTCTCGTGAACAGGTCATCCGTGCATGTTTCATTTTTTGACAACGTAATGTTTAATCAAAACAACCTTCCGATGAAATGACAGATTTTTCTCAAACGATTTAGTCTGATTAAACCCCACCCATTGTCTGCAAGTTCACATTCAGACCTGAATTCTGACCTCCATCCAATCGACAACCGAGTCCCCACCCTACTTGTTTTTATTTATTTAAATTACGGTTTGACACTCCGTTTACAATGTGGAAGAAAAGATCTGGCACTATTTCAGTTTCATCACAACTTTAACAGTCAACTTTGTTGAGATGTCTCTTCATCTCCTTTGTAGAAATAATTTTAAAAAAGACAAAATTATAGGCTACATGTTGACAAAGTAAGAGTGCACATACTAATAAAAATAACAATAACACTACTGTAAAAATTTATGGATTGCACCATTACAAACAAAACAGAATCCATAAGTTCCTGCAAAAACTATAGGCCTAAACCCTAAAGATTGCATATAGCAGTACCCCATTATTAGAGATATGCTTTGAGACAATATATAGAATTTTCCTAAGTACACTACAGAACATTTGAGGCACCTCCAGAAGAGACACATCGGTTCAGTGAGCACTTGACTGAAATTCTGCTAATGCACTTACTTAAAAAAAAATAAAAAAAAAATTAAACTTATACTTCTCTCTGTCATCTCTGTTCTACTTATCTGAACAGCTATGGAATATCACAGCACTTCTTATGTCACTGCCTCACTTACGTTGTATTCCTCATATGCACGTCGATGTGGATAAAAGCCTCCGCTATAAATGAATAAATGTAAATGCAATGGTACTTGCACTGTGAATATGAAAGTGTGATCCAAGGAACTCCAAATGGTTTCTCAAGTATATTTTCATTTTTACAGCATAGCCTAGATACTTGGTCTTGGAAGAATTTAATGAAAAATAGTCACACTCATATCAAAATCTCTGACTTTTGATTGCAGATTTTTATGTATTGGAAAAATTTAGTAGACATTGATGCAGTACTTAACCTCATGAGGTTATTGAGGTCTTTTTTTCAGGATAAAAATCTGAATAATTCATTTAATATAATCATATTGCCCTGTGAGACTACATGCTAAGAAAAACTAGGAGTCAAATAAATTAAAGAATTTTTTTTTTATGAACGTCCACCATTGTGTCCTTATTAAATATGCTTAATCCTGAGGTTACTCCAGAGGGACTGTCCCTGTAATAGTGTCCCATAAAAAAAGCCATCACCTGTGTGGAAGACAGTGCTCTATAAGTCACTTAAATTCCACACATCCTGGTCACATGGCATATATAGACTATTCTCCATACTACACTACATAGATCTGCATGAAAATAAAATGGAAAACAGTAGCATCTGGCTTTCATTTACTGTACATATACCTTTTGCACTGGACTGGCATAAGGCAAGTACTCATTCTAAACCTCACAATTAATCACCCTCCATTAATTATGAAATAAATAATTAGTCTCCAAAGTAGACTCGGAAAGATGTGATTAAACCAGACTAATTAATGTATTAATTGATTTTATGTTAATTTAATTTTCTGCTAGAATGGCCGAATCTGTAGAGAATCAAACTGAGTTTAATAGAGAACCTGATGACAAAGGTCAGCTTAATGAGAGGCATGCTGTTATATGACTAGCCAAGTTTACTTTAACGTGACATTTACATTCATGAAGGGAAGTAGGCTATATTTAAAAAATAAATAAATAAAACTGGTTAGTTGGAACATTCTGTCAGAGTGATATTTAAAAATAAATAAATACAAGTACTCAGAAAAAAAATGTGCTCGTTTTAAGCACGAAACAGTGAGGCTTACAAAAGAACTTCCTGCATTTTGAATATTTGGTAAATTTTTAAACATAGCTTGTACTTCTACAAAGTGCCGAACAGTTAATCTTTCCATTGCATGAATATTAACAATCCAGCATCTGTTTAGCTAGAGGAGCTACTTCTCTCTTTGGATTCTACAGAGTTTAAAAAGTTACAGGCCTACATGCAAAGTATTTTAACATAACTTCAATTAACTTGCTCAGAAAATAAAATTTTCTACATTTATATTTTCCTCAGACCACATGAAGTATGGAGGCACTCACTGACTGCTATAGACTAGTTTACTGCAGACATTTGAAAGCATTCAAACTGCATACATTTTTTCTTCAAATTGCAATGAGATCATTATGGCTAGAAATGGAATATTCAGATAAACCCATTAACAATGTATTAGGTTTATACTATAATGTATTATAGTAAATCTGTTTTCATGCAGAAGGGCATTTTTGTTACTCAGTCAATGAGGTATCAGCTGAGGTTACTTCCACACAAATGTACCCATAATTCATCAGTAACCAACTCCAGCTAAACACAATAATTGACACATGAGAGTTTAATTGGCGTGATTTACTGAGGAGGGACATGGGAAGAGGCGTGACAAATCAGCTGTTGCTCTCAAACTCATTTCCACAGATTGTTCCAGAAGCTTTGATAGCTCCAATCAAAGATTGCGCAGTGCCCATTTAATATTCAAATAATGCTAATGTTGCAGCAAACTAAATAATAGATCAAAATGCATTTATCACATCTGTGAAGTCCAGTGAATAATCCAGTTACAAGTGCGGTCTGTCAGCTCAATAACAGCTGTCAGATTCACAGTGATGGAATGGGTTCAGTTTCTATTTCAGAGTGCGAGTAGAACTAGATTATTAAGTGATTTTGTGAAGCGTTAAAATGACAGATTATTTACTGCAATATGCAGTTCACAAACATATAAGCTATATCTTAATAAGGAAGAAGTACAAGAAAGAATGCGCATAAATCAAGATTTGCTCATATATAGGCTACACTTTATGCATAAAGAAAAGATCTAGGCTATGCCATGCAGCATCCAAGATGAGAGGTGATGTTCTTCACTGATGTAAGTTCACGATAGCATATTCCATTTGAAATGCACAACACCTCATGCGTTTGAAGTCACTTGCTTAT
Organism: Semotilus atromaculatus; assembly: GCA_031834385.1. NCBI lineage: Eukaryota > Metazoa > Chordata > Actinopteri > Cypriniformes > Leuciscidae > Semotilus > Semotilus atromaculatus. The sequence goes on from JAULUF010000055.1 coordinate 29,440,513, forward strand.
TTGAGGGCTAAAAAAAGACACCATGTCATCCTGTCCAATGGGTGATGATATTATGATGGTGTTTTAGTTATCAAACCATCAAAAGATGCTGATTTTGTGCCCGTTCAGCTATACTGAGGTCATAACAGAGGGTTGTTACTGTTGTTGTTGTGAAAGTGGGCACTTAATGATGTGGCTGTGACAGCGTAACCATGGGAACCCTGAGATGTCACCACATCTGAGAGACTTCATTTTATCAATGGAAACCATTGTTGGGGAGCAATACTTTAAAAAGCAATGTATTACATTATTTTGTTACTCATTATACAAAGTAGTAAAATGATGTTACAATCCTTAGACACAGTTGCATTACATTAACATTAAAAGGGTCATTCCACCAAATGGGTGCCATTTCAAGTTTTGGTAAGTCAATAGAATTTGCTCAGTGTCCTCATGCTATTAGCATGTACACCATGTGACAATATGTAATGTATTTGCTAATTCTGTGCTTAAAAACTCTGATACCGATGCTGGCCGTCAAAAAATAAATAAATCAGTAGCCTATGTCTAAACGGTGTTTGGTAGGGGCTACATTCTTGCAAGTAAATAATACATGATTAGACGGACAAAATAATAATTCAGGATAACTATCCTAATGTCTGCAGGCTGATAGTCATGTTTGTTTATTTATTTTTCAAATTTGCAGATTCATCTATGGTAGCTTGATATTAATATTGGCTATTACCTACCACACAAACATTGAATTGTATTAGCATATCCATTATGTAAAACAGTAGCCAATAGGCTACTATAAAGACACTGGCTTGTAAACGTGAGCTACGCAATCTTTTGGCATTTGAAAAAAATAAAGCCCATGAAACTATATTCATATGACATGCTGAAATATATGCCAATGTACATGGGATGAAGACATTTCACACGCAACGCTGGTGGTCTGCCCAAGACGTGAGAACTCCTTCTGCAGAGTTCGGGGTATCGCTTGTCAACAAATGCACGCGTGTATCCCCTGGTGTAACCATGACAGATTTTAAGACAGTAGTAGAAGACAATAATATTTCTGAACTGTAGGGGGACCCCAAGAGCAAAATTTCAAAAGTTACATAATGCTGCTTTAAAAGTGTGGACATTGATATAATACTATTCACCAGATTTTAATTTTTTACAGTTGAAATTACTGAAGTTACACACATTTATGATCAGTTTTACAATGTGAATAGAATACCATAATTACAGGAAGCCAATCCCCCACTAAGTGGCTTCAACTTTTTGTCTTACCTTTTGTAGATGGAGAGAACCCATACTACGCATGCAGGAGCCAGAAACACCCACGGCTTGCTGCAGGGTAAATAGCGAGACACACTAAATTAAAAATAAAAGTGTTAATTTCGACAGCAAATGTTGATTTCGTTTTTTTCATAGTCTTTTGACTAAAATGCCATTTAATTTTAGTCAACAAAATACAACAAGATTTTAGTCTACAAAATCTACAGTAGATTTAGTTAAAGGGACATTAAGGAAGAATTACTCCCATCAAGCGGTGAAATTGTATTTTGCATTCAAACGAATTGTGCTCTCCAGCGCCTCGCATTTTCGAATGCGTTGCATCTACGGTAGCCTTTATGTACCAAAAAGCTATGACAGGATGTCTTCTAATAGCACTTCATCGAGTTTTCCTTCGGGTGAACAGGTTTGTTATTTCAAACAAACTTCAAATTGACACAACGAACAAACGAATGTTACAGTATGAATTAATGAGTGTCAACAACATGAACTATTGTAATTAGTAGTTATGCCTTGTTTACTCGTTATATTTTCTGAAGTAGGCTACGTGCATTGTTAGATATCATCATCAGATGATTCAACAGTAGGGAGAGGAAGAAGTAGAGGTAGAGGAAGAGGACAGAGAGGCAGTGGATCAGTGGGATCTAGGCGAGGAAGAGGAGGAGAGCGAGAGTCAATACATCGAGCTACAAGAGACGATCTAGATAGAATTGAAAGTTTCCAAAGGCAGAGAAGAGAAGCGACCGAGGTTTGTACAATTTATGTGGCTAGCAGTAACTTTAGCAATTCATTTTCATTCTCTGCACAATCTTATGCACGTAGCAAAATATTCACAACTTGAGCTAATTGATTGTTTATGAAAAAAGAGAGCTATAGAAAATGTTTCAGAGAGCAATGTTTTCTTTTGCGTCAGTTACGTCACGCTGGCTCTGAACGAAAACACGCTGTGGAAACACGTTGGCGTACTTTTTGTCCCTCTCTGCTATTATAGTTTTTCAAAATGGCGGAACTACATGGAAGCCTCCGTGGACTTACCCGTCCCATTTATATAAATATAATAAATTCTTCGTTTACGAGGATAAATCAGATAATTGGCAGAGGTATTTGTACACCATTGGGGACATATTTATGAATAAAAATATTAATTTTAGACGCTTTAAAGCTACATTATGTTAAAAAAAAAAATCGCCGCAAGGGGTCACAAACCTCTTACAATAACAAAGGCGTACGTTTATGATGCAGTGATAAGCTGAATAATGGGACTTGCTGTCAAGCTGATGGAACTAATAATGTTTATGGATGAGTGAAAACATTCATGTTTTTTAACATTATAGTGGTATGAAGCAGGTTGCGATTGCTAATAAGAGACAGATATCACACGTGAGTCCTGCGGATATAAAGGAATAAGGACATTTCATTCAACAGAACTACCCGCAAGTGCTGAATTACTCACACAGGTCAGTTTATTAGACGAATTAAACTTGTGAGGGGACGCAGCGCTGTTTCACTTGGTCTAACGTTACACTATCACACTAAACAGCATTTGACTGTGTTGAAAGTTAAAATGTTATTCTATGTGTTAGTTCATTTGCTATATGAAACTAGCAGTAACGTTAAGCTAGATCAACATTAGAACAACATACTGATCATATTCTAACATTTCATCATGTTGAGCTATATAACATTTATTTGTTTTATGTACATTTGCTCACCTGTCTAATAAAGTATGTGCAAGAGCGGTGTTGCTCCAAGTTAGTCGCAGACGTGGAGCTCTCGGCATCTCGAAAACGCCACGCCGATATTGATCCTCATTTTAGTTCTCCTTTTTTGTCCCAAAATCTGCTTGCCAAACAAGAACAAAACAAGAACAGCGTGCCGCTAAACATTACGCACTATGCAGTTGTCCACGTCTATCGCCATGGTTACATCACGGCTATGGCAGTACAAGCGGAAACCGAGGATAGCGCGGATATTGCGTCATTAACAGGCGACATTTTTTTCTGGGACGGCCACTTATTTAAAATTGGAATTTCTCTGAAATAAAAAATCTTTGGAGACTTTAGGGATATTGTAAGTACACAACTGCAGGAAATATATCACATTGTGCAAGTGATTTTTGGATATTTTATTACAAAATTCTTACATATTGTACCTTTGACAGGACTGAAAAAAAAATGCATTCATCTTCTGCTTAGAAACCTTGTAAAATATTAGCCTAAATAAAGTTACCTGAGATTGACCAATACACATTTTGAATGGTAAAATAGGCCTATTCTATTGTCAGTGTTGAAAAAAAAAAGATAAAAAATCAAGTTTAATTTTAAAGAAATACAACAAGCTAATTGGGGGAAATGCGCCAAAAAGTGTGAGGTGAGTAGGCTACTTTAGACTATATTATATTTACATCATATGTAGCAATGTTGATTATCAGAAATCTACTGGTTGTAACACAAAGCCATTTAAAGGGCACCTATTATGGAATTTTGAAAATGACCTTTCATGTAGTGTGTAACATAGATCTAAGTGAACAAAAACATCCTGCAAAGTTTTAAATATGAAAGTTCACCGTATACAAAGTTATTGTCTCTCAAAAGTTTGAGTCGACTCTGAGTCGCTGATATGAATCGATAGAGGAACGATGCTTTTTCTCTGTCTAGATGACGTCAACTTGACAAGTTTTTGAATAAGATACGCCCACTTATTGCGCTCGTAGACGCCAGGGAAAACTTGAAAACATGATGAAAAAAAAAGTTGTACTTTATCACGTGCCGTTTGAGCTGAATCGCTACAGCGGTCTGTCACATTTAAAAGCACCAAAAACTGTATTTATTGTTTGAATCTCGTAAAAATATTGACAGAATATGAGAGCAGAGAATTTGTTCCATATCAAAAGTAGCCTATAACTTTCTCTGTCTTGTCTGTCGGTGTCCTCTTGACAGTGTCCTCTTTGACTCGCGATTTTTCTCTGCTTGAGAAAGATGTGCCGTGAGCGCGTGTGAAAAGGGAAATTAAATTTAAAAAGTAAATTACGGTCACGGACGTCACTGACGTAACGATCGACGACAAATGTTTCCAGCGAATAGACAATCAGAGAAAGGCATTAGACACAGCAGTGGTCCAATCAGTGAGCCTGAACTTGTTTAGTAATTCGGAAATTAGCGCACATGAGGAAAAAAAAAATACAGCACAGAAGAATCTCATTTAGCGTGAGGTTTCTTTGTCGAGCGTGAGATTGAGGCTGAATGCGTGACTGTCACGCCAGATGCGTGAGAGTTGGCAACCCTGTTTTATGTAGCATCCTCAATAATTATTTTGTGTGTTGTGTACGTCGTACAAGTGTTTGTCGTTGTTATTGGAGTTGTCATAAAGAATAGAGCAATACCTCGTAGTACTGCATTATCAATATGTTTATGCGTTGGGCTAACGCAAACAAAGACTGAATGTGCTTTTACCACTGAACTTTGGGCTATTGTCGCTAACATAACTCAACTAAATTCCTTCTCCCATTTTGAATTTTTTACTACAAAGCAGTGCACTATAATCATTATTATAACACAATGTAATTGATAAAAGCATTGTACACTGTACTCCGTGTTAACCTACTGACTGGTTGGTTGAACCAACTGACTGGTCATCTGACCAATCACCGCAGATTAGCGTCACGCAAAGTCGGGGTTTGGAAAAATTAATCTCTGAACGATTCATATGGGAGTCACTGAGCAAATCAGGTAAAAATAAATGCAGATTATAAATCAACAAAAGTGTTTTTTGTCATCGCATGCTTGTAAAACTGTTGTTGGGGACTCCCAAAACAATATTAGGTACATTTTAAATGCCACAATAGGTGCCCTTTAAAATAAACAATAAACTAAAAAAAGCGACCATTAATTAATTAATATCAATATAATAATAATAATAATATACAATAAAATAGATGATCAACATAAAAACTATTGATTAAAAAAATCAACGATCGCATAGAACAAGCCAATTAGGCCTAACGTTACGTTACGCCTAACAGTTACTGCATAAAACTATGACTGAAAACGTTACTGCGCTAAAATTACATTTATTAAACATTTCTGGCTTCTCGCATAGTAGAAGGATGGAAGTTATTAAGCACAGGAAGCCGCTCTGAAAGACTCACCCGTAGTTTACTTCCATCGAGAAGGGCGAGCGTGAATCTGCCGTCGATGAGTTGGGTCTGGTCTGTGTGCGGACGAGGACGTCGACGCCGGAACTTCAGTGCCGCCAAATAATTTAATATTTCCATATATTTTTTACATACTTTTGAACGGTCTATTAATGGCCTATAATTATTAGACTGATGTTTTATTTATTTCCTGCCTTGTGCCCATAAAACGTTAGGTGATATGTCCAGAAACGCTTCAAGGCTTCAGGAATGGCGAAACTCCTGGCGGGCGGTAGTCGGCGGTAGCAACCGTTAGAAATTAGAAATCATTTGGCAGGACATGAACTCAAAATATAAACTCAAAGTGCAAAGTTTCACGTTTAAACATTTTCATAAAGAAAACCATTATAAAAGAAAATGTTTTGTTATAAAGAATATGCTCAATGTTCAATAGCATGTTGGCCAATAGCCTACTGAATTTTATATTTTAATATAACTGTCTTTGTACATTCAGCCACGTTAAGTGTTATAGAGGTCGGGTGATGCTGCATGCATATGGATTGCAAGTGAAGTTTGTTAATGATGGATTCACCAGCTATTTGTAAGTTCTACTTAAAGTTTTTTATGAATTTATACACTTTTAGTATAAATCAGGTATGAATATTTTGGCCTGTTATATAGCCTGCGCAAATATATGGTGCGCATTTAGAATATATAAGCATTCAAAACAGTCTCTCACTTCATCCAATAGAGTGGTGCAGGTATGACATCACTTTGTAGGCCAAAACGCTGAAGCGAGTTAGCATAGATAACATAAAATGTGTAAATGCCATTCAGAAATGTTATTTGAAATTGAAAAGAAACAATTAATAAATACTGATACAAAAAATAAATAAAATTTATTTATTGTGACTGATTTTATTTGACTGATGCACACAGAGGCACGCTGTTTAGATCAGTTTCATTTTGAAGAGCCGCAAGTCATTTATTAACATAACTGTCTCTCTCTTAAAATGTAAACAAGTGTGAATATCAACATTATCATATATGTTTAAAGGACTGAAGTTTGTTAGGTTAGACATGAGCATATTTATGCAATTCGATCAATCTCTGTTTTATTGCAAACGTTAGGATCGGAGGCTTCCATAAATACTTTATAAGTAGAGTTAGTTTCAACTAAGTTTAATGGTGAAACAAAAATATTTAGTAGTGTGTAAGGTATAACTTAGTGCCCCTTTATGTTCCCCCAAAGCTAAGTTGTAATTTATACACAACTGGTGCAACCACCCCAGCAGGTCTCTGTGCCAGTCACATGACTGAAAACTGTGAATGACAGGTGTGTTTGATTTGAAGTGGCCCTGCGAAGATCGATCAGTGTATATGATGTCAAAGTACCGCAAAAGTGATTCCAAAGCATATGGAGCTGTCTGCTCTCTAATCGCTCTCACAGAACTTTGATGTCATTCACTGATCGGTCTCCCCTTCACATCGAACACACTTAATGGGTTTGGCACATCATGAAATGGTGTTTCATTGTTTATGGTTGTTTATAAAAATGACTACACCGTGATATACAATTACTCATACTCCCATATACTGTATTTTGATCATACCAACCTTGTGGTGTCACTGTGTCTGTGGAGGGTGCATTATGACATCATGGCTGGGAGGGTTTTATGATGTCATACAGCCTGCGAAAGGGTAGCTATGTCATTGTGTCTGCAGAATTAATTCGGAATTTCGGTGTCACACCATCCTTAAAAAGTCAGTGGTGACTGTGCTATCGCTGCACAGTGCAGGATTACAGTGGGTGGCATGTTGAAAAGGGCATCTAACTTCATCTCAATAATCTCTGTCCTTACAAAATACCCACTCGCAAATCCCCTCCAAAAGATTCAGCCCCACGAGACATCAAAGTAGACTGCTCTTCCATCCTGCTGCTTTTCCTTTACCTCTACCTTCCGTTTTTCATCACGCATGTCATTCTTTTCTCCGTCATCTGTGGTCAGGGGAACTGTCCCAGAAACAGCGCTGGGAGTCCTGATCCCTCTCTCATCTGTCCTCTCCTGTTCCTCAAAGAAAGTCCAGGTGGACGGCTCTAAAATAACTCAGCTGAAGGGCACGCTCTTCCTTTTTCTTGTAGAAATGAGTGGGTGTCCTCCTGGACCCCTTGCCTTTGAACATCTTTATACAGGTGATATGAGAGCAGGTGACTTTCTTTCTTTCAGTGAGATTAATATAGACATTAAATTAACTCTGGATTTCATATAATGCACCAAAGCCCTGGTGATTCTGAACACATCCCTGCTACATCCTAGAATATGTGGTTGTCCTCTCACCTCTCTATCCCCTCATCACTGTAGGGCTGGGACAGTGCTGCTCACTTGCATATACATTAGCTCCACAATCCCTGAGAACATCATAAATAAGCCTATACTAAAATTAATATTGACATATATGTGAAGTACAGGCTGTGACCCTGAAAAAGGGGCGGATACCTCATTAAAGAAAAGCCTTCTGGGATATACAAATCATGAATGTAGTCCCCTCTCTTAGCTAACCATTTGAAACCCGAAACTGTGATCCAGCAGACATTAGTTGCATGATACAGCTCTCTTAAGCTCAAAGAGGATTAAAATGTCAGGCACAAGAACAGAGCGGATCTCAACAACCTCATAGCGTGTGTTAAGCAAATGATGGTTATTTGCTGCTTTTTTATTTACTCTCGAGTCAATTATTTTTATTACTATAATTGTTTTCAATCACTCTCTGTTTACACAATGAGAATCAGCTCTGTTTAAGCAGCGTTAATTAAAATCCTAAATCTCCTACCAGATGCCCCAACCAACTAATCAAATGTTATATAATAAATTATGATGATTATCATTTTGATTATAAAACTTTAATAGAAAACAAATATGAAGCGAATGGATTGATCAGCAGAAAAGCACAAGAGGGTCCATGGACCATGCAGACAAATCAAGAGGGTTTTTTTTGCTGAGAGGTTCTACAAAGAATCATTAAAGAACCCTTGATAGGCATTTTCTATTTTACACTGAGTAGAAAAGACCAAGCTTGTTAACAAAGGCTATGTCAACCCGATCTCATGGCAATTTGTATGTATTTTACAAGGTGGCTAATTTGTACGAATTCAAAATTCATAGGATTTTTCAAAAAGCGTCACCAGGATGGACCACCCCTAATCCCGCCCCTAAATCTACACATCACTGAAGTCTATAGACAAATCGTACGAAAACGTACTAGTGAAGTTGTAGGAATTATTGTACAAATTAGCCACCTCGTGAAATACGTATTGCTGTGAAATTGCATTGGCTATTTCCACTAACTCACCCACCATTGTGTAAACAAGAGGCTATTTGTTGTTATGCTTGGTGCAAATAGTATCAGTCACTATTTACACTTATACCCTTTTGCAGGTGTGATATGTGAAAGCATTAAATTAGTTAGTGTATTTCCTTATGTGTATTGGGTAAAACCCAAAACTTAATATAATATGATTTGAAGGTAGTTGGTTGACAAACTGTTCTTTGATAAAACAAATGGCAGCTGAACTAGGGTTATTTAGACATAATTATTGCAATGTTTGCTTTAAGATTAGCCATGACTCTGAAAACGGCCTCCTTGGAGACTACAGGCCCATTTATCAGAGCTGTCTTTGAAGTGTCAGCTAGTGTAGAGTTCAGGATGATGCTGGAGTGTGACAGATTGCATTAAATGGCCCATGAATCACTGGGGCAGAAATAGCAGGAGAATGCCTGTCAGAATAAACCTCACGGGTTAACATTTACGACTTCAGCGATCCTGAATTTGACCCCTGACCATATGTTTTGAACTTTGCCCTGATTAAAGCTGCTCATGTGCATGAGAGCTGAACAGATTTAGGTTAATGTATGAACAGTAGAGTGGAGTGAGAATACATGTGTTAAAGTGGAACAAATTAACTACTGAGTGGCAAATATTTGCTTACATATAGAAACATTGCATGCTTTCCATTTATGTCAAAAACTTAACTGAATTTGTTTTTTAAAAGCTGAACAATTATGGCTGGGGATTATAAAATCAAAACAATATCAAATACAAAAGTGCTAGAAAGAATTTTAAATTATTGGTGGGTTTTCATGTTGGATTATTCAGTTCACTGTCACCGTAAATATATGAAATATATGTAAGATAACACAGGAATTTGTTACAGGGACTTGCCACAACTTTTTAATCATTTTATCTCTTTGACATTTCTGTCACACAAACATACACGTATAATTCTAATATTGCAGAATAACTCAGACCTTTGCACTTACCATGGTTACAGAAATAGTTGTATTAGTCATAAGCAAATAAACTTTCCTTGGAAGAAGAATCCATATTATTATTATATTTTAACAATCATAATTAATCATAACAGTTGTTATATTAATATCTAGAATGCAGTCAATGCTCATGCTCTTTTAACAGTCTTCACATATTCATTGAGCTGTCACAGTTTAGACCATATATAAATAATGACTCTGCAGCAGTTTTTCAAATCTAGTTTGACAAGTTTAGTTTTTAGCCTAAGAGCAAATGCCTAGGGTTGAGATGGCATTGTGATAGTGGTTTTCATAGGAAATCAAGTCATCATTTAGTTTCTCTCTAGCTGCAAGCATTCTCTAGGCACGCTTCACGACACAATGTGCAAAACCAAACACTCTGACAGACTTTTCTAACAAACCTTTAATCATAATCACCAACTCCTAATTACATTTATTCTAATTAATTTATTGATGTCTTAGCCCTCTGAACACCAACACTGTTCTAATAAAGGTTCATTTAGGGAGGAAGATTAATGCGTGTGTGTTCGTGTGTTAACGGGCGAGCGTACCCGCAGAAAGGTCATCAGCAGAATTAGCATTGTAATGAATTATTGCACTTTGTTCCAGAATACGGAACAATAACCCATTTCTCAAGCTGACAATAACGTACTAAAATTGGCGTGATATCCAAAAGGTTCAGGGCATACACACAGTCATGTAGAAGCTCTCCAAACAATTACACAGGCTGACACTCTTTGTTGACCTGTAGTGCGCTGTCTTGTTGACCGCTGTTGAAGAGATACCTTTCTATGGTCCCTGAAAGAACAGTCCAGCCCTTACATTACCTCTGTGCCATGCTGAAAAATACAGATACAGTAAAACCAGATTCTGATGTTTATCTGGTGTATCGCATGGTTTTTGATTGAAGCAGCCCATTAAAAAAGCTGGTTTTGATGGTTGGTGAGCTGGATTACTGCTAGGTCTGACAGAGACAATTCCTGCATTTGGATAGCGTTACCAAACATGATGAATTAAGACAAATTCAAATTTAAGTATAAAGGTCCTTGCACACTGAGTCCGAAACTTTTGTATGCGTTTTTTCGTATTCGTCATTCGGTGGCTCTGAATTGTCAAAATAACTATCTATGCTTGCTACGGATGCGAAAAATGCAGAAAAACTAACCCGGTCCGAATTTTTTTATGACGGACAAAAGTTTCAGAGGCAGTGTGTAAACGTGACTGACACAACATGAGGCCGTATTTATTTTTTAACGTGCAAATATTTTGTACAAACATTTCGGACTCAGCGTGCAAGGACCTTAAGGAAGTAGAATTAAAATTAATTTAAATGCCATATTGGCAAAAATGTGTCGACAAAAATCTTGTTTAAAAGTTTTAAAAACAGTTAAAAAAAACCTTGAAGTTTGAATGGTTTGTAGGCCAGAATGATTGCAAGATAGAATGATAGAACTGTTACAGCAGAGGATGATGATGAAGGCAATGAAGATGAGATGTGGATCTAATGCAGCTTTAACTTTATTATAAAAGGTAATCTAAAAAAGGGTGAATAACAATGAAACAGCTTTACACACAACATGCAAAGACAATACCATGCACTGTACTGAGGAAACTGATATATAGCCAACACTAGAAACTCAACAAAACACAGGTGAACAACAAAACCTGTAAACTAGCTAACTAACTAGTGACTATAGAACATAGAAAAGAAACACTGGGAAACAAGGAAATACAAACTGAGTCCATGAACACGAAACTGAATCGTGAGAAGAATGAAAGATAGATAGATAGATAGATAGATAGATAGATAGATAGATAGATAGATAGATAGATAGATAGATAGATAGATAGATAGATGCACAACCCATGGTACACAGTCTGCATACTTTTGATGTCCGTGGAGAACAATTAATGCATTTATTATCTGATTTATGATAATTTGTTGACATTTATGCATTGCCAGTTTCTAAGTTTCAAAACAGCAACATTTAGCCTGCAGTAAAATAAAAAATGAATGAATATCAAAACTGGGAGAGTAACAAGAAGTAGCAATTCTGAGAAATTATTACAGTTGTACCCCTCATTTGCGTAATATAATTTCAGTAGTGGCACTGATGTCACTAAACACACACAAAACCACAATAAACACATTTGTTTTATCGGTGCATTTTTCATCTGTCTATATCAAATTTTACATTCAGAGTACCTTATTACCAGGTTTAGGAGCACACTGGTCGACAGAGGTCCCGAGACACTGGCCCTATTGGCCTGGGGCATGATCCATCCATCTTTGCCATCAAGCAGTGGGCAACTGGTATTGAGTTTACACTTAACTCAGCATCTAAATCTTCTTCCACTTCTGCCTATCACTTACATGAAAAGAATGACTTATTTACACCTGGGAACAAGGCTAAGCAGAGAAGTGCATATATTAATATTGCAAACAATCATCCGAGGGCAGTCTTGTAAGGCGATCAGAGGCCAGTGACTAAATATGACAGTGGAAGCAATAAATCTCAATCATTTATGTAACATCCGAGTGAACAAAGAGAATGTAGTTCATTCTCTTCTGACCTATTTCTCTTTGCCCCACTCATCAATAATAAATGAAGAAGATGAGGCTGCCTAGAATCCATCTGGAGAGGACCAGGCCTGCCTTGGTACATTGGCTCCACTCATATCTTTTTTTTTTTTAAATAAATGAAATAACAATATTTCCTCCAGCTTTTTCTCAAGTTGCTCTAGATAAGCTATTCGGTTTCATAAGGCAACTTGCGAGCAGCCTGCCGCGCAAATCAAAGACACCGTAGAGTTAAACGAGGACGTGATGCGTTGCAGTGCAGGGTGGTTTGCTTGCTCGTTCGCTTGCTTGCTTTGTTTGTTTGTTTGTTTGTTTGTTTGTTTTGTTTAAATATGGCTTGGAAAACTCGCTTTAGCGTGCTTCTCCTTTGTGAGAGCTTTAGTGCTCGAGTTTGATCTTTCACATGGTAATGAATGAGTCACAGACGAGAATAAGACAAAGAGGAGCAGATTTTGTTTGGTGCTCATCGCATAATGATGTGAGCTGGTACAGTGTGAAGCACACCGAGTCAGGTTTCAGGGACAAAAAGAGATATATTTTAATCAAAGCCCACTCCTTGACAGAAAAAGAGGGAGGGACGGATTGAGAGAGTGAGGAGACAGAAAGAGAGCGAAACTGAAAGATGAAGGGGAGAAAAAGAGAGATCAAGACAAGAAGAAAGCAAAAGAGAGAGAGAGAGAGAGATAATGATGAAGCAGTTTGTTGTAACTTGCATTTCTTCAGTTGAGCAGCTTTGTGATGTGTGTGCAGAAGACAGTTTCCTCCTGTGTACAGTCGCTGTTATTTTTGGGATATGAAATCATGGCTTTTGTTCTAAAAATGGATGCCCTGAATGTGGGATGATGGTAGCGGCCGAAAATACACATTCAACGTCATCATTTTATGACCTTAAGAAGAACTCAGTCCAAATTGATGCTGACATCTCAAGATGTTTGCAGGCAAACCTCATTTCATTTCACGGGACAGATTCAGCACAGCACTTAAGTAAAAATCCCCTCATGCAGAAGTTAGATTCCATAGGAAAGAAAGTCACAAATGATATCGCTTTAACATGGCTGGCGTTTCTGCTAGACAGCAATGATATTAATTGGGAGAGCGAATGGAGACGCTTGCTCACGTCTCCTGCTTCTCAGACTTTTCCCTGAGATAAAGACTCAAGGGGCCAGTTGCATGAACATCATGTTAAGACTGTGTCTTAAGAACTATGAACAACTAGCAGTTAGTAGGGGTAATCAGTCTTACTTTTGGGTATCAAATTAGACCAATCTATATTTGTATGTAACTGACTTAAAGGATTAGTTCACTTTTAAAAAACTTTTGCTGATAATTTACTCACCCCCATGTCATCCAAGATGTCCATGTCTTTCTTTCTTCAGTCGAAAAGAAATTAAGGTTTTTGATGAAAACACTCCAGGATTTTTCTCCATATAATTGACTTCCACAGGACCCAAATGGTTCAAGGTCCAAATGACAGTTTCAGTGCAGCTTTAAACGATACCAGACGATGAATAAGGGTCTTATCTAGCGAAACGATCGGTCTTTCAAAAATAAATAAAAAGTTAAAGTTTTATAAGCACAAATGCTCGCCTTGCTCTGTTCTGTGATGCGCATTCGTGATGCCACGTAATACGCAATTACGTTTAAAAGGTCACGCTTGACGTACCGAGTCAGTGTTTACAAATGTGAGGATCATATATTCAAACGTCTTTGTGTCAGTTTATTGTTTAAAATGGCCATTTCGTGTGCGTATCCTGGGTGTTTTAATGTTAAAAAGGCTAAAACAAAATTTTCGTCAGGACAGAAGTGTGACCTTTTCAACGTAATTGCGTATTACGTGACGTCACGAACGCACATCACAGAACAGAGCAAGGCGAGCATTTGTGCTTATAAAACTTTAACTTTTTTATTTATTTTTGAAATGACCGTTCGTTTCGCTAGATAAGACCAAAGTCCTTTTAGGCAAGTCATGCCACTCGGCCGCCATCTTGGCAACGCCTCCGGGCAGCTATTTCGGACTAACAAGACCAGGCTCCTATCTAAATGAATGGGCAGAGAGTCAGAACTGCACTTTCACTGGTTACCGGGACATAAAAACTGCATGTATAGAAACAGCAGTAAAATATGATAAAAATCGCTGAAAAAGTTTGATGACTTTGCCCCAAAATAAGGTTTAAAACGCCTTATTCCCCACAGGTTATACTTTACTACGCATGCGCAAGGGTGCTCGTCTCCGCTGTCGCAAACTTCAACTGTGCGCATGCGTCAGTGGAACCAGCCGATAGGCTTAAAGGTTTCCCAGCTTGACTGTTAAAAGCAGACGATTGGCTTTCCAGCGGGAGGGGCGGGACATTTGAATACAACCGCCATCTTTGGCGTTACGGATTTTCTCTTGAGGATTGAGGAAGTGGCATGTCTCTTATATAAATTGTCTCTGATAAGACCCTTATTCATCGTCTGGTATCGTTTAAAGCCCTTTAAAGCTGCACTGAAACTGTCATTTGGACTTTGAACCGTTTGGGTCCTGTGGAAGTCAATCATATGGAGAAAAAAGTGTTTTCATCAAAAAACTTAATTTCTTTTCGACTGAAGAAAGAAAGACATGGACATCTTGGATGACATGGGGGTGAGTAAATTATCAGCAAAAGTTTTTTTTTAAAGTGAACTAATCCTTTAAAGAAAAAAAACTGATGACTAACTTGTAAGACCATTTATGCAACCGGCCCCAGGTTCTCAACTGGTTTTGTGCCATGACCCAGATTTTACATTGGACAGGAACACACAACACACATTATTAATAGTATTAATATTACCATGAACACACTCACAGGCCCAAAAAATACAAAATCACTAGCAAGACATCAAAATGTAAATTTTGGTTTCTATATATTTCTCTTGAATTTAAGCATTTTCATGCTTTTGGCAGTCAATAAATCACAGCACAAAACAAATTGTGGTCGGCACAAACCTCATTTTTCTGTGCTGCAAGTGAAGCTGTATTCATTTTTTTATATTGTGTAGTTTTGGTCATGGTTTTCAAGGATCAGTGTTAATGTTGGCATCTACCTAATTTATTTCGGTTCTATCAAGAGACAGATGATTAGACGCACAACCTTTGACATCAACAACAATAATTCTCCTAATTTTAAAAGTTGATAAGCCCATTATATTTTGCTATCCTTCCTATACATGATTAAATGGTTGGTAGCATCACATAATTTGCATTTGGCCTTTAATTTTTTAATCTTCCAATACCAAATTATATATTTAAAATAAGTATTAGTAAATAATAATTAAATATTAAATATTATGTCGTCATTTTTCAATTATTGATCATATTATAGGAATTTATATTATAATCAAGAATCTATTCTTGTGTCAACAGCGGTATCTTTTTTTTTTTGTCCAAAGGAGAAAATGAAATGAAAAACGATTTGAGGCAGAATTGATGCTTAAATAAAACATAACTCCATTATCCTGAGATATGAAAGAGCAACATCTGCAGCGCATAAAACCTCTGCATCAGGGTAGACATTTAAAAAAAAAAAAAAAGTGTATTAAATGAACCGAAAATGAATACGTTCCCTTATTACTGAAGAGCAGCGACTTCATAATCAGAGCAGAACACTGTGCAATATAAAAGTGAGTTAAACTGATCTTTACAAAATACTGCATGTCTTTCACAGAATCACAATACAGGCTTCACAGTAAAGGCCCCTGGTAAACGAGATTAGCTCATGTCAGCATTGAGTATTTTCCACCGCTTTGGGGTTTCTTATGGAAATGGAAATTTCAGTAGATCATTTGGGACATCAAGTATGCATGTCCTGTAATCTTCTTCATTAGGCATATTGATACTTCTGAGAGAGACAGAGAATGAGAATGGAATAAAAAGCTTGTTTATGACTGCAATAGAAGCTCAGATCACTGTTATTGATGGTCTTTGCTTAGCCAAATGCATTAAAGGCCATGTTTGCATGTGTATGCACAGCATTTTGTTTAGTTTGACCTGCATTACAGACATTAAGCTTTTGTTATGATGCTTTGTGTACGGTGACATCATTATGATAAATCTGTTCCTTGGTGACAAGATGAACTACACTTTGAAAGACATGCGATTTCTCTCCCTTGCCACACACACACACAATGACCCTGGTGTGAGACCAGGATGAATTGCTGTCAAAAAGACAGACACAATAAATAAACAAACAAAACTATAACAGGCCATTTCCATGCAGATCCGAATGTATCCATCAATAAACACCTGAACATCTGCAGGCGGGACGTACGTATGCAATGTCTCAACGTGGAGGTATACAGCTGGGTTATGAATGTAGTCGTCTCTGTAATCTATCAGGGCTGAGTTTTAACTGCAGTCTGTCTCGGTGGGGGCCAGGAGTGTGTCACAATGACAAATGCAGCGTTTTACCACTCATCAAGTACTGCTAATGCGCTCCAAAAAAGAGCTTAGAGACTGCTTCCTGTGCTCCCTCTCTTTATTCACTGACATGAGTTGACGCCGCACGATGAGTTGCTCATTTCTGATTTTTTTTCTTCACAAGCTCACATCTGCCTTTCCGCTAATTAGCTGTGTTTACGTTAAGGTGGCACTCACAAAGACCTGCATCAGAAAACTAATCACATGAAGAGTACATAAAAAGGAGCTGGTCACGCCAGGCTAATTATTTTCTTCAGTGGGATTTTGATAGTCTTTCTTGAGGAGTAAAGAAAGTAATGGCCCCAAAAAGTATTTTGACACTGAAGCCACACTTAAAAAATAGGGATGCCATTTGCTTTGGATAGCAACATATCAAACCTAGTGAAATCTTAAAACATAAATATGAATTTAAAATTTCATTTTGTGAAATGCTTTGCTTGAAAAGGGTGTGCTTCTGCTATCATTCTTAAAATAAATGTCACTTGGTTTCTTATTTCACCTAATGCAATGACATTCATAAATTTTTAAGCGTGGCTTCAGTGTCCAAATACTTTATGAAAAGTTATGATGCTGTTGAGGCTAGACTCATAATGTCAGGAATAGCTTTCATATGCAAACCAAAATGCATGTTCAACTCTAAAATACATTCACACGGAAAACTGATAATAACCTCTATGCCACTTAAATTATAGGTTTCATGTGGGTTTTTTTACCCAGCCCATATTTACAAGTAGTAATTTCCAATAATGTATAATCATCATCTGCTATATAGCGCGGTGGCAAAAACCCTTTTTTAGGCTTTCACTGGGATTACATTAAGTCAAATAGTCACTGGATTAAAGTCTTCGAAAACCATGAAAGTATCTTCTGAATTGTAAATGAACAGGTGTAGTTCTATACAGTCACAATTAGGCCTCGTTTACACTGTCAGTGAAATGTGACACAAATACGATTTTTTGCTCATATGTGAGTGACACAGATCGGATGTGTTCTATGACAGTGTAAACAGGATAAAAACGCATGCATTCGGATATTTCGAGATCGGTTTCAGGCCTCGTTTATATGTGGAAATAAATCAGATAGCCTATAAATCAGATATGTGGCAATGCGACTGTCATGTAAACTGGCAGATCGGATTTTCTGAAGCATAGGCTTCGTCTCCGCGGTTTAATGACGAGAGAAACCCCGACACGCATCTACGATACGTTGTGATGTCGTATGAGTATATCAAAGGTTGGCTTGTTCATCCTACAATTACGGACCCACTGCTCCTCGTTAAAGCCCGCCACGATCTCATGAAAGTGCGTATCTATAGCACGAATTTTATTTCTCGTGCCATTTACGCCAAAAATAGTTTTTGCTTGCATATGATATAAATGAATGAGGCATTTATATAGGCTAGCGCTTTCAATAATAAATTGTAATTTCAATAATACGCATGCACTCCACACCTAATCCTACCCAAGGGTTTATTTACAGTGCGTAGCCTAACATGCACGCAAAAACTATTTTCTCTCTCGTATCGCACACAATAACTGAAGCATATGCGCTGCTGCAATGACGGTCCTTTTCGTCCTCTTTCGCCTCAAAATCATGGTTATGTTTGGCAAACTTAGCATATATCGCAAAGCTAGCATCAAGCATATAACGTGTTCGTCCATCTGTGCAAGAACCCCCTTTAAGCATGCGCGATATTTCAGATAGTAGGCCTATGTCAAGTGTAAACACATGAATCGGATATGGGGTCACAATTGAAAGAACGTGTAAACGGACGATTAAAAAAAAATCAGATATAGGCAACAAATCAGAATTGGGCATCAAGACTTGCAGTGTAAACGAGGCCTTAGAAATCCTGCAAATAGCCTACATATAGGCAATATTGAGCCGATATAGTGCCATTCTGACATAACATTTGACAACATCTGCAACATACCAAAAAAAAAAAAAAAAAAAAACATTACTCTGAGAATAAATTAACTTCACCCAAAAAAATTAAATTCTGTCATTATTTACACCCTCATGTAGTTCCAAACCTGTAGGACTCAAATTGTTAAAGGTGGGGTATGTGATTCTCTTTTTTGTCCATTTTTTCAAAATCATTTGAAATCCTATTCATAACCCACTTACAGCCACTGAGTTAGAAGCACTGAAATGAAAATTAAGAAATTTAATCATCTGTGAAACGGGCAGGACTCGAAAAACTCCAGCCAATCATTTCCAAGACCACCTAGAATCATTGGACAGTAAGTCCGTCAATCAAACAGTTGTACCATACCCCCTCCCCCATCCCCATCGCACAAATCAGGGCCAGCGTTGTAGGAAAGGAGGTAGGACCATTTGAGTTGTGTATTTTCAAAATCTGCCAGCCGTTTTGCAAATCCCATACCCCACCTTTAAATATCAACTTTGTCTCAGTCATTTGTCCAAACAATTAGAAATCACTCAAATAGACACAAATGTTGACAATGATTAAAGCGATAGTCCACATAAGTGATAATTCTGTCATCATTTACCAGTAAGAACACAAAAGATGTTAGGCAGAATGTTAATGCTGCTCTTTTCAATATGCAAAAGTGTAAATGAAGTAATAGAGATTTTCAGTGAATAATTACTGAAATTTCAATACCTTCGTCAAACATTGCTAGTGGTGTCAGAAGACTCTGAATATAGTGCACGAGTCACAACATTTGTCATTTTGGAGCTTGACAGGACCTATGGTGACTGCTTTTGCTTTCTTGATAGCCTGTACATTCTCCAAAAACATCTCCTTGTTTCACATAAAAAAGAGGATGGCAGAAGTTAATGGGATAACACTTTACAATTTTTAATTTGTTCACATTAGTTATTAGTTAACATGACCTACCAATGAGTTAGTTAATGCACTGTGAACTGACATGAGCAAACAATAAACAAAAAATGCTGTAAAATTATATTGCTCCTTTTTTTTGTTATGTTATCTAATGATAAAAAATGAGACCTTATTGTAACTATTGTTATGAGTGAATAAAAAAAATGTGCATGGATAAACATAAGAATTGTCTATTTAGATTTCATGGTGACTTTAAATTTGATAAAATGTGATGTTTCTTGAATACTATCCTTTTAATAGTGCTGTTGTGACAGCATTCGTGGAACAAACATTATTAGTGTGCAACATTACGAGCACTGACCTGATAATAAATACACATTAGCGGCCTGCAGTGCTCTGCGGTTAGGGTTCGATGGGTAATCTCCATGCAGGTCTTCCCAGTGATACAATTACACTTGGGACTCATTAATATTAAATGAACTATTAACGTATATAGGCTGTTTTATATGGAGGACTGACTCGCACGCTGGCATGTAGCCAAGGTTGACGACTCTCTGCGCATGCATATGCAACGTATGCACGCCTACACACAAGTACACACACACAGGGGTGCAGCTGTGCTTACTTGTTGGATGAAAATCCCCCAGCAAAATGGGTGCTGTGTTTTTGCACATGACAAAGTGCTGGAGGGGCGGGTTTGGAACAGGGATTGATTTTTGAATTGAAGAGTGCAGCAGCGGCTATGTATCATCATCTCCCTGCTCCTTCCCTCTCTCTATCTCCCCTCCTTTCGGTCTTCTGATGTTGGCGTTTAGCGCGTGTGTGTGTGCGTGTGTGTGTGTGTCTCTGTGTGTGTGTGTGTGTGTGTGTGAGTGTGTGCTTGCCTGCCTGCCTGAGTGCATCTCTAGCAGAGAAGCTCAGAGGGAAAGTGGGTCACACTCGGCTCGCCTCAAGACTAAGACCAGATCTGCTATGCATACACGTTTAAACACAGCACAACGCACCTACACACACACACGCACACACAAATCCACCTTCACATAAAAATGCACATCATATTGCCCCTAATCCTCCAGAGAGAGGATCTTGATACATCACTATGAGTCTTGAGTTATTTGAGTGGACAGTTCACTATTCAGAAGAGTGAATTACCCTGCAGCTTTTCAAGGGAGAATAGGACACAGTTTGTGAGGACTTACCTCTCTCTCTCTTTCTCAACCCCTCCTTATATCTACTGGGTGGATTAAACCAATGTCTCTTTCATCCTCATTTGGCAGTATGAGCGCTTCTCTGAGTCATGCTCTTCCCGGGTTCTGCTGAGCTGTTGGGTATGTAAAATCTGTGCAGGCATCACCTGGGAATACATAACAGTACCATACTGTCAGTCAATTTTACAGCATGGTGAGCATTTCAGCCATTTAGCATATTGAGGACATTTTGTACAGGATATGGATATAGTTTCCATTTCATATAATATCTGTTCTGCATCCAAACTGAAACTATACCTACACTAGGCCTATGTGAAGAAGAAGCTTACCGTAAGAAAATAAATATCACAAATGGGATCTATTTAACTTCTCATTTGTTTAAACAGCTGTGAGATTAAATCAAGTGCAAATTGAGGTTTTGAGAGATCTTCTGCTTCTCAGAATCATCTGCTGGGTAAAAAGACCCGGGTAATCTCACATGCGTCCTCTAGAGATCTATATGACATCTCAAACTGCCCTCAACTGTACCAGGATATCAAAGTCTGCAATCAAAAAAACTTCTCATCAAACTTGTCCAAGATCAAATTAACTGAGCTGTAAAATCCACATTAATCAATAACCATGACAACTGTGCTTTAAAAATTTTTTTTATTAAATTTTCGGTATTAATGAAATCATTGTCACAATCACGTTTGTTTGGACTCTTTGTGTTATGTCATCATCTGCCTTAATCACTCATTTGTTTTCATGAACGCTGATGATTTTCAGCTGTGGACTCATCAATCACCATCATTATCACCTGTATTTTTGTTCAGTTCTGTTTCAGTCTAGGGTCCAGTGTTGTCTTTTGTGGATGTATTGTATGTTGCTTTGTGCCAGTTTGGATTACCCTTTGGGTTTACAAAATATTACCTTATTGCCTTCATCTTCTTGTATGTTTATAGAAACAGCCCTGTGACACATAAGTTATTAACTATTATACTATACATTATATTATATTATAATACACACATAATATAATATAATATAATAAAATAAAATAATCATGGCTGCAATTCAGTGTTATAGTATAATTGAAATAAGTTCCTGTTATAACTCTTGCATGTCTGCTACATGCTGTTTTGTACTCTGGTAGTATTTAATTTAGAATGACGAAATACTATTTAACTATATGTGCAATTATTGCGTATAGTACTAATGTCAAAACTAGCAGTGCACTTTTGGCCTCATGTTTAGTTAATATCTTGTATGCATGTGCGCGTATGAATATTTCCACTCCCCGGAGTGCATTGGCATGGACAAATGAACTATTCGGCGTGAGACAGCAGGGAAAAGATACCACACTCAGTGAATCATTTGTTTATTGATTACAGCATTTAAATGCAGTATTGATAAAGAGGAATCCACTCTAATGGAAAGGAATGGTTGCAGTATCAAAGACTTATTGCATCTGGGAGAATGCAGGACTGACAAATTTTATTGAATGATGCTGGGAACGCTCGAGGGAGAGATAAAAAGATAAAGGGAAAAGCGGAATGGAGAGAAAAGAAAGAGCCCAGCATTGCTGTTGTTTTTTTATACTGGTGGGCTGATGTCCACCAGCCAAACCAGCACCAGCACCAAACCAGCCTTGGGAATTCATTCCGGTTTAAGCTGGTATTTTCATCACACAAATGTTATTGTTTTGCCAGTCATTTCTTCCAGGACATCAAGAATCATCTTTAACCCAGTTGTAGCTCAAGCCTCACAATCCATATGGCAGAAATCTGTGTCCTTGCGTTCGACCACACACTAACGGCAGCATGTGTCACTGTGGGTGGATCGTTCCCGTGCGAGTAACAAGCAAGACGACGTGGGTGTATTCATTGGCCTTTCCCGGCAAAATACTATACGTTACATTTGAATTGAGTTCAAGATGTGTTCAAATGCACATATAAAGGAGATGTCGCTACGCCATGTGTACGAAGCTTCGCTAAATGATGTATGCACTGTATGCACACGGCCTGCTTGAATGCAGGCTCCATAAATGATTTAATGTGGAGCGCTACACTCTGTGCTTGATCCGCAGGCCGTTTCTTACACACTTGCACTAGATTATATATTACACACACTGTAATTTATAGACGCTACTTTGGGTGCAATATTAGATGCAGAAAAGGCGAAAGAAAAAAGGCCCAGCATGACATCTAGCATACCAGCGAGATTTGACTATCGTCATTTGCGGTTATTCGCTATTCTGAGTCATAAGGTTGGTAGAATAGAGAAAAACCTCATGGGTCTGTCAAAGAATATTAGACTGCAGATATTCATTTCAATGGTGACTTTATGCGTTTTTGCATTACTGTAGAAAGGACTGGCATGGTAGTAGCATCGATGACAACCT
Source organism: Semotilus atromaculatus (assembly GCA_031834385.1). NCBI lineage: Eukaryota > Metazoa > Chordata > Actinopteri > Cypriniformes > Leuciscidae > Semotilus > Semotilus atromaculatus. Next base: position 29,463,670 of record JAULUF010000055.1, read on the forward strand.
TTCTTTCTATCTCTCTCTGATATCAGACGAGACATAAGCGAACGAAAGAGAGAGAGAGAAAGAGAGAGAATGGGAGCGTGGGTAGAGTCCCATGCTGCCACAGTAGGGGTAAATTATCCATAATCAGGGCATCAATGTGGATGGGTCCATCGGAACCTAACACTTATACCCCATAATCAGCACCTCCGTGTCAACCAATCGCTTATAGCCGCACAAATTGCCACCATTTGAGCTCCCACACAGTCTATATTACAGATGTGTTTGAGTGTGTGTTTGCGTGTGTATCGGTGCACACTGCCCCGACACAATAGAGAGGTCAAATTCTCAGAAAAAAGGAAGAGCAAAATAAGCGAGAATGATTAGAAAGAGAGAGATTAGATTGTTGCCTTTCAAAGCCGAGTTAAATCACCTTTCTTCTTTCAGATGGGGACCCGGCAAATTGCCCTCTAATCTTCAAATCATCATCATAGGAAGGAGGGCAAACGGTGACAATGACAATTCAAAAAATGCAAAAGAGATTTTGCACCTCCTGAAATTAATTGTGGCAGTTGTTTCGCACTTTTCTGCAGCATTTGAATCTCCAGCCACAGTAAACTCTTATCATTTCCAAGAGAGAAGCTCTGACCTGGATTTGTCAGCACTGCGTTTGAGTAAGGACTCTCAGCTCTGAACATAAACCGCATTCTTTTGTGCTGCTTAAATTGGGGCTCTCAAAGCTCCGTTAGAAACTCTGGCATGACCTGTTCCTGTTATTTCTCAACCTCTTGCAACTTCCAGCCAACCTAACAGCCCTGTCTCTTGTTACGTTACATATGGTGCACATATATAAGAGATGCATCATATGCCATGCTGATATTAAATAGGCCACTGCAATGTAAAGTTCGCATTCACACTGGGAGTCTTTGTTATGCATACTGAACCCATACTCAACCACAGATTGGTGCTGTACCTTGGGATGTACTGAATTATATGCCTGGATTGAGGTAAGGGTCTGCTTGGGGCACAGAATAGTCAATATTAGTGGAATGGTGCTGGACAATTCATTGCATAGGGTACGTTTACACAACTAAAAACAGAAAAGTTTTTCCTTTGCATTTTTCGCGTACAGACGACAACGTCGTTGTTCACACGGTTCTGCGTAAATGACTAATAACGCGGTATTATGTAAGCAAAACCAGTAGTTGCCGATGTCCCTTTGTAAAGAAAAACTAGTGATATGCATGCTCATGACATCACCGTATTCGCAAATTCTTGTTTTGTCATTTACACAAAGATAATAATGGTTTAGTTTTCAAAAACGTACACTATGAAACCCGTTTTTAAAAGTTTGCATTTTCAGGCCTCCAAAACGTTGTTATTGTGTAAATGACTAGCCAAAAACACATTAAAAGTTTCAGTCTTTAGTTGAAAACAGTGTCGTGTAAACGGCCCCTTAAAGGGATAGTTCAATTCAATTCAATTCACATTTATTTGTGTAGTGCTTTATAATGCATTTTCTGTAAAGCTGCTTTAAAACAATGTGTCTACATTGCAATTTAGAGTGATCTGTTATCAGAGGTGACTGTGGTTATGTATTTCAGAAATGTGTCATCATTTTCTCACCTTTACTGTATGTTCCAAACCTAGCCTTCTTTTTTCTGTGGAACACAAAAATGAAGACATTCTGCGGAACGTTGGGAACCAAACAACATTAGAGCCCACTGACTAACTTGCATTGTATGAAAAAAAAAATAACAACATGGTAAAAAACTATAAGCTTGCAGGTAAATTTTTGTTTTAAAGGGGTCATGACATGGTTTTTTGTTTTGTTTTATTATGTTCCCTTAGGTGCAATTATAGTATTACTATATTATAGTATTATAGTATTTGTACAAAAAAACTTTTAAAATGTAGTGATTTATGACATTTTCCCACCCTGTTTCTCACCTTTGATTCAAACAGTCTGTTTTGGGGTGTTTCCCCTTTAAGACTTCAGTGTTAACGCCTATACTGTTATGATTGGCTAACGTCAGTGCTGCTTATGCATAAATTATTAACGTTAATCATTTTGTATCACATGTAGACTACACAATGCTCCACCACGTGAAACTTCGGTCTTCCAATCTTTTACCATCGTGTCAATTCTCAATTGATTTTGATTCATATGCGCGAGGAGAGAGAGAGAGAGAGAGAGAGAGAGAGAGAGAGAGAGAGAGAGAGAGAGAGAGAGAGAGAGAGTTTGAAGGCGCACGCGCGGCCGGGGCTCGCTCTCTTTCTGCTCGTTCTTTCAGTAACATGCCCAAAACAGTCACACTCATCTGATCACTCACCGTTCAAATAAGGCTTTGGCGGGCTGCATATGCTGCAAATAAACTGCATCCAACTGCTTTCCCTGACGTCTGGATCGTTCGGCAGCGTATTCAAACATGTTGTATCTTGTTAACAGACCCACTCGCTGCACGACAACGCATGCGATGATGCGAAATGAGGCGTAGTTGTCTTGCGCTGGAGGCGGTCATATGCAAACGACTGGTACGTCACTTCTTACCGTGACGTCACTTAATACCATGGATCTAGAACGAGCTGTATTTAGAGCTTGATTAAATAAATGCTTCATTTATAATGGGGAGGACGTCTTAAGCTATGAAACTTTCAGGACGTTTTAATAGTACATAGATCTCTTATATACCAACAGATCAAGGCAAATTTGGTTTCTCATGTCATGACCCCTTTAACTGCTAACTGAGGTTCAGTTTCATGAAGGCAACAGGACAACAAGTTGTCCTACATCAATGTAAGGGCCAACTTATTTTATTATTATATCAAGTTTTGTATTAAGTTACAATCAAGGAAGTCTATATAATACCTTTTAAATTTAAAAGATAAATTTATCTGCTTTCCCAACGGCATCTCAACGGCACTTTCTCAGCTGGAGCAGGACCCCCCAGAAGTACATGGTTTCCTTCTTAATTCTTTGTTCATGCGTGTTAATGAGATCCTTTCTGCTGCCAGGCTCACATGAACCTAGGGGGAAATATATATATATATATATATATATATACACATACATATGTAAATATAGTACAGTACACAATCCAGAAACAATTTATCACGGTTTTCACAATATTAAATACCTAAAGTTTTGATAATAATAAGAAATGTTTCTTGAACAATACACCACTGGAATTGTTTCACTATAGAATGCAGCTGCATAGTATTTCAACACTTGATCTTGCTCTGGCTTCTTTTGAGCCTATTTTCATTAGCGGAGGAAACATGAAAATATATAACTGGCCATGATATGTCTGAAATGTCACACAATATTAAAGGGGTCATGACATGAGAAACCAAATTTGCCTTAATCTTTTGGTATTTAAGAGGTCTTTGTACCATTAAAACCTCCTGCAAGTTTCATAGCTTAAGACGTCCTCCCCATTATAAATGAACCATTTATTTAATCAAGCTCTAAATACAGCTCGTTCTAGATCCTTTGTACTTAGTGACGTCACGGTACGAAGTGACGTACCAGTCGTTTGCATATGACCGCCTCCAGCGAAAGACAACTACGCCTCATTTCGCATCATGGCATCGTTGTCACGCGCACGTGTTCAGTCGTGTACACTGCCTAAAGATCCAGACATCAGGGAAAAATGGATGCAATTTATTTTTTGCGGACATCCCATTCACGGCAGTGATTATTTAAGCGTGTGTTCTCTGCATTTCATGGATGACTGTTTTGAGAACAAAACGCAGTACGATGCTGGCTTTGCCAGGAAACTTTTGCTTACGGATCAGGCCGTGACGACTATTCTGGGCCCAACAACGACGACGCAAACTGTAAGTAATGTATTTAATCTTAAAACTTTTTAAAACGTTAATTCCAGTTTCATTCATTATCACTGTGTTTTTACTTAGTTTACGTGCATATTGTTTTCAGAGTCCGTCATGTTCAGGCCCCGTATTTAAAGATGTAGGCTGTCTAACTGACCGTGTAAAAGTTTCAAACTTTCCATGTGGACACGGGCTGATCCATTCGTAGTTGTTGTGGTGATTGTTCATTTCCTTCTGATTCCTGATTCTGGCTCAAACATATATGGTTGTATCATTGCAAGAGCCATCGCCTCCACACGGAGCAATCGGCAGCACTCGCTACTATTGTAAACAGAATTCCGCAGAATCCGCACATGTTCTGACTAGAGGGCGTTAATAATGTATCCATAAGCACTGAAGTTAGCCAATCATAACAGTGGGCGTTAACACTGAACTCTTAAAAGGGGAAACAACTCCAAAACAGACTGTTTGAATGAGAGGTTGAGAACAAGGTGGGAAAAGGTCATAAATCACTAAACTTTAAAAGTTTTTTTTTTTTTTAAATAAATAAATTAGCAATAGCCTACTATAGTTGCACCTAAGGGAACATAATAAAACAAAAACAAAAAAAAATGCATTACCCCTTTGACATCTTGTTTATAAAACTGTTGTAGGGAAAGCAACATCACATAAGCAAGAGCAGGGTTGTACTGAAAACCAGCGTTTAAATGAATCATGCACGTTCAAAATCCACAATGGGGTGATCTATGAACTACAGTATAACCATTGTGCTCTTGATCAAAGCACTCAACCTCAGGTGACTCCAGAGGGACTGGCCTGTAATAAGGTTAGGTACTGCAAGTCAGTTTGGATCAAAGCGTCAGCTAAATTACAAAATGTAACATACCAATGACTACACTCTGCACTCTGTTTTAAGAATTTATTAGATTGCTGCATTACTCCATTGCGTCCCCGTGGGTCTAAAGTGTTGTTACCCAAAGGAGAGCTCTTAATAACACAGAAAATCTACTGAAACAATGAATCCCATAATGCAGAGAACGCATTCCACACTCCATCAGTCTTTTGACCACCGCGGCTTGAATCCAACGCAGCTTCACAGTCTATTTCAGAACATGTTGCCATGACGAGAACCTACTTGTTACTAAGGATCACTCAGGAAAGAAAGAAAGAAAGAAAGAAAGAAAGAAAGAAAGAAAGAAAGAAAGAAAGAAAATGGTTGCAATAGGGGAAAATTACAACATTGAGGGTAGCATATTTCTCTCTTCCTTTGTGTGTGTGTGTGTGTGTTTAAATGTTGCACTGTTTTAAGACTAAAAGTCTTTTAAGACTTACTAGTTGTAAGACTAAAATATTCCTCCTCGAGTTGGAATTGCAATCTTAATTTTATCACATTAAAAAAAAGCTGAACAGTTCAGAAGATGAACTTGGTCTTGACTATAAAATTCTGCGAATTTTCACCATTCGGGACAACAGCATTAAAGCAAACTAGGCACCCTTCTCTCAGTTGCCAACTGCTCTTGAATAATTAGATATGGCTTTAGAGAATTTCTCTACAAAATCTTTTCCATCTTTGGGTAACCACAAGTGATCTCTGTGTTAGATGAGCAGCCTGTGAAGTTTCTTTCAGTGCTTTACGCTGAAGGGAAACAGAGATTTTTAATTCATGTTTGTGATGAATAAATAATTGCTTGCGCGTTTTTGTGTGTGTGTGTATATGCCCATGTCTATGTGTCTACCCCATGGAGGAGTAGAGAGGCGCGAGCTCGGAATGAGAAATTATAGAGTTATGACCAGTCAAACAAGTGTGGTGGAAAGTGGAACAATCGAGCACACACACATCTCAAATTCTCCATCCCGGTCCAACATTCACACATAGAGAGGGTAAACACCCTGGAGAGCGACAATTATAATTTTATAGGACTCAGCGCCGCCTAGTGGTTCAGATTTAGTTAATCTGAATACCGCATAATGAAACCACATGAAAACCTAAATATATTTTTAGGTTACAATATATTTCTAGATTACAAATAAACCTCAATAATCAAACAAGTAACTAAAGAACAATAGAAAACAACGTAAAATGTAAGTATACTCGAATGTTATTTCTGCTTACAATTATATAAGTCTTATTGTAAAATAAATTTATTTGATTATTATTTATTTGAGATAATATAGTCTTGTTTTTACCGGGTAGATTCGCGCAATGTTTGTACTATGCGAATCTGCTGTGCGCAAACTCCAGACATACGATTGCGGTTTGAGACATGGCTGATGATTTGGGAGACGAGTGGTGGACCCAGGGAGACAATTTAGGTAAAAAACACAGGTTTTTGTTTTGTTTATTTGAACTGTACTTCGCGCTGTAATGTGTGTGTGTGTCATGCATTTATTTATGCTCTGCGCGTAGTTTTAAACAGCCTGCCGTGCCAGGGCACACTAGTGCTCTAGAAACTTACTCTGCCAAACAAGGTTCTGTTAGATCGTTAATAATTATTTTGTAACTTACATGAAACTACTGTCAATAAACGAGCATCAGTTGGAACTTGGTTAGCCTCATATTGGCGGATCTATGGCTTAACATTTCTTACTAGATTCAGACTACGCAAAACACGTGTTTGCCCTGTCTGCGGTGCATCTTGGGATATGTAGTTTTATCACATGTAAACAATTAGAATTGTAGAACTGTTTGTATTTTAGCTTTATTATTATTAATTTTGTTATTAACGCACATCATGACATTTCGTTTATGTGCAAACTTTGGCCCATTAAGGCGTGGCAGAGGTAGAGGAGGACACACAGCCAATTACAGAAGAACAACCGATTAAATCTACATCAAAGAAAAGGAAGGCTGATAAACAGATTCAAGAGGAGGACACACAGCCACTTACAGAAGAACAATCAAATAAATCCATATCAAAGAAAAGGAAGGGTGAAAAAAATATTCAAGACGGCACCCAGAAAAAGAAGAAAACTGTTAAGGTAATACACACAGAAAAGTGATGATTGTGAGTGAGACTAAAAAAAAATCTAACTGAATAGTGTGCAACAGTCAGGTCCTGGAAATACAAAGCCCTTTCAGTTCATAGGGAAATTGATTTTTAAAAATAACTTTATTTTTTTAAAGACAGATCTACTGAGATGTAATTAATCGATGGTAAATGCTTTTGTTGAAGCCATCATTTCACATATCCTTATATATGTGTTCATTATTTGCGTTCAAGCTGAATTCCTGGTGAAAACCATTACCCATGATTCAGCAAAGAAAGCTACACTCATAATCGCAGCAAGCAAATCATGTCAAAAGAGCTCTGCAGCGCCCGCCCACATCCATGAAGCACTGCTAATGATGTAATCTCCCTATGCTCTCAAAAGAAAATAGATTTTTATATTGTCAGTTGAAAAAGTGTGTGGCCACTGTGGCTCTCTTTTAAAGCTCAAGTGTGGCTCAACAAATGACGTGGCTTTTGGGTGGGGGTTCCTTTAGAAACCTGTTAAAAATGTTAAACTTCTATTTAAAGGGCTCCTATTATTTTACCTTTCCTTTAGTGTGTAATATAGGTGTTTGTGCATGTAAACGATCTGCAAAGTTACAAAAATCACACACCAAAGAGTTTTTAATTACATACTGTCTGGCTTTGACCCACCCTCAAGTGATTTTGCAAGGAGGCACTTCTTTTTCGCTGCCAAAAAAAACCAAAAAAAAAAACATTATGGGCTTCCATTACCGATGTCATCCTAGATTCAATAATTTACACCTGTGCATGAAACCTCAGGAGCTGAAACCCGATTATGTTAAGGGGCGTTCCGACACATGCTCTAATCATCTGACCAATCACAACAGACTGGACTAGCTGGCCAATCAGAGCAGACTGGGCTTGTTGGAAAGGCAGGCTTTAAAGACGAAGGACCTAAAACCGAGCTTTTCAGACAGAGGGTGAAAAGAGGTGCTACAGTAATGTATAATATGAGGAAAAAAACGTTTTTTTGAACTTTAAGTCATGTAAATTTATTCTAGCAGAATCCTATTTTTGAAGATTTCTTCAAAAATACAATTATGAACTTGTACGTGAGCATAATATGGGCACTTTAGAAAAATGTAGAAACCTCAACTTTGCAAATCTTTTTTTCTTGGGTTCAGGCATTTAAGTCTTTCATCAAAGAGATGTCTTTGAGACAAAAGGTCTTGTGAGCAAAAACAGAACCAGGGCATCTTTAAGTAAAGACTGTCTTTCCCTGCAGAAAGAATGTTTCATCACAGAGGAGAGATCAGAGGAAAAGGTTGATAAGGAGTCCAACAAAAACAAGAAGAGAAGAAAGGTAAGAATTATAATTCACATGTCTGTTAATGTTACCGTAGATGTCAAACTCTTTTACCCAGTTCAATATGCTGCTTTAGAATATATTTCTTTCACTTCATGCTCGATAGAAAAGCGACAAAAAGAACAAATTACCCCAGAGATGCTTTAGTTTTACGGACCATAATTTGACAGCTCATTTCTCAGTTTTCATAGGTCTTGGTTATTATTAGTATGTTAAGATAATTGCCTCCTAATTTATATTAGAGGACAGAGCTTATCTGAATTCATTTTTTCCATTTCTTGTCACTGTCTCTGCCACTGATGTATTTGCTGTAAAATTGTTGCATAATTCTCCTTTGTCTTTAGAAGAAGAAAACTATCACAGATGCCCTGACAAGCTCTGAACCTGCGCCGGGCTCTCCAGCTGACCTTATGAGCCTTCTGAAGAATCACTTCAGCCTGACCCGCTCTGTTATTGAGCAGGAGGACCTGACGCTAAAGGGTGAGTCGATTAATGCGTGTTTGTGTCTGCTTTTGTTTGAATCTGGATATTGGATGAGGAGGTTGATTTTGTTTGTTGTCTTCTCTGTTTCAGACTCTTGTTTCCTCAGCAGTAATGACCTTACACATAGCTTGTCTTCTTACCTCAAAGAAGGTAAAACACCATATATATATATATATGTTGTGTTTGTCTTTTTATGCAGTCTTTCAATTTCTTAAAAGGATAGTTCACCCCAAAATGAACATTTTGTCATCATTTTCTTACTCTCTAGTTTCTTTCATCTGTTGAACACAAAAGAAGATATTTTAAAGAATCTTGGTAATCAGACAGTTGACGGTAGCCATTGACTTTTTGATCATCAAGCAATAAGGTACGAGAGGCTGTGTATCGTGAATAAGTCACGGCTGAAGGGCGTTGTTAGGCACAAAGCGAGTGTCTGCAACCCCTTCAGCCGTGACTTATTCACTATACAGCACTAGCCTCGAGTACAGCCGTGACTTATTCACGAAGCAGCACTAGCCTCGAGTACCTTATTGCATTTATAAAATGGTTACCACACAATGCAAATATTAAAGCCGAAACATATTTGTCTATGCAACTTCCATGAAGTAAAATCACTAAAAGCCTTCCTTCCGCTGGAAAAAATAGTCCCTGACCGTAAACAGCAACAGAAGTTACATTACATTATTTTGCCAATAGATGGCGGCAAAGACGGTCTTTATGAGTGAGTCAGTCAGTAGAGAAGACTTTTACATTGAAAGGACTCAAACTTGTGATCACGGAGAAGAAAGACGCAACTGACAGATGACTAACGTTATAGGCACGGGAAAACCCCTCTGTTAAAAAGACAAGATGTCACATACATTTAAACGGATTTTTTTAAACGGATATAGGACTGACCTGAAGGAAAATGCTATGCCTACTGTAAATGCAGGGACAGTCACTTACTCTCTAACAATACTCTACTCTAGCTCATAGATATATACACTAGATGTCGCCTTGGGGTTCTAAGCATGCGTCAAAACCGCCGCCATCTTGGAACAGGGGTCTTGTCATAGGAAGTAGCTAGGTAACGCTGCTATCCCTACCTTTACTTCGAAATCATGGATGATGGCGGACTTTTGTGCTGATGTTCACACAAATGAAATCTGAACTAGGAAGAATGTAAAAAAATATATATATATATTTTTTTTTCTCTGGACTCAATGATAAATACATGTCTGACCGTTGGAACGAACCAAAAAAAACCTAGAAAATCGCATTCATGACGATTTATGGTGATTTTATTTCCGTTAGACCTTTGTCTACATTGCCGCTGATGCATTAAAGGATTCCATGATGGCGGCTCTATACGTTGATTTCACGCAGCTGTTATTTTGAAATCGAAAGCGAGGCTCCGGTGGGAAGAAAACCGGAAGTGTCGCCTTTAATCACAAGAGAGTCGCAAATGCGATGCCGTATTGTTGTGTTTAATGTTGAAATTAGTTATTCTAAAAATGTACATACATTTCTTTCATATTTTAGGTTATATACAGTGAAATTCATTTATAAATAATAAAAATTTTTTTTGATATAATTCAGAAAGTAAAAAAAGAAGCAGGAACGAACTATATACATATCCTATATTGGATATTAACATCTAATAGTGTAAATCGCAGCAGCAGCTTTAGGTTGGTAGTCCAAGGCATTGTTGTGTATAGATACTTCCGGGGTTCTTCCCACCGGAGCCTCACTTTCGATTTCAAAATGGCGGCTGCGTGAAATCAGCGTATTGACGCATTCGTTCCAATGAACTGCCATAGCCAAAGCAACATCTAGTGTATATATCTATGACTCTAGCTTCGATGAATGTGTTTAAGTTGCTAAGAGCGGTTGCTAGGGGGTGTTGTGTAGTGATACATAGAACCGTTGGGTGAAGCGGTCATTGGCAGCGTCCGAAATCGCGTACTATGTGAGTAGGTACTACATTTAAATAAGAACGTACTTCGCGACCGTTAAAAAAGTACGTTCTATATAGTATGAATACGGGTAGTATGAATGAGTCCGGACGTACTACATGCGCCATGTTGTTGTCGCGTGACATACACGCTGTCATAACAGTGCGAAAATTTAAAGAGCCCATTCCACTGACTGCACCAACTTCGCGCTGTTTTTAGTTCTGCTTTCTGTTTTCATCTGCGTTTTTACCCCGTCCGAGCCGACAATCAAGAGGAGGCGTCGGTCAAGGCGCAGATCACGCCTTTTGTGGAGTTTCTCAAATAACGAATAAATTTTACCTCATAAAACACACACAACCCCTATGAACAATGACAGATGTTGATTTTTGGCAAGGAAAAAGCCATTTATTTGCTTGTGATATTACCATCGATAAATAAACATGAATGAATCAATAGAGATACGCATGTGTGTCTGTGTTTATCTCTACAGCCCATAGCTAACGTTACAGCCGCGTCTCCGGTTTCCGCCATTTTCCAATATAACGACAACAACTCCTCTCCCATGGCATCATGGGATAGTAAAGTGTCCATCGTATGCGCACTTCAGAATCTCGCCGGAAGTAGTAGGTCATCCGGGGACTTTTGTTCGCCTACTGTTTTTCGAATTCTATGATTTCGGACATACTACTTTGCTCGCGTACTGTTTTTCGCATACTATATAGTAGGGAAGTACCCGATTTCGGACGCAGCCATAGCTTTGTTTTATCGTGAATAAAACACAGCTATTGACCAATCAGAATCAAGGATTAGAACTAACCGTTTTATAAAATATCTTCTTTTGTGTTCAACAGATGAATAAAAGTATTGTTCACCCAAAAATATATATTGACCTCAAACTAGGAAAGATTTACCCATTACATAATATGAATTGCCATTCAAAAGTTTGGATTTTTAATGAAGTCTATTATGCTCGCCACAGGTGCATTTATCTGATCAAAAATACAGTGGAAAAAAATATTACATAAAAAAAAGTTTAAATTTTTATATATTGTTACTAGTGTAATTTATTCCTGTGATGGCATCATTACTCCAGTCTTCAGTGTCACATGATCCTTCAGAAATCATTCTAATATGCTGCTTTGCTGCACAAGAAACATTTATTATTATTATCAATATTCGAAAATCATAAAAAAAAATTAGGATTTTTGATCAATAAAAAGTACATCATCATTGAAATATAAATCTCTTGTAACATTATAATGGCTTTGTCACGTTTGATCAATTTAATGCTACTTTTATCCTTCCTGAATAAAAGTATTTCTTTCAAAACAACTCTTACTGACACCAAATTTTTTAATGCCAAGTCAGGGGGCTTTATTAATTGTGTCCATTGTGTTAATTGCCTAACGAATACATGTAAATAGTTTTTAACAACACATTTCATATTAACACATTTTATTTCAGTTTGTCCAAAGTGGGCTAAAATCCAGAAGCAGCACACCAAGACCCAGTCAGTGGTGTTGCTCATCGTTTGCGGATCCGCTCTCAGAACTATTGATCTCATTAAGTGAGTTTCAGTTGTTCTGTTTTGAATAATACAGAGTTTGTCTTCCCAAGTGTTAGACTTTTTTCTCTCTTTGCATTTAAGGCAGCTGATAGCATTTAAAGGCCAAGCTAAAGTGCTAAAGCTGTTCGCGAAACACATCAAAGTGGATGCCCAGATAAAGTCATTGAGTAAAGGTGTGACCCATATTGCTGTTGGAACTCCTGGGAGAATTGCTGCATTGTTAGAGAAAGGTTTGTTTTGATGCACATTTCTTGTAAATGTTATTTTAACCAACTTGCATGGTTTTTAGTTTTGTGAAACTTCTTCACATTTTTGTCCTTTAGAGGGTTTGACTGTGCAAGGACTGAGGTATCTGGTACTGGACTGGAACTACCGAGACCAGAAGCTCAGGAGAATGGTGGATATACAAGAGGTAGCACTGATATGCTGTTTTCAGATAGGACAGACATGTTTATTACAATATTACAAAGATACTTTTTAAAGAATTATAATACCGATAGAGATGAAATATACATAAAATATTGATATCTAATGTAACTAGCCAAAATTATGGATAATTTTGATACATGCTTAAAGGGTTAGTTCACCCAAAAATGAAATTTCTGTTATTAATTACTCACCCTCATGTCGTTCCAAACCCGTAAGTGTTTATTTATCTTTGGAACACAAATGAAGATATTTTTTATGAAATTTCTTTCTGTCCCTCCATAGACTACAACTTCATTACCACTTTCAAGGCCCAGAAAGGTAGTGGTGCTCACGTGAAGAGTGTCAGAGTCATTATTTTGGTGTTTTTTTTGTGCACAAAAAAGTATTCTTGTCGCTTCATAACATTAAGGTTGAACCACTATAGTCACATGGACTATTTTAACGATGTCTTTACTATCTTTCTGGGCCTTGAGAGTGGTAATAATGTTGCAGCCTATGGGGGGTCAGAAAGCTCTCGGATTTCATCAAAAATATCATAACTTGTGTTCCGAAGATGAATGAAGGTCTTTTTGGGTGAACTAACACTTTAATACAGATTATTTACTGCCAACATATTTCCTGTAAAAATGGGACATATATATCGACAGTACACAGCCAAAAGGGATTCGTTTACATCACAGCCATTAACAAATATGTTTTGCTACTTGCTGTTGTTAGTTGTGTGAACAAGAACATCAATATTTTTGCTCCATTTTCCCGGAAAGAGTGTACATTTTAAATGTGCATATCTGATAAAGAAAGCTTTGCTTATTTGGATTTAATTGGGTTTAACTGACTTTAAACTATATTCTAATAACTGTGGCAAAAATAGCTTAAAATATATTTTTTTGTGTTTCAGGTGAAAGAAGACTTACTGAAGATGATGGACCGTGGTCTAATTCAGAGCTGCAGGGAAGGAACATTTAAAATAGGACTCTTTTGAGCAGACAGTCTGTTCTCTGTTATTTACACGTTCATATTCATTTACTTGCTCAACATGTATTTGATAGAGCTATTATAATGTATTTTAGTGAAATATGTCTGCTGCAAGAGAAAAAATATTATGTGTGAGATGGTGTTTTTCTTTTTTTACAATTAAAAATAAAAATATCTGATTGGACAAAAAAAATCTTTGTGTTTTTTTTTGTCTTGTGCATCAGGAGCCTCCCCCATTTTAGACTGTTTATACTTTATTCTGAATATATTGCTTAATGCAATATCCTGTTACAACACATGCTCAGGCACCAAGCACACACACATTTATTCAAAAGCAGCTCCCACACATTACGGCAGAGTCCAGGAATGAGGAGAGACTCAGTTCTGATAGAAAAGAATGTGTGGAGCGTTGGGGAGGTTTACAGTCAGAGCTAAAGACTGAGAGAACTGCTCTGTGTGTATAAGGTGGGGTGGTTGTGGTTAATAAGTAACAGTCACTTTAGGTTCAAAGGTTCAGTCACACTGGGAACTGGTAAAGCTTCCTTCGGTGGCAGTTAAAGGAAACTTTCTTATTTGAATTTGTGTAATTGTTACTATTTTTGTGAAGTTGAGGAGAATCTGAGATGGGAAAGAAGCAGGCAGGTACAGGGCCATTGTCGAGGCGTCCGGATAACTCCGCATTTAAACAGCAGAGGTTACCCGCCTGGTCTCCATCTCTCACAGCACAGACCGTGCTGCCAACTTTCTACATCCTCTCTCTCGTGTGCTTGTTTCTGGGCGTCTGGCTCCTCATCACTGTTCAGAAAACACATGAACTCAAGGTTAGACGGGTTTTTTTTATCAAGTGCCAATGTGCAAGACATCAGGAAGTGGGGAAACAGACCAGAAGGATGTGTTCCTCTGGAAACAAGATCAACACAACCTACAAATGAATTTAATGTGTTCTTATAGTGTAACTTCATGTATTAGTCAAGTTCTTTTGCTATTTTTACTCATAATGTAGACCTAACATTTGTCATTTGATCAATTCAAAATATTGGTTTCGATATTATTAAACTTTTCCTCAAGGTTGGTGGTCAAAAGACAAATTGTTAGACTTTTTTTTTATTCAAAGTCATTACATTAGCACTTATTAAACCATTCAATTTAGTTGTTTAATTGAAGTAGCGGACTAACTACATATGACCATGATTGTTGTCTTGTTTGTTACTAGCATGGCGTGCTAAGGCAGCCATATCTACAGACTAGAATATCATAGCCTTGGGGGTGCGCTATTTTAAATTGGGCCAGTAAACAACCACCATGAACATCTTAGCAACCATATACCAAAATGACAGCAGCATTTGCATGGGCATCACTCTGTTTTTATTAAGCATAAAAATCTGGTTTGCTACATTATGGTACCTCCATAAAGAAAATTGCTCAGTATGGTCACATTGATAAATGATGGAAAGAAAAGGGGTGAATGGGATTCAAACCACACGAGCACCACATCACAACATTTTGGAGTATGTGCTGCCATAACTCACACCACAGTCACATTTTACACTCATGTCATATGTTGTTCTTTCTGCTGCATAGGTGGATTACACTAATGCTGGAACATGTGAACGATGCTTTGAGATGCGGAAGCATGCCATCCACACCAGAACGGCCTGCACATGCTCAGTCAGCTTCCACATTCCCCAAAGCTTTTTGGTGGGTCAGTTCAAGAAGTGATTTGTCCGTTCATAAGTTTTAAAGATTTTTTTAAAGGAAAGTATAGAAGAATTACAGCAAGGACACATTAAACTGATCAAGAAACCTGAAAAAACATGTATTATGGCTTTGAAAAAAATATTAAGCAGCACAACTGTTTTCAACAATGATGTTTTGAAAAGGACAATTGCTTGCAAGATACAACATTAGTTTTTATGCATGTAAACATGATGCTTACTTCTGGCATGACTATTTAAAACCAGTAAACCTAACTTTGGTTTCATGCAGAATTAGAGCATTTTCTGTCTAGAACATTCCCACTGGTAAAACGATGATTTAACTCAAATAACATAGTTCATTGTCCAATTTTTCTAATTATTTTCTGTGGTAAAGCTTCCGTGCTTCAGATTTTAGAGTATTCAAACCGTTACCGTACTTTAAAAAAAAAAAAAGAGAGAAGAAATCCTAAATGAACGACATCCTAAAACAAATGTCTGATTCCTAATTTAAACAAGACACCACACGAGCCTCATAATTTGTCATCAGCATGTTTCCTTTCAACATGATGTAGTACTATGTCTGATAGCATGCTGTCTCCCTCAGGGCGATGTATTCTTTTACTACGGTCTGAGGAACTTTCATCAGAACCTGCGGAGGTACATGGACTCCCGCGATGATGCACAGATGGTGGGGAGGAAGAACAACCTGAAGGTGCTGGACGTCTCTTTTACTCCCCTTCTGTTTGCACTCCTTTTTCATGCTCTTTCCTCATCCCTCCCACACACTGATTAAAATAACGTCTGTCTTTATTTGATCTCTCACTATGCTTCACATTAGTAGCGCAGTTATCACATCCAAGATGTTGTTATTCCTCACGTAGGCACCGAGTTCGTACTGCGCTCCGTTCAATTACGACGCGAATAGAGTACCCGTTGCCCCATGTGGTGCTGTGGCCAACAGCATGTTCAACGGTGAGACTCATTTTAGTATTATGCTAATAAGCAATTTTGCTTGCTGCTTGTGATTTGTTTATACCATTTTATTTTTATTTTAGACTCATTTACAGTGATATATTATCCAACGAATGCGGTAGAAGTACAAGTTCCACTCTACAGGAAGGGCATCGCTTGGTACACGGACAAAAATGTCAAGTTCCGTAACCCTCCAACCAACAACACATTCACACTCCGACAAGCCTTTGAAGGTACACGCCATATGCTGCATGTGTCATGAGCATGTGTCTATTTTTCTCATTGTTGTCTCTCTGTTTGTTCTCAGGCACGATTCGGCCCTTATACTGGCAGCGTCCGGTTTATGAGCTGGATGACACAGACTCCAACAACAATGGCTTCATAAATGATGACCTGATTGTTTGGATGAGAGAGGCGGCCTTCCCTAATTTCAAAAAGCTTTATGGGATTCTCAATCGTGGTCAAGGGCCTTTCAATCAAGGCCTGCCCAGTGGCAACTACAGCATCTCTATAGTTTACAGTATCCTTTGCTCATGGAGGACAGAATTGGTTGTAAATGGAAAGAAAGGGTTCGGCAGCACTGACAGCCAGGCTTTTGGTTTGCTGACAAAACTTATTACACCACTGACAAAATTGGATGGTCACAATGGGTTTTTGTTAATTTGTTTTTACTTTAGTTCATTTTAAGGGATAGTTCACCCAAAAATGTCAATTCTGTCATAATTTACTCACTCTCATGTCGTTCCAAACCTCCACGACTAAAGAGATAGTTTACACAAAAATGAAAGATTTGTCATTACTTACTCACCTTCATGATGTTCCAATCCTATATGGGTGTCTTTCTTCTGTTGAACACAAAAGAAGATATTTTAAAGAATGTTGGTAATCAAACAAATGTCTTCTTTAGTGTTCAACAAGAAACTCATAGAGGTTTGGAACAACATGCGGGTGAGTAAATGATGACAGAATTTTTATTTTTGGGTGAACTATCCCTTTACTTTCTTCTGCGGAACACAAAATATTTTATGTATGCTCTTACATTTCTAAAAAATAACGTCTTTATGTTCCACAGAAGAAAGAAAGTCAAATAGGCTTGGAACAACATAAGGATGAGTAAATCATGACAGAATTAAAATTTTTGGGCCAACTCTCCCTTTAAGACACTAACCCCTGGTTTGGCAGACAAGGTTTAAGATAGTCCCAGACTAAAATGCAAGTTTGAGCATTTTGAACTGAAAGCAACTTGCATATCTGACATATCTTAAAATAGGTCAGTGCCATTGTTTTGACTCAAGATGCACACCATGTTTTTTTCTAAGGCACGTTTATAAAAGCTACTTAAATGTCCTAATTGAACTAAGGCCTAATCCTGGCTTAATCTAAGCCCTGTCTGTGAAACCGGACCTATTATGTATCCATTTCATTTCTATCTTAGATTTAGCCTTGACTAATACCTTCAGATTTTCCTGTCGAGCCCTTTCGAGGTCAGAAGGAGCTGGTGATCTCCATGGTGACCTGGTTTGGTGGGCAGAATTACTTCCTGCCCATAGCGTACCTGGTGACCGGTGGACTGATCTTGGTGGCAGCTATTGTACTCACAATGGTGTTTGTGAAAGTGGGCAAAAATGGCAAGAACATGGAGGAATAAGCCAAAGGAAGAAGGAAATGAACATCAGAAAAGAATGACAAACATTGCACTTAAAAGTCATTATAGGCACATTGGAAGCAATTAAATTGTACATATACATTGTACATATCAACCTGTCTAATTATGAGAAATTATTTTTTTTTGGCCAAATCCATTTTGTATGGTTTAATAATAATATGAATAGTTTTATATACAGTGGCATTCAAAAACACACATCGTAAATATGGGATTAAAAATAGAGATTAAGTGCGTGATCTGTGCTATTTTTTCAATTCAACTTTTCATGCAAGTTGTAGGCTAATGCTTGTAATTAAAACAAATGAATCTGTATTCAATTAAATTTGAATTTGAAAATACAATCATTTTTGCAAGTGGACTTTTGAACCCCACTGTATTATTATGATGAAATGTAAAAACTGTCCTGTATTTCCAGATAGGAAATGAGTAATGGATAATTATAATTTACAGCTGTCTAAAATTATTGCACTGAGATCTCCTCACATCTGACATAATCTAAGTTTGGAATAGCATACTACTAACTTCTCTATGCTTTATGCAATGACTATATTGTGCATAGTATTCAAATTTTCTTTCTACAGTACATACTCACATGGCTCAAAATATTTGTAGTTTACAAAGGGGACACTTGACTTGACCTTCCATTTCCAGTGTGATTAATTAACCAGAAAGAATTGCATGATGTTCAACATACTATTAAAAAAGGATACAGTACGTACTTCATGAGTACGCATTTTATCAGTAAACTGCCAGCAGGGGTCGTCTGTGACAATACGAAATCCTGATCTGTGAACACGCGATTACAAAGCACCTGTGTTTTATTTTTCTCAACACTACATTTTTACTTGTTATACAGCATACAATATCTGTTATTTTTGAATAAGAATGCATCAGTTTACACATTTTGGCGTATGTATTTAGGCGCTTTCAGCACTCCAAGTAGTTTACAAAGTGACTTTTTTGTCAGTATGAAAGTTGGGCATAACGCATTCGTCATTCAGTCAGACGCTAATATTTGCGGGAAATTTGAATCACAGGGGCTTTGTAACAAGTATTTTCGAAGTGTTTTATAATTATTACACATGCATTATGACTCATATTAAGTAAGGGACTACATGGAATATTCTTTCGAATTAATTTGTCACAAGAACTACAAAATAATGTATAGTTACAATATTGAAAAATTATTTGTGATAGGACCTTTTGACTATATTATATATATATATATATATATATATACACATAAATATATATATATTTTTTTTCCCTTTCTTTCTTTTTTTTAATCGAAATATTTCTCCAATATTGTCAGCTACCCATTAATATTTTGAAGCTCAAAATATTTGACATTGTGCTTTGGGATTTCAACTGCTCAGGTCACATTACTAAAGGGGTGGTTGATTATGATTTCTCTTTTCTAACTTTAGTTAGTGTGAAATCTTACTGTTTTAGCATAAACAACATCTGCAAAATTACAATGCTCTAAGCAAAGGGATATTTTTGCTTTTAAAGAAATTGCTTTTTAAGTACTACAACAAAGGGCTTGGTAGGGACCAACCCTATAATTTACATAAACCCCGCCCCCTGAACACGATTTATAGATTATCAAGACAGAATATGCTAATCAATGACTAGACAACTACACATCAGCTACATAAATTCATCAACTACCGTTAAGAAATGTCCTGTTGCATTCTACATGTTGTTACTTCTTGAGTCTCTCCATCACTGACATTATCATCTGACTCTGGTTTGAACATAAAAGGCTAAAAGTTTTTAAAATTTTCAGTGCATGTCTTTATGTGGTAAAATGACACGAGATGTTGAAGCTCCACCCTCTGTGCCGCGAGCAGCAGCACAGATGCATTTAAAGGAACAGACACAATATGGTGCGTTTTTGCTCACCCTCAAAAAGTGACAATACACTCTGGGGACATCAAATACATTTTACATCTAGTGAAAGGGGCACTACACCACTTTAAATTGTGTTATATTAGTAAATAAATATGAGAAATAGCACTGCTGCATAAATTAAAAAGCCAGTGAGCGATTCATCAATTCAGCAGTATAAAAAAAAATAATTTCTTGTAATTACATTTTATTTTTTAATAAAACTTCAATTTAAAAATTTTAAATTGTTTTTCTATACAATCAATCTACAGTACCAATCATCAGAGACAGATGTACAGTGAACGGCAGACAAACATACAAACACACACAGGCTTGTGGATACAGTGCACAGAAACACGTTACATACAATTCTGATAAGATTTCAAAAACTATAAGCAGACATGCACAAACACGACTGAATCTGGTCTATACTTTTAAACTCACATTTACATTGAAACACACATACAAGTCCATAGTGCCACCACTGTGGACATTTCATTGCTTTAAGCCAGTAAACTAACGCAAGTACCGCAATATGACTTGTCAGATATTGTAGTAAATGACAAACGTAACAGTGTACAAATCTGAGTTTGAACATGCAACATCCTGGTATCCAAAATCCATAGCGTGAGGCAACGTTTGGTCTGATAAAATTAAATCAAATGGATAATATGTTTGGACTGATTATCCATCAAGTTGTTTGGTCTTCAAGTCAACCACAACAACAAAACAAAAAAATATATAAAGTCAACTTGGCACAGAGTGAATCCTGTTATAGGCAAGAATGTCGGCATCCTGTATCTTGCTCTTTAACCTTTGACCACTAAAGGGTCACCTTTCGTAAAGGATCCACTAGGACAGTGTAACCGTGGAAGCAGTGCATGCTTGGTAGCTTAAACTTGACCTGTTAGTGGTTTGGGAATATAAAAACAAGACACATCAGCAGGAAAAATGGATCTTTGCATGGCACAGGTTTTCATGTGCATGACTTAAGATATATCTGCATAAATGTGTAGGCATAGTCATGCACAGAAGACTTTTCCATGGGAATTGAAAATGCAGCACCAGCACCACTGCTGTACCATTTTAAAAACAAAACAAAGGCATTGCTATTTCCTGTGCTGAATAAATATTTATCAGTCAGCCCTACTTTAATTAATTCAGACTTAACTAAATGATGCAAAATCAACAAAAATCTGTTCCAAAACCTTGTGAGTTGCCAACCAAGTCAACATTTTAAAGCATCACAGTCATGCTCCAAATGGCAGGCTTTACTGCAGTGACAGCAATGAAAAAATTAATCCAAGATGGCGGACGAGTGGAGACGAATGTTCTGATGATTTAAAATAATCACATGTCTTTCAATACTGAAATTTATTAATAAAAACTAATTAAATATAAGTAAATCTGAATCATTTGATCAATATTTGTGTACACAATGTTTTTTTCTGCTTATTAAAGTACTGAGGTGTTAGCTTAGCAACATGCTAACATCAAACTAAATTGTCAGCAGGCGAGTTGCTGTCTATCTAAAACATGACATCAAGGCTGGAATACACTACACACTTTTCAAATCTGTTTTAAAAGTTTAAACGTTTTAAAATGTTAGGCATCATATACTTATTGACTTAGAGTCATTCTGAAAACAAACTCAAAAAGCAGAAACAGTTGCTTCTACAAAAATCAGCTCAAAATATCAAACATGTTTGATATCCTGGATGCAATTAAAGTCTGAAGCTAAAAAAACAAATCTGTGGCTAAAAGCTAAAAAGTATATATTTTTTCAGTCCCTAATTTAGTATATATTAAATCAGTCCCTAAAAAGACTTTCTTGACTGTTGTCATTGCTCATCTCTTTGCATAAGCAAATGATGATTTTCATTATTTATTTTTCTATATTATTTAAAAAGTAAGTATTTTTGTTGTGGATGTCCCAATTGGGATGTAGGATTTGCACATTTTAGAGAGTTAAATAAAAGGTTATATTTTGGTTGCATTTGTAAGTTAATCAAAAATATGTAACTGGTTGTCTAAAATAGGAATAATATCAATATTGATCGCAGGCCCCTTTATGAGGTATCAGTAAATATCGTATTGCTATCTAGGAGAATCAATGTCAAATTGTATCATGATGAAAGGTCTAATTTACTCCCTATAAGTTGGTATACTGCACTATTTAGGCATCTGTCTATTAAGGCAGTACAAAGCAAGTTAACTCACTAGGTTATGGAACAGAAGTAAAGAAACCAGTATGTGTTGCTATGTCACAAAGAAGGCACCTATGTAACAGCAGAATACAATACAACAGTGCAAAATGACAGTGAATCACAGTGTTATGAGAGTGTTTGTCGATTAATTTGAAATTTGATCATTTGTTATTCTGCACAAGGGCAATTTTGATGAAAATATCTTTGCCTAAGGGGAAAAAAAAAATGTGCCTTACAATGAGCGATCGAGATGAATCATCTCCGCTCTCAGAAAAATGCACAGATATCTAAAGACTCACAGTTTGATAGCAGAGCATAGTCACATATATGCACTCGTACACACACATTTAGACGCATGAACACATAAAACACCCACCAAACACAGTAGTGTAACGAGATCTCTGCTGTTCTCTCTCTCCTGACATTCCTTTGTGTTATTTCAGTGATAGGACTTGCGCGGCGTACAATTTGAGATGGCTAGGAGCGGAACGTTTGCGCACGTTCTGATCTGCAGATTTCTAGGAAAGGTAGTGTTCAGCCGAGTTTTTCCAAAAGGGTCCACTCTTCTGTGATTGTTCAGTCTATTTTCTGACACGGTGCATTGTGGGTATTCTGTGGTACTTGGTACAACTGTCCTTCTGTGGGTGTGGCTTGATCAGATGTGCTCTTGGGTGTGTCATAGGCTGAGCTTGCCGATTGGCTGCTGTCTGTCCGAGCCACTAAACCACGGCCCCGGAATGGTAGAGTGCCTCCTGATAGGTGGTTTGCCCTGTCGATCATGATTGGCGTAGCGTATTCAGTGCCAGAAGCAGGAAGGGGCTCAGCGTAAGCATGGTAATGTTCCGGTGGAATAGGTGCATCATACTCGGGGGCATCGCCCTCTTCAGGTTTAAACGTTGACCTTTGTCCGAGAGAGGCCATAGTACCGGTGACAAGCGGTTGGGCGTATTCTAAGCAGATGGGAAAAAAAGAAAATAGATTGCTAAAGGGTTTGTTGGAGAACATAAATCTACAAGTTTGTTTGTATGTGTACCTGCAGGCTCCACTCGGGGTCTCTGGTGGTCCACTCGGGCCGTGGAACTGTAACGAACACAGTCGTCTCCATCCAGCTTAGAGGGCAACAGCTGTTTCATACTCTTCCACCACACTAAACACATGTACACACATTTAATAATTCATGTAGGGGAAAATGCATAAGAGGAAATGAGTGAGAACAGACGCACCTGTGCGTTCCCAGTGCGGAAGTTCATAAGTCACCTCTGGGCTTTTTCTGTAGGTTTGAATGCAGATGAACATGTTATCTGAAACCAGTAGTCTTTTAGGTCTACTCACATCAAGTTAAACATTTTATGAACAACAAGGTTTTAAAACGAAGCTGAGATATTTTGGCTGGTGATTTTTTTTTACTATTCAGATACCAAATCATTTGAGATACCTAAACATTTCGTTTTTTTTTACTGACCTGTTCTTCCACAGCCACGAGCACACCATCACTAACACCGGGGTTGTCAGAACCAGCACTAATACAGGGACCAACACTGCCACCAGCGCCACCTCTGCAACATATACACAGCACATTAATAACATTAATCTAGCGTTAGAACGGTTCAATACATTAGTGAGCTCCCTAGCTAGAAAATATTTTTAGGCATCATAAGCATGCTCCTGACATAAAGGCTATTCCAGTTAAATGTTACATCTGATAACCAGTGGCGGTTCTAGACCACAGTAACTGGGGGGGCCAGGCAGGGGCCACATGTGCTTCTAGGGGGCACACCTTTAACATCCATTTTAACCTATTTTCAGTATTAATTCAAGTAATTTTTCACCATGAAGTGCATCACTGCAGTCTGTTTACACCTGGCCACTTCATGCGTTTTCTGTGATCGGATAGCTATCTGATCGTGAAAAGACCAGGTGCAAATGCCCTCCGAAACGCATTTGCATGAATCCGATCGCTCAAACCACTTCAGGGCCGCAAGTGTAAATGCATCTGGTTGTTGAAACCATATATGTCAATTTTACTCCTCCCAAAAATGCTAAAAGATAAACCTGTGAGAGCATTTTATAGGCTATATGTCATGTTATAGTCAGATATGACGACGCTTCTGCAACACACATTACCGCAGATGAGCATCTGTTCATCAAGCCAATGCGCAAACTATCGCAAATCAAAGTGAAATTAAGTCGCAGATACTTAACACACAATCATCTTCATTAAAAGTAAAGAAGCTAAATGATCTTACCAGGGCTGTTGCTGCTCTCTCTTATTGCGGTCTTTGATTCAGACATTTTAGCTGATGATCAATAAAATGCAGCTCATATCTGTTGCTTTCGGTGACGTGAACTCATTTAAATCTGTATGTAGCGCGGGAATTGAAGAACGGATTTATTTCCGTTTTGCAAAAACACATTTATGTGACCAGGTGTAAATGGAATCGTTTTGATCAATCAAATAGCTATTCGATCTGAGAAAACGCATGAAGTGGCCAGGTGTAAACAGAAGCTAATAAAACAATTTAAACTCAAATTAATGTTTCATAATCTTTCATTTATTTGACAAGTATTTTTTTTATTGTAGTGTGATATAATGATAGCACATTTTTAGCATCCAAGCACATCTAGGCACTTTTTACATCTGTAAACTATGACACATATACGTAAAACAAAAAAACAAACATATCCACAAATTAAGACAGTCATCTGAAAATGTGTGTATGATAATCTTCTCTAACATCATGTATTCATCTGTATTCTGCGGTTTTTGAGGTTCCTTGGAAACACATAAACAAATTATTCAACATTAAAATGATTTGAGTGAATTTTCAATTTTGATAAGGTTATTCCTTTAAAAATTCTGGACTTATAAAACCTCAATCATTGAGTGATTAACAAATCATTTGTAATTAATAAAAGACTTTGCACAGTCGAGTCTGCTCTAAAAAGGCAAACATTAATGTAGGGCAAAACTAGACGATATAAATTAAATATTGAAATCTAAATTTCTTTAATGTGTTATCTGTTCTCTGGAAGCTGCTGATTCTTTGCTAAGATTGCATAGTCATCATGACTCGTGATTACTTGAATGTAGTTTTATAAAGTATAAAATATAAGCAACAGCGGGCACTTGGATAGTTTAATATTATTTCAATCTACGTGAACATGACTGAAAGTAAATATTTTCGTTACTTGAATCTTTTTGTTGGTGTAGCTCGCCTCTGATGAACATGTGAACTGAAGCTCCGACTAAAGTGCGCGATCTCGCTTTGAGTAATTTCCTCTTGACATAAAAGTTACGGCACAACAAATTATTTTCTCATTACTGCCGCCCACAGGATAAATTGCGCATTGCACCCAACGTTGTTTGGCGTGATTATCAAGAGCAAATTTAGGGGGGCCAGAGGGGTGGCCAAGCTTGTTGACACGGGGGCACTGGCCCCCCCTGGCCCCCCTCTAGAACCGCCACTGCTGATAACCAATATTAAATATTCAAATGTGTACAGTTGTGTCTAAATAAATGAAAAATAAAACAAAAATAAATAGTTTGAAATGCTGCAAAGTGAATCTTGGCATCATATATATATATATATATATATATATATATATATATATATATATATATATATATTAGTGCTGTCAAACGATTACAATATTTAATCGCGATTAATCGCATTAATGTCATAGTTAACTCGCGATTAATCGCATTTAATCGCACATTTTTATCTATTCTAAATGTCTCTTGATTTCTTTTTGTCCCATTATTTTTTCTCATTTTAATGCTCTTATCAACATGGAAAAGTGGATCGGCTTGCTTTGTGCAAATGTTTTTTATTGAAAACAATATTGGCATATATACTGTTCAATTTCACACTAAAACATTCTCAATTGGAGCAAATAATCTCTCACACAATGTAACACTGTCCATCAATAAAAGGGTGAAAGAAATACTGACGAGGTCCTGATATTGACGAGGGGGCGGAGAATTCGCATCAGCTGTGTGTGTGTGTGTGTGCTTGGCCATCATCAAGTGGTATTTCAGACTGGACGTGCTGCGATGATGATAGCTCAGTTCACAACGACAAAACACACAGATCACTTTGGTCTTGTCAATGGAACCATTTGGCAACTTTTTAAAAGTAAACTTTCAATTCAGAATCTTATTGGCATCCATTTCGGCGTCTCGCGCTCGTCATCCACTCAAAACTGGACGTTTTGAACGTTCCTATAACATTCAGAAATAACGTTTTTATAACTTAATGGGAACGTTATGAAAACGTTCTTATAACCTAAAATTGTTAGCTGGGGAAGAGGAGAGATTCGCGATTGCACTGACTGAACACGTTTCAAGTGCAGGGATATTCTCTGAGCGAGCCCAGAGAAAATTCTTACAAGAGCAGCGTGTATCTGAGAGCGCGCGAGGCGCGACTCGAGCAGAGAGATTCGTGCTCGGCACATTATATTCCGCGCGCGCATCCGGCTCGCAAGCCCAAACAAGTGTGTGCGGCGTGCGATATTTTTTTTCACAGGATGGTAGGGGAAGACTCATTAATATTCATTAGGGAACTCATCCCTGATTGGTCTGATGACCTACCCCCTAACCCCGCCCCTAAACCTACCCATCACTGGGGGTCTGATGACCTACCCCTTACCCCGCCCCTAAACCTACCAGTCACTGGGGTTAAGACCAATCAGGGATGAGTTCCCTAATGAATATTAATGAGTCTTCCCCTACCATCCTGTGAAAAAAAATATCGCGTGCGGCGTGCCTGTTGTTTTGTTTCCGGTCTAGCTAGATCCGCTTGCGCTTTCAAAACGTCCTCGCGCGGCGCAAGCCATTGAAATGAATGGGTTTCATAGCGCAGCGCAGCGCATGCCGCGTCCTGGTGCAAAAGCATGTGAAAAAAAACTACAAAGTTTGCTAGGCCAAAAAGACCGTTAATCACGCGATAAAAAAATTAACGCCGTTAAAATGGGTTTGCGTTAACGCCGTTAATAACGCGTTTAACTGACAGCCCTAATATATATATATATATAGTATAAAAAAAACTGTATATTTATACAAATGGAGATTTTTTTAAAGATTTAATTTAACAGTGTTATCAATTTATTAATGTTTAAAATATTAAGTGACTAAGTTAATGGCAAAGGTAATCAAAACGTTAAATTGGAAAATAAGCATGCACAATTAAATATCAAATGAAACTGACAAATTAAATGAAAAAAATAAAATCGGCCTATAAACCATAGTAGTAGAGCCGATATATTGTGCATCACTGTGCCCTTTATGGATAAGGCAATCCCAGAAAACAATTCAGGTATTTTCATGCAAGATGACACATCGATTTAAGGATTGATTATAATGATAATAAATATTGTATTCAGTATTACACAGTAGATTCAACTAATTAAAAAGTAAAAAAAGGCACATTTTGTATTTTTTGTCGTTTACTTTAAGTTTTAACTTGGCAACATACTAAAATGAGACTACTGGAATCAACTGTAAAACCTAAATCAGTGCACTTCATATGAGAAGCGCTGTGAGTGTGAAAAGCGAGTTTGCGGTCTATATAAAACATCTTAAATCAGTAATTTATGATGTTCCATTTTACTAAGAATATTGCCTGAGAGGCCATTCACACAGTTTTTCATTCACTGCGCTACTTTTCCATTGTTTTTTCTATTTAAACATGCGCTAGATGGACATGTTTAACAGCGTTCTAAAAACCAGGGCCCGTATTCATAAAGATTCTTAGAACCCTCTCAGAAAACTCTTAATTTAGCTTAAAAACTTTTACGTAGGAGTCTTAGCTTAAGAGCGATTCGGGACCGATCTGAGAGCAACTCTGAGTAAGGAAAAGACAAAAACTTTCATCTTAGTGAGGAGGCGGGGCCGGCCCTGTTGCTATGTATGACACAATCTTTTGAAGACTGTGATTGGTTGGTTGTCCAAGAAGGAAAAGAAGAGTGATTTTAAGTATAGGGTCTATTCTAAGCCTTTACTTTGAAATGACATGCGTAATTTTTCCTATTTGACCGTTCTCACACACACACACACACTTTATGTGTATATAAATCTTTTTTTTATTTACCATGCTGTTAATTTCCTATAAGGTATTTGATTGGCTTAGAATGATAACAATTGTTCCACTCTTTCCAATTACATGGATTGGTGGCATGTCTATTTAAGGGGTGGTTTGAATGTTGGTTTTAATGTATCAAACTCGCTGTCATCCATCGTCTGCAACACATTTCTTCTCCCTTTTCGTCTTTCAGCCATTTTCTCCTCTGCTAAAGAAACTCTTTAGCCTCTTAAAAGTCCTCGTCGGTGCTCCTAACAATTTTGACCTTAAGACCTCTTTTAATGGTTAAGATGCTTTCCGAATTGCTTTTTTCTTTAATTTTAAGAGTAAACGCCCACATTTCTAAGAATTTTCTTAGAATTTTGTCACTAGGAGCTACTCTTTGCATTAAGATTCTTTATGAATACGGGCCCTGGTGCTCAAGTTCAAAATAGTTTAACTTTTGAAAAAAAACATGACCTTTTTTCATTTCTGACATTTTTTACTTCTTCCCACTCCGTTTTGAGCAATAGACTGATTTATGTTTGTTAAAAATCTAATGCTTATTATTACCTTTGTTATGTGTCACTATATTGCTCGAAATAAAATAAGTTCATTCATTTCACAGCCCTGCATCTTGCATTTTTAAACAAATGACCCCTCAGAAAGTAGACGCCATTGCCTAAATACACGGCAAGGCAGCTCACTAGCACAGATGTTAATTTACTTAATAAAGAATGCTTTTACCATCGTGAGAGTGCGGAGGCATGGTGGTGTTTCGGATGTTGGGCGTGTGTGTCGTCCTCTCCTGCAGGGGGGGCACTGTGCTTTTTCTGGGAGGAGGGGCTGGATGGAAGATTCTTGGCCTCGCTGACCAACAGAAAGAGATCCAATCATGTTTAGCACACTACTTGGCCAAATCGGAGACAGATTTCTCAGATTAGTCTCACCTGCATGCGGCTGGCAGCCCAGCAGCTCCATTTTAAGAGCAATCCTCTGGTGCCACTGGAAGGGACATATTCTGATAAACCGTGCTTCAATTGGAGGAATAAAGTTGTTCCGTACTTCCTGGAAATAGTTGGTGTTGCCTTGGAAAATCTGTTACAGAGACACAAGGACACATCGTCTTGGCAACAAAGAACATTTGGCTTCAGACCAAGGTCCATCTTATTTACGCCCAATCAATGCGCTTCTCGTTAAGCTCCCTGACAGTCAATGGACATTCATTATTAATGACCACAGAGTGCACTTTAATTTCAGGGTCCTTAAACCACAGGAATGTAAAACCCTTTTTCCTGGAAATATACAAACAGTGATGTCATTCTGCAGCAGTTAGAATACGACAACACACAAACGTATATATATATAAACTGTGTGTGTGTGTGTATATATATATACACACACACACATGTAAAAAATAAAGGTGGTAGATGGGACAAGTCAAATGTTGATGATAAACCTAGCTAATTTGATAGTTAAAAAGATTTTTATTTTTTATTTTTTATTTGACCTGATATTTACATTTTTTAGGTGTATCACAGTACTATATCCTCCAGAGTACTATGGAAATTCTCCATACCTTGTTTTTATCGGATTCCACTTCTTGATAGGGTTTCCATTGCCGTCCATCATGGCTAAATAACACCTCATAGGACGAAATGTAAAACTGATATTCTGGGAGGGTGGAGCCAGTGGTCATAATACCTGAGAAGTACATTTGACTGAATGATCAATCAAGACATACTGTAGATGAAAACACTGATATTTTCTCTCTCATACACAAACTCTACCTGTTATTTTTTTCTCTTTCTTCAGGTCCACTTGAATCCATTCTTTTGTGTCGCTGTTGGCTGCTGCCCACGGGCGTCCCGGTGTTTTGAGGCGGGCCCCTGTGGGGCCCCAGACGGTGGGCTCCTTTCCGTGACCGCCCCATTCCCACTCTGACGAGGCTGTGATCTGAGAGTCGCTGACCACCCCCGACTCCAAACCCAAAGTGCCATAACAACCTTACAGAGAGAGAAAATGAAAGTTTCTATTATTAGATCACCAAGGTGTAGGTCATTTCTATAGAAGTGAGAAGAAAAAAGAACAAACTTCTTTATTAAATCAAGTTATATAAACTTTTGGTGTCTGGAGAGTACTGCACATCCAAAAAATAGAGAAGAGACAAAAAGTTTGATACATTACTGATTCACTCACCGCTAGTCTTGAAAGTAAAAAGGCTGGGTGAGAGATTTCCACTGTAAGACGGAGAAAGACACAGAGCTATCATTCTGACTACCAATCAATCAACTTATTACATAGATTGACACAGTGCTATCATTCTGTCAACAAATCAATCAATTTATTACACAGATGGAAAAAAAACTAGGAATCAAACTAGGTTTGGATTTCCAGAAGGAAATACCAGAGCTTGCAAGGCAGCAAAATGCTTTAGTAAGTCTAGGTTGTGGGCTTCGATTCGGTTTAAATGAAATGCTGCATCAGAGATGTTTTGCACACAGCATGCATCTAGATTTGTACATGAGAATAAACACGATTTTTGCAGTGTAGATGGCTACAGAAGGTTGCAAATAAATGCATTCAGTATGCAAATGTTAAGCTGTTCACTTATGCGGTGTTCACGTCATGTCGGAATTACCATAATTACCACAATTTAGAGCAGTTTGGGTCCTCTGACTCAAAGTATTTGTTTCTATGGCAACAAAGGATTCATAAAGCCAAGATGGATCCATGTGCTGCTTTGATGTTTATGACAGTACTTAATCATTAATTCACCTCTATACACTCTTGCAAAATAAGAGTGCAATATATCACTATAGCTTTCATAAAATCATAAAATGCTTTCCAACTTGAAAGTACAAGTTCAAGAAAGACATAGCTTTTACTAGTTAGAAAACTTGCAATTAGACTAATTCCATAATTGTAAAAAATAAATAAATAAAAAAATCGATATATTACAAATATGATGTATGTATGTGTGTGTATATATATATATATATATATATAAATAACATAAAATATACATACATGAATAGTATATTTTCATGATATATATATATATATCATGAAAATATACTATTCATGTATGTATATTTTATATATATATATATATATATATATATATATATATATATATATATATATATATATATATATATATATATATATATATATATCTAAATAAAATCTTAAATCTTAATATTTTCAGAATAATGTTTCCTAATGCAGAACCCCTGCTTTAAGTAGTTAAACAGAATGAATTTGTTCAGAGACATTTCAAAACGGCAATGGCTTGCAAGTCCAGTAATCAAATGAACCATGAAGAAAGCAAGCAAAAATGCAAATGGGTTACTCACGGCACAGATGTCACATTGTTAGCCAGTGAGCTTTCGTAGTGTGGGATGCCTTTGCTGCTGACCACACTGATTTGCCCCCCCAGAGTGTTGGAGACCACACCCGCATGAATACCGGCCAGACAGAGAGGAGAAGACTGCAGAAAGAGACGGTGAGACATTAAGACAGCTGACACTGATTCACTCACCTAAAACCCACAAGCTGTGACTTGGCATGATGAGGTCACATCCTTGAAGCAGAATTGCAGTGGTATCATTTATGCCACTATGATAAAGAATGATGGATGAATCATAAGTGGAACTTCTTCCAGAGTTTAGACTGAGTTACACACAGAGTTCTAACAGGCCACATAGCCTACTACACATTGTACATTTTGGGGAATGACAAATGTGTATACAATGCTGCTACAAAGGTTTGGGATCAATATGATTTTTTTTTTAAATAAATAAATGCTTTTATTCAGCAAGGATTCATTAAATTGATCAAAAGTGACAGTAAAGACATTTATAATGTTACACAAGATTTCCCATTTCAAATAAATGTTGTATTTTGACGTTTCCATTCATCAAACAATTCTGGAAAAAAAATTATTCGCAAAGATATTAAGCAGCACATCTGTGGACAATAATAATGTTTCTTGGGCAGCAAAATTTGCATATTAGAATGATTTCGGAAGGAAGGAGTAATGGATGATGAAAATTCAGGTTTTTCATCACAGGAAAAACTTTAATGTGAAATATTATTACAATTTAAATTTAAGCAATCAAATAAATGCAGCCTTTGGTGAGCATAAGAGATTTCTTTAAAACATTTTACACTTACCAACCCCAAACTTTTGATTGGTAGTGTATTTACGGGAAAGAAACTTTCAGTGTGTGCTGTGTACGAATCTGTGTCTGTGGACAGAGTCGCCCATATAACCTTAAACTCGGGGTTACTGCAGATATTGTGAAAGCCATAGTAATATGTAAGGTGTTTTTCAACAAACTAATCTTAGCAACAAGAAACATATTATTATCCTGTAATTCTTAGCAAACTACAGCTTTAAGGAATATACCCATTTGTTTTTGTTCATTAAAGGGATATAAAATTTTTTTTATTTTTTTTATTGGTTGTCGACATGAATTTGTGAACTCTAAAACTAAATATGTTTGTGTCCATTAAAGAATCATGTCAGATGCAACTTGGAATTGGGATTAGGTTTCAATTGTGAATGTTGACTACACAGTGTTATTCTGCATTTATTTTGGGGACTATTGAAGAAGAATAGCAATAATGCTTTCCAGAAAATACAACTCATTTAGCAGCTTATGAGGTGACAGGAAATGTAACACATTTGCCATCTGCTGTGGCAGCACAAAGGACAAAATGCAAGTATCATTTACACACCTAATGTGCATCCTTCCCTCAATTTTGTTGAATTAGAGCTTTAAAAGCTTCATGTCTTTCTTAATAAGTTGTCTGTGTCCAAAGGTTGCACAATTAATCAAATAAATAATCAAGACTGAACACTTCAGTTAAGGCTGAAATGTCTGTAATGCATGTGAAAGCAATAGAATCAGAGGCATTTAAATCAGTTTTATAAGCCTGTCAGAAAGAAAAACACTCCTAATAAACACTTTTAAACAATCTGATCCACAGATGCGCGTTTTATGTTTCACTTACATTCACGGTGACACTCAAATGCACATCATAGTGAAATCACGACATACAAAACTCATAAGCAGGAGGACTTAAAGCACTCAGAAGAGAAATGACAACTCCATCTATCTGCAGTGTACATGGCCAGAGCCACTTGCTGCCCGGCACTGGAATAATAGTAAAATACAGGTCTGATTATACACACACACACACACACAGAGTTGGGACTCCAAACCAATAAGAGACCACAAACACTAGCCTAGACAAACTCTCAACACCCACACACACTAGGCAAACTCTCAACACCCACACACAACGACACCGCAAACATACACCACTTCCTCTGGGCAAAATAAAACACTGCTCTGGCCACAAAAAACACGGCACACACACGCACACACACACACACGTCATATGGGCCCCACACTAATTCTGAGGGTGTATCTGAGCTGAGAAACAAGACTGTTGTCAGCTGGTCTGCATTAGAAAACCATTCAGCCAAACCTGATCTAACATCTCCCTGAGAAATCATACACGCACAAAAACACGCGCACATACATCCAAACACACAGACGAGCATACCAACACGCCCCTAGGAGACCAAGAGCTCTGAAAGTGACACACAGAATCATTTACAATGACTCAACTTCAAAAGAACGCCTGC
Organism: Semotilus atromaculatus; assembly: GCA_031834385.1. NCBI lineage: Eukaryota > Metazoa > Chordata > Actinopteri > Cypriniformes > Leuciscidae > Semotilus > Semotilus atromaculatus. The sequence continues at coordinate 29,497,341 of JAULUF010000055.1, forward strand.
TTCTCGCTCTGTCTTTCCATCAAACTCAACCACGTTCAAGCTTAAAAACACACTCTCAGAAAACAACTGCCTATTGTGTCCAAACTGACAAACTCACATGTAAAATCATCCAGTTTAAAAAACCAAGAAGCATTAAAGCAATGATGAGGTCATCAGAAATGACCTAATGTACAGATAAAACAGTGTGTGAAGAAATATTTTTCTGTTGCTTTTGCTTACCACCGACAATAATTTTAACTTCATTTGTAAAAACATTTATAGGCGATGCACTTACAATGGAAGCCTGGTAAGAAAGCAGGCAGAAACGCTAAATTAGATAAGTGTTTAAAAGTGCATTTGCTTTGAAGTATAAACAAATAGTTAAACATTACATTATAGAATCGCTTATCTGTGCAATTGTGCAACCTCAAGAGCCTGAAAGACCATTTTCTGCAGCTAGCTACCAATGCTTTCAATGACCAACCTTTTCTAAAACGATGCAATTCACTGAAGAAAGAATATCTAAATAGCTTCTCTCTTGCACCACCACATTAATACACATTCCTTATGGAATGAAGGACAATTTTTATTGCCATTGCTGAAGAATGTAAAGAATTCAGATGGAACATTTTAAACACGGATCCAAAGAGAATATTTTACTTTGAAGAGCAATATTCACCACAGTTAAAGAGGATAAACAAACCATATAATGAAGAAGCAAGAGCGCCCGCATTTCTTGTGTCCCTGAGCAGTGCCTGGAGTCAGATATTTTCAGTGAACTCAATGACTCAATCTGGTCGCAGTGGTTCTCAAATTGAGAGCTCACTGGAAGAGAAGATTATCAATGAATAGCTCCTTAAAATGTCAGTCGTTTTCTGATACAACTTAAGAAGATCTGGAATATAGTGCATAAGTCAAATGGAGCACTTTTAAGGTGCCTTTACTTTTTTTTTATGCTTAAAAGTTTCGACCCCCATTCAATGTAGAGTCATGAAAAAGAGTGATTAAAGCCCAAAGTATGCTTCATTTTTTAAGTGTATGCTAGGTATGCGTACAGTGTATGTGGCGTGAATTTCATCATCAGCATAGTACGCTCGTATTGTATGTGCACAGTAGGGGTGGAACGGTACACAGAAGTCACGGTTCGGTTCATACCTCGGTTCAGACATCACGGTTCGGTACGATTTCGGTACAATGGAGGGAAAAGCAAAACAAAAATGCATAAGGCATTGTATTTTTTAAATAAGTTTTATTAATAAAGGCATATAACCAGTTTATTTGTAGTGCACTGACAATAGTTTTATATAATTAGTTTATTAATTAAATTAATAAAAAGACCTTGAGATGTGTTTGGTAATTGTACCTGAAATAATTTAAAATTAATTTGCTATATTTCAGATCAATATATTTGTTTTCTTTAATTTTAATTAACATTATTACTTAACAATGTAACATTATTCTCATCTGAATTATAAATAATGGATTTCTGTATAAAATAATACTACCATTAAAAACACATTCGATTTTCTTTTTTAATCAATGTAGAATGTGTAACTTAAAAATAAACAGATTAGTGCTCCGAGGACAAGAAATGAAAACCAATGCAATATGATGAATGTCCAAAAGATGGGACCCACAGACTGTTTTGAAATGGGGTTGGATAAATATGTTTTGCTTTTAAAACAGTGTGTGTGTGTGTGATTTTGGTTGGGTGACAGTTGTAGGTTACAGTTTGACAAGAGTTTACAGTGTGACAAAAGCACAATGTTGTGTTTTATTGCGAGTGTACACAAAGTAAACACTTTGCAGGTTTAATGATCTGTATGAACAAAATGACGGAGTATGTTTTTTATGTTTCCATTGTTCGCTCGCGCCTCTCTCTCTCTCACACACACACACACACACACACACACACACACACACACACACACAGTTCGATCGCGCCCGCGCCTCTCTCTCTCTCGCGCGCACACACACACTCCAGCATTGCAATCTTGACATCGCAGCCTGTTCATTATGCGGTCACACCAAACGCGAATAGAGCGTCAAATTCGCGTCTAGTTCGACGCTACTCCAAAGCGAATAGGACGCGCGTATAAAGCCAACGTTTGAAGTGAACGCGCGTTCAGAGCTAAGCCGAGGGTACAGATTATGTGTCCCTAAAGAACCCGCATATCTAACAGTAGTTCCGCATTACATTAATTAATTTGCACGCGAGTTTTTTTTTTTATACCGTGTATTCTGCGTGTAAATTCGTGCACCGAACCGTGACCCCCGTACCGTTTCGGTTCAATACGAATACATGTACCGTTCCACCCCTACACAGACAGATTCTTCTAACTGCACATACCCTGTACGCTCAGTACGCATGTGTGCCTTAATTTTTACACTAATTAGGGGATGGGGGAACGGAACAACAGCAACAAACTACACAAGACCACAACAACAATCGACGACCGCATTGACAACCACTTGTGTGAGTAGAATTAAGACAGTCAAGACGGAACTAGCACTGGACAAAGTTTTAGCGTTCGCGTCAAAACTGAAGTATACTTTAGGCATAACACATTATTTCTCCTAATTAGTTTGTCCACAAGTTGGCAACACTGGCCCAGAGAAAAAGAGAAAACAGAGCTGGAGTTTGAGTTTCTTTCATCTGTTGAGCACAAAGAAAGACATTTTGAAGAATGTTGGTAACCAGACAGTTGACAGTCTATTTGGGTACCAACATTCCCCAAAACATCATCTTTTATGTTCAACAAACAAAAGAAAGTCATACAGGTTTGGAACAACATGATGGTGAGTAAATTATGACAGAATTTTAATTTCTGCCTGAACTAACCCTTTAATCCAACATCCACTCAATAGTGGCAGACTTACGTCTTTATATCCGTGTGGTATGGTTCCTGAAACCTCTCCGAAATCAGTCAGGCATCCAGCAGGACAGAATTTACTGCAAATGCAGGTTGGGAAAATGAGACACACATTCGCAAGAGCATGCACACACACACACAGCTATAAATGTGGGTACCTGAACTCCGCTTCACTGAAGTGCTCTCCTTTCTCCAGACAGGTGATGAGGTCTAAAAGATGAGAAAAGAGAGACACATTTTATAAAACAGCACATTAGATGGTTGCTATAGTGACTATTGATTAATGTCATCCTTCCACACAAAGAAAATATGCAGCCATTTGTGTGTGTGTGTGTGTGTGTGTAAGTGCTCACTGGCCATTCAGCAAGTGGTGTAACAGATTGGTGTATTAGGTTTCATATTTGTGGATAAAAGCCTCTATCTGAATGAACAGATCAATACCAACTAGATTTTCATCCGTTACTTTTTCTGAAAAAAAAGTGAGTGGTGCAAAATGTCCTCCTGCCACAATTGTGTATGACTGTGTGAGCGCATCTAAGGTTCAAGGTATTTTGTGGTGTTATTGTACCCATTACTCATACCCACAGCATGGATTCATCTGTCTCTTTCCTGACTCATGGGAAATATGATCTCTCTCTCTCAATCGCGTGCACACACACACACACACACACAGTCTCTCAGTACTGCAGTAAACAGGTGTAGCTACCACATGGCAGTGTGAACCCCTGACCTCAGACAGCCCCAGAGGTCAAAGTGCAAATGTCATTGTTAAGACACATCAAACACAAGAGTGCACAGCTGTGATTCCAGAGATTTGGAAGCTCAGGATGTGCCATGCTGTAAAGAGCACCTTCACAAATATGCTTACACTGAAGTTTCAACAATCACAAACTGAAACTTTCCTGTAGCATTAGACATTATTACAAAAATAACTAGCACTACTTTCTCTACTGAGAGTTTAATCACATCACTATTTAAAAAAATCCAAATGTTTGCTATGGTTTTTACGGGTACATAAGGGTATGTGTGATGCACAAAGCTATAATATTTTAAAGCCTTCAGTATACACTAGTATGTGTATAGTGCATGTGACTAAGATTTCATTATTAGCATGTCATGTACACACAGGCAGATTTTTCTCACATATGTTCCTTGAATGTGTTTTTTTTTTTTTTACCAATTAGTACTAACACAATAGACCCGGCCTACTGTTTCACCATCAAAAAAGAAACGGAGGAGACGGAACAACAACAAATTATTGGAGACTGACTCAGCAAACTATTGCTCAGACTCTGAATTATGCGTTTCTATGGCAACATTATGAACACCAAAATGAATCGATTGTAGTAATAAATAGACAACCACAAAATAACAAGGAAGCATTCCACAAAGATCCGAACACTTCTTACAATTTCGAGTTGGAACCTCATAACTGTGGTAATTTCAACATGCCGTGAACGCAACTTATGTATGCTGTATGTATACGCTAAGCATTCGCATTAAAGCTGAAGTATACTTTGGACTTCTCTAAATACTAAACTTAGACATCAAGCTGTTTATGTTACAGACATGGATGCTATTTTTCTTCATTCAGCGATCAGCGTATTAACCTAGAGCTATTACTTAAAACTGCTATTACTGATCCCAGAAATTTAACTTTGGCTTGACTTTCTAAGCAATCTGACTTATGATTTCCACCTGATGTAAAGAAGAAAAATCCTAAAGTCATTGAAGAAAGGAACCGAGCCAAAACTAGGGACAAAAATATGATAGAAACTCAGGAGTTGGCAAGTAAGCAACCACTTGGCAACTGCCCACAGCGCGTGCTCGCCGCATACGCACCGCACACAGAGTGTGTGTGGAACAGCCGTGCACTAAAGGAAAGAAACCCACCTAGCAGCATGGCATCCACTTTCGCACAGGAAAGTGTTCACATTTGTAAGAAAGTGGAAAAAATCTAGTTGCTTGGATGCATTTCCATCTCGGAGACATCTTTGCACAGTATGAAATAAGACCCAAAGGCCATTACATCATTTCCTGAATGACTTTAAATTATTGACGCATCTGTTAAATGAACCGCCTGTCATTTATAAGCTCTCAGGACGCACCCTGGAACCAGGAAAAACCCTCACACCCTGAGAGTCAGAAACATACTCCTGAAATAATCAGTTTCGCATGATGTCCCTCACTCTCATCTGGACGGACAAACACAGACACAAAGTTTCCATAGCAGCTCTTTTGTGTGTCCCGAGACATTCAAGCCTACTACAACAACACTAATTCATACAAATCACAAGCTTACACACATACACTACCCTTTAAAAGTTTCCTTCAGCAAGGACAACTTCCTATTCATCAAAGAATCCTGAAAAAAAGTGTCACTGTTTCCACCAAAATATTAAGCAGCACAACATTGTACACAACATTTCAACATTGATAATAATACAAGTTTCCTGAGCACCAAATCAGCATATTAGAATGATTTCTGAAGGATCATGTGACACTGAAGACTGTAATGACCAATTGCCGAAATAGAAAGGCAATGATACTAATCTTATTCTAAAATATTTTGCACCTAAAAGATTATGCACTTCAAATCTCTACCCCCAATTACAACAACACCAAAAACTGCGGTGTATGTTGCTGAAGGTTCCAGGAAATATTGACAGCCTTTTTTATTTATTTAAAGAAAGACATAGTTTGTTCAGTAAACTACTGTTTAATAAAACAACAACAACAACAAACAACAGGGTTTGTTTCCCCCCCTGCTGTGCTGATAGCAGCATACCAAACCAGGGTACGTACCGAACCATCATTTTTATGTACCGTTCCACCACTAGTACATGGTCTGTATCTACACAATCTTTGAAAGAGCTGAAGACTATCAATAAATATATTTAAAAATCTGTTCCAAAATGGTTACCTGTGTGCTGACTACTGGTGTATGAGAGGAAGAGGCCACGGCCGTTGTTGTGTGGCCCACTCATGAACTGAACGGTGACCTGATGCCCCTCCGACTCTATGACAGCGTCTCTCCATTCTCTCCCTCCACAAAACTTCACTGCAGAGAGAGAAATGACAATAATACTCAATTTCCATTTACTTGGCAAAGATCTGTACATTAGTGGGCATTTTTGTTGCCATTACCAAGCCCCTGTTTACACCCATTTTAAAGTTGATATGAGAAGGAAATTGCTAACATCTTTTCTTACATATTAGAATGAAACTGCTTCTTGAACAAGAAAAACTGTAAGGCAGGACTTAATTGTATCCAGTGGGAATCGATTGGATCATTGTTGCTTGCTAAATGATCTAATCTTGTGGGTGCGAGTTCATATTTTTGCTTAAAGATTATAAGGGCACATGAATTTTGATTTATAATAATCTATTGTGCACAGATAAAACATTATTAACAAACATAGCAGTGTTCCATTAAAAAAAAAATTATAATTGTAAATTTTTATTTCACGGTGCCTTTAACATTAGTTTCTGGCAATGTTTTGGCAACAAATGTTATTATTACGAGGTGTAAACAGGCCTGTGGATCACAAAAAGTTTGAAAAGAAAAGTAACTTTTTAACCTTCTCTCTCCATTTGTATTGGAAGTACAAATGGGATTGAGGACCAGGAAAAAACAACAACAAATGCACATCAAGTCCATAAGTGTTTCTCACCAATTTCCATTCGTCCTGGTCCGATGCCATTATAAAGTCGCAGGTAAGAGACCTGGCAGTTATTTGTATCGATATCAAGATCCGCAATGTGCACAAGGACTGTGTGTCCAGCGGTCACGCTGATTTCCCACTCACACACGGAGTGTGAGGGATAGGACAGAGGGTACCCCAATGACGCCAGGCTCCCACTGCCCACACCCAACACAGTGTGTCCACAGCCGTCCCCTGAAAAACATCCAGAAATGATCAAGCAGCACCCTGCAGAGCTCAAATTCAAAGGTACTTTTATATAAACATCATGCATCTTAAAATGTTATTTTAAGGTAATTCAAAGAATACCATTTGACAAACAGAAAGTACCCACATTTTGTCTTAAGAACAGATATTTTTTTTGTCACTTAAAACAAACTTCATTTGGTGAAATGTTTAGCTTGGAAATTGTGCAAAAGAGCTCCTTGTTGAATCTCTAGAGGGGAGAAAGAGAGAGACAGAGAGATGAGATCGCATTGCATTGCAGCTGCTTGCGCCGCCTGTCACGCGTTTACACACCGAATGAAACTCAGCTTGCGCTCTTGTTACGTAATCCTTGCTGGACAATATTCAGACCCCTGGAGCAAAAACAACAGCCCCCTACACACATACACACACACGCCGTTTTATGCACAGAACGTACTGTCAGCTAATTCAGATAACAGTCAGTATGAGAAACTGGGGCTAGTTGTCACGTTTCAATGAATTTATTAATACTTTTATTCAGCAAGGATGCATTAAATTGATCAAAGTGACAGTACATATATATTTAGAATGTTACAATACTGTCCAATAAATCACAGAATCCTGATTAAAATGTATCACGGTTTCTACAAAAATATTAAGCAGCAACTGTTTTCAACATTGATAATAATAAAATATGCTTCTATAGCAACAAATCAGCAGAATGATTTCTGAAGGATCATGTGACACTGAAAACAGTCTAAGAAAGACAGTCTAAGAGTCTTCACAACAAAAAAGGCTATTGAACATTTTCATCATTATTGCCCAGGAAAACTTAAACAGTTTATTTAACAAACTTTGACCTTTTGTGGCAATATATAACAATATTAAAGTCATGGTAGCCGATTTGTTTCAGAAAGATTTTTTTGTTATGCTGGTTGAAAGTTTCCTCACATCCTGATAGAAATCACTAAGTTAAGTGGTCTGAATGTATTTATGTGTATATCTGTGGAAGGTGCTAAAAAGTACAATCTATACAGTACGAATGTAATCCGGACGTACTCAATTCGCCATGTTGCCCTTATCATGTGACCTACCAGCATCAGATACATCGCTTCACTGCCATTCATAGATCCTCTCCCTTGGCTTCATGGCAAGTGGGTCATTCAGGGAACTTTTTGCCTACTCTTTTATTGGTACTGTGAGTGTGAATTCAGACAAACTTCTTTTGTCACATACTGTTTTTTTTGCCTACTATATAGTAGGGAAGTATGCAATTTCAGATGCAGCTGATGCCTTTCCAGCCAGTCAGCGTATGCATTTTCATACCTCTGCGCACCCTGCTCACGCAGACATCACACATCATCATTAGTGCGTTTCATGCTAGACAGACGACAGTCACTGAGCATCGCAACCGAAACAGCAGCAGTTCCTCCTGAACCAAAACAATGAGCTTATGCTGCGTTCACGTCAAAACTACTGTAATATGGAAGAGATGGAAACCCGTGACCTGTTATACTCAGAACGAATCGTGACTCGAAATGATGCGTTTAAATGGCAACACTATCAACACCGAAATGAACCTGCAGCAGTCAGGTGGTACAAGTCAGTGCTCTTTGAGTTTTTTATGTTCATTAATCATTATTGTTGTAATGTTATGTGCTCTGAGACATGAGGTAGTTAAATCCTGTCTCTCGTGGTGCTTTTGTTTGCTCCCTGCTGTAAGCATTCATGTGTTTTGAAGGAGGCATGATGGCTTTGTAGAGCGCAAGGGAGGGTGGGATCTTCTTTCAAAGCTATTGCTAGCCTCTCCGAAAATTACCTACTCTACCTTTTAATGGCTTTTTTGGGCCATTAAAGAATCTAGTAACAGTAAAGTACATGACAAATCTATGATATCAAGATCCATGAGGGGGCAACTCGCTCCATGTAGAATCAAACATCTTTATCTAGAGGACTGATATATCTGTAGTCTTCAACTTGTGTGAGTGTGCTTTTTTTTTTGTTAATAATATTTTTCGCATTTTTGTGAAAAACTAGGCTTCAGATTACATGAGAAGGATTAAAAATCTGGTAAAAACAAAACAAAACACGTACTGCTGTTAAATGCAGCAGCTTGACACTGGACAGTACATGAACTCACTACATATTTGGGAAAGCAGCGAGGGCAGCGCGCGGCCCATGTCAGGCGTTGCGTCATCACGTTCTTCTGTTGCTCCAGCTGTAGCACAGCAACAGAATGCAAGAATGTATTGCACTTACAGCACAAACTCCGTTATTTACCTGAAGTGTTTACCCATTTAATTTATTATTGGTTCAGTCCTTCTAGTCTTGGTTAGTTACTGGTGTGGATTAGTGTCTGTCTTGATCGAACACACAATTGTGATTATTCATGAACCGAGCCTGAGTTTGAACCTACAACCTTTCAGATACCACTATGTACCATTACACCACACCACCCCAAACGAGAGTTTGTTGTGAAACCACAATCGGTCCCAACCCAGAGGCGGTGAAGCAGTTTATGAGAAGTTTACCAACTCATAAAAACTTTAATCTCCATCGGAAGATCACGTACCCTTCTGCGCCCGCGAGCTTCTGGCACCGATGAGTACGATGAAGACGATCAGGACGAAGACCGCAGCCCCTCCGGTCCCTCTGCCCACCATTACCGACGCGTCCATCCCAGCAGCCTGCAGTCCGAATGCATAATGCAGAAGTGTCCTGATCCAGCCGCGCGCGTGTCACAGTCCCGACAAGTGCGCGCGAGGGACTGTGTGTGTTTAGTATCTGGATGGTTTTATTGACGCTTCCTGAACTCTTGCGGCGCACGGTTAGAACAAACACGGGCTGGCTCTTCATCCACCGATCTAATACACGACTTCCTCAACTTCCGCTCCTCCCACCACACAGCGGCCCCTAGATGGGAATTCTGTGGTATTCCATACATTGTTGTGGATAAGGAGTGATAATGGTTTGTTTTTGTTTGACAGAAATATATAGGCAACTCAGAACAAAATGTCATTTGGGAAATAAAACACAAGTAAAAGTAAATGATCAAAGCTGAGATGTTACGATGATTGTAAAAGCTAAAAAATAAATACATTTTATATGGCCGTAATGTGTTGTTTTTTAATTTGTAAATAGTTTTATAAATGATCATAATGATAGATTTTAATAAATTGTTCTTAGTCTTATTATTATTATTATTATTATTAATCAGATATGACCTTTTTATATAAAAACTTTTAAAGCTGTGCATAAATTAACAGTTCTATTGTTAGGCTACATAATGGTTTTACTGCTAATAATAATCACTTTTATTATAATTATGATTAACACAAAAATTTTATTCTAACTGTCATTGATCTACAGTAGAACAGTAGATTGAACAGTAGCTATTATTGTTTTTCTGGTTCAAATATCACGGTTGTACACAAGATATAAGCAAATGTAGTCCTACCTAAGGGTGAAATATAGAAAGAGCACCTTCAATATAAAGACAGACACAACTCTGCAATATCAACAAAAAAAGAAGAGGTAGGCTATTTAGACATCTTTTGGAAATGTAGAAATGTTTTGTTTATTGATAGGCCTACAAGTTTATATTTCTGTTTGATGCAGATCTATAATTTAATCTGTTTGAAGGTCTGAAACTAAGTCACTTGGCTGGTGGCTTTATAAATGTCAAAAAAAATAAATAAATAAAAACAGAATGAAGAGGCTGAATCTCACATCTGTGAATATTAAATTTTTCTGAAATTATTTTAAGATCAATTACATATGAGATTAGTGGATAATGTCACATTCCATTGCAGATGAAACTGATGTTATAGAGTGTAACTGAGAGGAAAACATAAATTTTACTACATTTCAAGCTTTCAGTTTCTAAGAATCAAAGAGGCTTAGTTTTAATACATCTACGGTATTTGGTTCTTACAAGCATACTTTTTGTACAAATTCTAAGTTACTTTAATATGAAAACTGTCAACCCCAGCAAGGATACCATGAAGAAGTAGGCATACAAGTATATTTTTCATGCAAAGTAGAGTTTAAAATAACACCAAAAGTGTCATAATCTCTATTGAGTGGTTGATAACGATAGTGTTTCATCTTAATAGAAACATACAGTAAAGGACTTCTGTTTTTGATCCAAATAGTTTTTGTTCTCTTCTAAATGCCTCACACTTTGTTCAAAATATCTGGGAAGGGGTTTAACTTTTGTATGTTTTTCTCTCCCGGGACCAGAAGAACACCAGATTCATCTCTCTCTTTCTTACTCACTATATCTAATTTCCTTTCTGTCCTTGAAGGACAGTGCTCAGTGGTGAATCAGTGTCCTTCAGCCAGGGTTGTTATCTTTTATCTACACAACAAGGTCTGCTCTGCACGTCCACATTCTCTGTGTGGACATGGGAAATAGCAGATAATCATAACGCTAGGACGCCACCTAGAGGTGCAAGACTCCTTGTCATCTTGATGAATTACTAGAAGAACACTACTGTCGCACCGTGGAAATACGAGGTAGTGCAAGCAGTCTGATATGATATGGACACAACAGTGGGCCCAACATTAATGAAAAGGGGGAAAAAAGGGAAAATATCCCAAGCAGACTACTCACAAAAACACCAATAGCTAAATTGATTGAAAAAATAAAGAGAAAAAGTTTTAAGAAAGAAATCATTACAATTCGATTTCAAATAAATCTCTGTTCATCAAATAATCCTAAAAAATTATGCATGTTTCTGCAAAAAGTTTTCAACACTGATCATAAAAAGTAATGAGTCTCGAGCACCAAATCAGCATTATAATGTTTTTTGAAAGATCATGAGATAGAAGAACGGAGTGATGGCTGCTGAATATTCATAGGAACAAATTCAAATATAATATATTTAACTATATTTAAAATATATTAAAATAGAAATGTACAGTTCTTTTAAATGGTAACAATGATTCACAATATTATTGTTTTACTATTTTTTTTATTCAAATGCATACAGACATAATGAGCTTAATAGACTTATTACCAAAAAAGTATCAAAACAAATATAAGACAAAAATCACAAAGAAAGGGAAAAAAAATATTAGAAATTGTTGCAAATGGAGGCCTTCTGCATCTTTGACCTTAAGTTTGTATTCCCTGAATGAAGAATTTTCCTGTTTTTTTGTAAAAAAAAATTTCTTTCTTTGTGATTTTGGTCTTATATGCATTATTTTTATACTCTGTTTTTGTTGTTGTTGTTGCTATAATTGAATATTTGTAATATTTTGTCATGCATGCCAATTATCAGTCTCTCTTGGAGCTCCACCTGTGGTAGAGTTACTTGTGAGAATGAGTTTCAGCTGATGAGCCCTAACTGCTAATTTATCAAGAAAAGGGTGAATGTGTGTTGCAGAGTGAGCACTGAAGAATGCTGAAACACTCCAGTGAAACACTGGTGATTAGGTTTTATTTCACTTTTTGCACTGCAATCCAGAAAGAAAACATTTTTTTTTTTTTTTGATAGACTTCTGTACTGAATCCAGTGTGTGGCCAGCCCCCTTCTTGCTCGGTTTCCATATTTCTTTGGCACCACGCACCTGAAGAAAAAGGCTTTTTTTTTTGGTCAATTTAGAGAGCAACAATTTCTTCTAGTTTTCATAGTTAATCTGATGCAATATTATATTTGGCATAAGTGTCCAAATACTTTTTGGGGTACTAAATCTTCAACAGCAATCATAAACATTCATTTGTTACTATGAACTTTTTGTTGTACAACAGTCTGTTACATAGCCTATATTCTTGGACTAAAAAGCTTGTTTTCGAGTCTCCTTGGTCTTTTAATTTTGATTTTGGGTTGATGTGTTTCAGAGATGTCTGCTGTGAAGGAATGAGTTGATGAGAGCACAGACATGTCACACCATCCTGTCTTGCCATGTAGGCCTATGTCAAACACAGATGAACAAACCATATCTTTATTGCTTTCCATCAATCTCTATGTTTAGCTTACTAAAATATTTCTGTCTTACTCTAAGATCTCCCACACTTCAGTTGCTCCAAAAAAATATGCCACTTTTAAGTTTTGGTCACGGTGCTGTGCAAATACCATGGAATTCTTTATTATTATTTTTATCGTTATTTAACACAACAAAACAATAGAACAGTGACCACAGATAGCAAAGTACATTCCAACATAAGATGCATGGATAGTAAAAAACAACAACAAAAAATATTATTGCTGGGTAGTGGGTATCTGAAAATGAATACTGCAATAAGTCCATTTGTTCTACTGTATTTCTTTGTCTATTGAAATTGTCCAACAAGTCTTGGTCTGGATCTGGACCCTGCGGGTCTTGGCCTTGGTCTGGGTTTGTAACTCTGGGACTGAATGTTTACAATATTTATCACTGTATTTTATGTATAATATACTACATACCAAAAATAAAGCTTTTTTATGGCATCATGAAACATTGGCAACCATGAAACATTTCCATTGCACAAAAGGATCATTATAATAAAAAATATATTTAGGTCATCCAAATCTGTGGCATTACTGTGAAAGCCTCCTTTTGGAACCGTTATTTTTTTTTATATTATAGGCTTAATGTTACTCAAAAGGACCTCAAAGAATACCATGTTACTATGATACGTTTGTTTGTTTGTTCTTTTTTTTTTTTTTTTGCCTTTAAGCCCAAGACTTGATGAACTGCTCTCGGATCTGTTTAAGGCACTACACCTCATTAACTAAGAAGAGACAGAGTGAATCTCCTTTGCCTCTGTGACCTCTGAGAGTCGACATTGATCATCAGCACCTCGGTGGCCGACTCAGACAGTCTATCAAAACAAAGAGCTCAGCAGAGCAGCGCAGAACATCTAGATCACACAGTCTGTTTCAGCCTTGCTTTGCAGTTGGGAGACATGAGCACATCAGTCACAATACTCAAAGCTTTGAGCGTTTCATAGTAGACAGAGGGACCCATGATATCTAATGGACTCCTGATGTGTTCGATATGGTTCAGAACTTTTTTTTTGCCGTATACCTTTAATATTCTAGAGATGACAATTTGCTGCTTAAACCCCATTTTGATCATTTAGTAAAGAAACAGAGGTTTCATTTTTAAAAATAACTCTCAGCAACAAGGAATTTTTAATATTTTATACTGCTTCTTCATTACTGATGCTTGATACGGTTTATAAGCTGAGTTATTATTTATTTCTGGATATTCTACAGATTCAACTCATCATTTATAAACTGCTACATTGCTGCATCTTCATTTATAAAGCACAAATTGGTTTGCTGGCTTCATATTTAACAATATAAGTTCATTTTGCAGAGTAAATTACAACTTACAATAAGCTGATTTATTGTGGGCATCATACAAGGATTGAATTTGAAAGGAAAGAACCATTTCTTCTTTTAATGGTTTTAGGAGAAATTTGTATAATTTTGTCAGTGTTTTAATGTAGATGTCGTGAAAAGTTAATGGTATTTGTTCTTGTCATGCTGTGTTGTTTGATATGAAATTTTCATGGTTGTAAAGTTTTATGTTGCTACTTTGTCCTATAAAAACACATGTATACTTTGAGTGAAAATGCATGTAATGGCCAGGCTGGGGAGGGCAAGGGACAAAAGACCTTTTCACTGCACATATGGAGAACACACACATACATATACACAGAATACTCATATAAATACATAAACGTATACGTACACACAGCTCCTTGAAGATTATAATGGAAATGGGAGTTAACCATTTGTTTTGTTTTTTTAATAATAAGCATTATATGCTGATGTTTTTCTTACTCTACCTTCTCCAGTAGTAGCTACGTGTGAGGTATATGGGGGATAATCTACCCTGGGTCGCGGCACAGTTGTGTGTGTATGTGTGTGTGTGTTCCACCTGTATGCGTGTCTGTCTATCACTGCTAAAAATGACTCTCCAACTGTCACTCACACACAGAGTCCATCTCATAAGTTCATGAGTCACAATATCTTCCTGAGCTCTTGAATATTTATTGATTTTGTCTGTTCTTAAAGATAAACTACAGCATGAGTTCAGATAACACCAACTTTTTCTCTCTATTTATAAAGGTTCATAGCAAGAATACAACTGTGGTTAAAAGTGTTTGATTTGAGAAGAAAGGACCTTAATCAGTTTAAATGCCAAATGTAATATATGAATGAAAGTGTAAAATGAGTTGTCTGCGTACTTGTGTGTGTTGGGACTTTTCGAGACTTCGAGATTTTACAGTGTAACCATTTGAATTTGTTTTGAATTTCCCCCAACTCACATGCAGGATTTATGGAGAAATGTCAAATGGTACATGAAACACTTAAAACGGAAGATCTGCTAAGAAAGTGGGCCAAATTTTTAATGTTTACTCCATGTTGAGACAAGATATAATGCCATTTTCTCTGAACACCAGTCCCTCTTGAACTTCAATGCAGAAATTCCTGATTGGAAGTCTGTAGACATGGATGAAGTAGATAGACTTTGTAAATCATGTTGAAGTCTCTTGATCCATCTGGTTTCTTCCCCTCTCTCTCTCTCTCTCTCTCTCTCTCTCTCTCTCTCTCTCTCTCTCTCTCTCTCTCTCTCTCTCTTTCTTTCTCTGTGTGATCTCCATCAGTACTCTCTCATTCCTACTTCATGTGTATTTTCCTTTCCAGCAAGCATGGATTCCCACTGTAAACGCAGCCCTTCCAAGACACATCTTCCTTGATTCCCTCAACCTCACCTCACATATACACATACACACAGTCCTTCATTCCATAAACAATATGCCTATTTAACCTTGTGGCCAGAGTCTCTGTCAGTCACTTTCACTGTGGAAGCATTTGTTTAATTTGTGGGGAGATTTGGTTGGATTCAGACTTGGTGGGTTGCAAAGGAGAAGAGTTTGCTTTGACCGCTGTGCTGTAACGTTTCCTTAACAGCTGACATCTTGGCAGACCACAGAGAGGAACTAAAAACAATTATTATTTTATATTTATATTTATATATATATATATATATATTTTTTTTTTTAATGTTTGAACAAAATAACAAAACAAGTGGTGTCTGCAAAAAATTTTTTTTTAGAATTACTTAATTTTACATGCAATAAGAAGCTGTTAATTATAATTAGTACTATCTTCAGCATACCACATCATAGTTTTCATCACGTGACGGGTGCGGCGATCTGGAGGTAAAAGCATCTATTCCACAGACCTGCAGCACAGCACAGGTCTGTCAATTTTCCATCTGTTTCAATTTCAAAGCATGAAAATTTACTGTAGATCGTTTGGAAGCACTTAATGCAGTAAGCCTTCCTAAGCATTTTCTTTATGGTTTTCTATGGAAAGAAACACAACGTGCAACTTAGCATGTTGCATTCAGGCTCATCTGCTTGCCTGCATCATAAGTTGTATATTGAATTTGGACTTTTAATATCACTGTCTACATTAGTACTTAGTGGTAAAACTGAGAATTCCAGCTTTGAAAGAGCAACATCTGAGCAAATATTTTTTTGGTCTGAGCAACATTCTCAAGAACAAGAGACAATGATAACTAACCCAGTCATATAAACACACTAACAAAGAAGAGGGCTGATAAGACCAAACACATTCCACTGTCATCTTCTGTCCTTTAAATTCTTTACACACACTTGTAAACCAGTTACGGTATCACAAAGCTTATCACAAATTATCTATAATTTGGATTTTGCTTATATTTCTATTGCAGTCCAGTATTTTGGTCAAATGTTCTGTCAAACAGCATCACTAATGTTTGACTGAATAATAATCCCGCAGATAGGGCAATTGTGTGTATGTGTGTTCATGTTTGTTCCAGGTAAACATGCTAGACATTCTCCACATTTCTGCACCTCAGTGTTACTCACAATCTTCCTTCTCTTCCAAGTGACCACGTTTATTATACACAGTGTGTGTTTGTGGCACGTGGGTGGGTGATTTTGTGTATTTGTATATTAAAATTATTACAGTTATTTACAGAAACCGCAGCATTTACTAAACCACAGTCATCTATTATAATCCAAGTTTATTTTAGAAACTAATTAGATCACATATTTATTTATTTATTTACATAATTGTAAGCATACTTTTTTTTCTTTTTTTTTGATTTCCCTCTCCTAGATCATCACATCATGTTGTTGGGTTAACGGTTATACTGTTTAACTTCCTACTTACTGCAGTGAAGAATAAAATACGTCAGATTAAAATGAACAGATTCAAGACATAACACTTGTTGATCAAACATATACGAAGATATATTAATACACGTCCATTTAGAAGTTTTGGGTAAGTAATATATATATATATTTAAGACATTAATACTTTTATTAAGCACTAATGCATTAAACTGATCAAAAGTGTCAGTAAAGACTTTTACGTTGTTACAAAAAAAAGTATCACGGTTTCCACAAAAATATTAAGCAGCTGTTCAACTGTTTTCAACATTGATAATAAGAGGAAATGTTTCTTCAGCACCAAATCAGCATATTAGAATTACAACTCAAATAATGAATGCTGTTTCTTTTTTCAAAAATCTTTTGTATTTATTTCTTAGTCGTAACTGTATATTCTTAATCATGTCTTCATATTATATTTTCCAAGATTTATTTATTTGTTTGTTTGTTTATTTATTTGGCAGTACTTACAATCACTTAGCAAACCAAATATCAGGTTCATAACCACTCCTCTCCAGGAATTTGCTTTACATGACTTTCTGACCCACAAGTCTTGGGTGTTTCTGCACATTCACAGTCTTACTGTCCACAGTCTATACTATACTATATAGTGAGTTGCACAATAAAACAAATTGAGAACGCTCTCAGTATAATCAACAGAGTTGTGTTACAGTACAGCAGCTGTACAGTACAGCGCACAGAAGCAGTACCTTTGTCATTACAAAAATAAAAGTTTTCTTATGACTGTAATCCCTCATTTTGGAACATTTATTTTTAAGCATGTAATGAGAATATATAGTGTGAAACACATTCTGAAAGTTTCACCGACCCTATAAGGTACAGGAAGAACATTCTGAGCAGTGTGCACATTTAAAATGAAGAATGAAGTCTTAGACTTCATGAAGACTTCATAAAACTCCCACGTCACGTCAAAATGTTAGATCTGTCACATGTTTACCAAAACACTGAATCAGCAGAGACCTGTACTCAGAGACCATAACACACTCCTGTACAGACAATATACACATGTCTGACTAGACAGACGACAAGGAGCCCAAGGCAGGTATAGTTCAGTGTGAGAGAGGTCATTCATGTTATCACAATTGACTGTAGGGTGTGAAACAGCAGGGTCTGCTAGCTGTAGTTTTGAGTGATATCTAACACTGACTGGAGCTCCATCTGAGGTGAGAAGGCCAAAAGGTAACACCAGATATACCGTATATGTATATTTTTTTACCTTACCTGCTTCTTCTAACCAGTGGCGTAGGTTTGATTTTGAAATCAAACGGGACGGGGACATCAATATATAAATATATTTTAAGTTTTGATCGAAATTATTGCTAGGGATATATCAGTGTCACTGGATATAGGGACACGTCCCTAGCGTCCCTACTAAATTCTACGCCCCTGCTTCTAACATAAGTGAAAAGGCATCAATACCAATGTTTTGCAAAGACAGTGAACACTGGGAACAGCAACATTTTATATCCCTAGAAACTACCCTGTAAAATAATGAGATCATTTTTTTTTCCATCTCTCTCTCTCTGTAGAAAAGGACTTTTAAGCTGTGTTTATTTGACAGCAGGGAATATACTGTATAGTTTTAATACATATTATTTTAATTTTAGATTGTATAATATAAATATACCATAATTATACTATCCCCCCAGTTTCACAACTAAGCCTAGTCCCAGACTAAAATGCATGTTTGAACTGAAAACAACTTGCTTAATGTCATTATCAGTGTCTTGTCTCAAGATGTACATCAGTAATGTTTTTTCTAAGGCACATTTATAAAAGCTATACCTAAATGTCCTAATTGAACTAAGGCCTAATCCTGGCTTAATCTAAGATCTGTCTGTGAAACCAGGCCTATAGATTATAATTAACATACCAGTTTTGATACTAAAATTATATTCACTGTTGTTAAAAAATACAGTAAAAACAGTAATACTGTGAAATAGCTACTATTACAATTTGAATAGCTTTTTATTTTAATATCTTTTAAAATGTGATTGATGATTCCTATGATGGCAAAGCTGAATAAAAAAAAAAGTTTTTTGGGTGATATTGGTATTATTATTATTATTTTTATTTTTATTTTTTTGGGGGGGGGGGGGGGTCACCTGTGAGTATAAATGCGTGGTGTGTTTAACTTTTAATTGTCTGACGAAGAGCCTACATGCTCGAAGCGTTTCCACCTGTGTGTGAGTCTATCATTACATTTTTCACATTTTTGGAGCTGTGCTGTGCCAACTTTTTGTGCTGTGCCAATTTCCTTGATGAGCATCCAATTTGGGCAACATATTGCTTTTCTGTGCATGTGCGTGCTTTGGATCTGATTTTGCAAAGCTGATTTTTCAGCAATCATTACTCCAGTCTTCAGTGTCACATGATTTTTCAGAAATCATTCTAATATGATTTGGTGCTCGAGAAACCTTTATTATTATTATTATTATTAATGTTGAAAACAGTTGTGCTGCTTAATATATTTGTGGAAACCATGATACTTTTTTCAGGCCTTTTTCAAGTTCAAAAGAAGCGCTTTTATTTGAAAAAGAAAATCTTTTCTAACATTATAAATTTCTTTACTATAACTTTTCATTCATTTATAATGGGTCCTTGCTGAATAAAACGATGTATTTCTTTTAAAACAAAATCTTACTGACCTCAAACCTTTTAACTGTAGATTAACCCTACCTACATCATAATTTAAATGATTTCCTGTAAAATAGTATAGTTGTCAGTTGTTATCTTTTTTTATTGTTATTATGTATTCACGTGATATTGAGGTTGTGACTTTTCATGCATACGTTATACAACATGCTGGCAGTATTGCAACTTCACATGTCCCAATTTTTGTCCATATGTGTAAAAGCATTCGGGCAGGGGTGTGGGGGCGAGGCCCTTAGGGAGAGGGCTTTGCCTGTCCACCCTAAATTAAGCTTGGCAGCCATTTCCACGGTTCCCTGAGAACCACCAGGCCACACACACGTGCATGCAAACACAAGTCACAAGCTTAGGAAGTGTGTGTTGCTTTAAACATGAACATGTTATTTGGCTTTCTGGATTTGTCAAAATATATTCTGATGACTTTTGTAATTTATCACATGTCGAGCTATATGGCTCCAGGACTATTAGTAATAGGTTTTCACACATGTGTGAGCACAGACACATAGACAGTGATGTCTCACAGAGGCAAAGGTGACAGACTTCAATGAGAGACACGTCAGCCATGCAGATGGAAACTGACCGCTTTGTGGTTTATTTTTGGTCCATTTTTGGGCCACTATTAAAGCTTTTTAAATGTAGAAATGGCAATAGTCACGATGCCATCTGATTTTTGCAGAATGATGATGTCACCTTCCACACGACCGTTCACGGTCCTGGAATGTTACAGGCTGTTGACTGAGACAAAGGATTCTGGGTAGTGTGTACGGAGGAACATGGAAGTGTAAGGGGTGAGCCATCTGCCTCACACACTCACAGTAAACTCCTACAGCTAAACACACAACCCACACCACACACACACTGCACACACACCCACAATCTGTTGGTCAAACATGACGGCACCAGCAATAATGTAAGCATGACATTTAGACAAGTTCACACACAGAGTCAGATAGCTGTGCGATAACTTACTGACAAGAAACTATGCTGTTACTAAACTAACTGTATGTCCACTGCGAGATGGACGGACAGTGAGTGTGTGGTGGGAGAAAGTAACACAGTAATGTGAAGTACACTGTCACACAGATACATTATTATAAACATTATTCCTCTATTGACCCTCTCTTATAGCTCTATCAGACACACACACACACACACACACACGTGTGTGTGTGTGTGTGTGTGTGTGTGTTCCTTCGTATTTGGTATTGCTTTCATTTAAATAAAACTTCCAATTCTTGGGTTCACATATGATAAATGTATTAATCCCATAAACTGATTATTGGATATATTGGTGTTGGAAAAATTTAAACAATTTGTTTGGATTTGTAACGTTTATAAAATCTTCTCTGTTGTGGGGTGATCATTTAAAGTATAAATTATGTATAATCTAAGGAGATAACTAGAGACATTTTGTCCATATTTTATTTAATATTGGTTTTCATACACTAGTGCAGAATTTGAACTAAACGTGTTTTCTTCTTTTGTTAGTTTTTTCTTCTGAAAGAAGTGTCTAATGCTCACCAATGCTGCATTTTTTAAAATCAAAATAGAATAAAAAACATTAATATTGTGAAATATTAAATAACTTTTTTTTAAACATTTTTTAAAATGTAATTTGTTTCTGATGGCAAAGCAGAATTTTCATTACTCGAACCTTCAGTGTCACATGATATTTCTCAACACTTTTGTTCAAACTGTGATACATTTTTTTCAGGATTCTTTAAGGAATAGAAAGTTCAAAAGAACAGCATTTATTTGAAATATATTTTTTTCAACAATGTACAAAATCTTTACTGTCACTTTGGACACTTTAATTTCTTTTGAACGTTACTGTATACTATATCTTTATTGGAAAGATACCCATTTAACACTATTTTCATTTTTAATGAAACTCTGGATCTGTGGTCATTGTGATTCCAGATTTAGGACATTTGCAAGAAACAATGAAGTTAAATCATTTTGATAAGATGTTTTCTATCAAACAGCATTCAAAGTCTGTAAGTGGATCCTCAAAAGCATAAAATGCATTGATTTTGTAGCTGTACCCATGAACAATAGTACCTTCATCTCAATGCAGTCTGACATATACAGTAGTGTGTTATTTCAGAGAAACAAACTTTTGCTGCCTGCTGTCATACTGAAACTTTTTAAACCCGCACTGGGACCCCTAAATCTTACCAGCGACTGGTTTAGGTCTCTATGGCGATGGCTTTACAAGTCCCAGAGGAAGCAGCCAATCAGCCGCAGGTCTCCACAACAAGAACAGATTCCGGTCAGGTCAGCATCTTAGAACCAAGGGGGGTTCAGACCTCACACACACTCATTCAAACACCCGATTCCATGCACACACTGAGAATGTGCTGATGCATGATTAGTAGTTCATTACATTTTTGTCCAGTAAAAAAGGGCCTGAACCACCTGTGCTGGAGTGATTTTGATGATGTGTGTGGTGTCGGGTACATTTTACAAGAACAATTTGAGCTACTTTTGATTTGCCCTCTGTGGGTTGGCGTCCCATGATAGGTTTCCGTGGTAATGATTGCATACTTTCTGCATTCCGAGGCCTTAATACAGAACAACAGCAGCTGTAGGAATGTATCTATTTTACTGCCATTGTTGACTATACAATCTACGAAGACCCTGTCACCTAGCAACCTGGCTTACAATACATTTAACATAGCTAATCGTAAACAGTACAAATATTTACAGAAGTATGAGCATTGGCAAGCTACACTTTTTAAGAAAGTCAAAAATTATTTTAGATGGATTAGCTAAAGACGTTGTAACGTTTGAAATGGGATGCGGTTCACATATAAGGGATACTTTTTTCTAATCTATTTATAAATATATCTTATTTAATTGTTTGTCATTGCAGAGAAGAGCTATTTTAGTTTAGTATAGTTTTAGTATTACCATTTATAAACTTATTTCAGTTTTTGGTCAGTTTTATTTATATTTACTTATTTTAGTGTTTCAACTTAAACTTTACCAAGACAATATTTCTCATTTACGTTTAGTTTAAGTTTTTCATGCAATGTTTTATCTCAGCTTTATTCCAGTAAAAAAAAAAAAACGTTCCCTTTTGAAAGGGAACTCGCACTACGTCGATGACGCTATGGGGAACGCCCTCCACGTGAACCAGTGTTTGAAAAGCTGTCCAAAAAGGCTGTTGAAAAGCCAACTGTGAGTTTTTTCCCTTGAGAAAACTTCGCTGTCGTCTGGCCCTCTTCTCGAGGCAGACTTTACGAACGGTTTCTTTCCAGCCATAATGCTCCAGCTCCCATGAGCCTTCCATTCATGCCCGATACAATGAGATCGAAAAGGCATGTAAGAACCCGTGTTCAGCGCGCATCCATCGCCATCAGTGAGCAAACTACGCTGATGTTGAGCGGATGCGCGAACACGGGTATGTGTCAATGCCTCACTTGACAAGAGTTTCGCGAACTATCTTGCGGTTGGAGAGGCATCAACACTAAGTGCTCTGGCCCTGCCTTTTAAACAAACTTTGCACTTAAATGGCAAGGCATTCGCAATCATGGCGGTTCTGGCTGGTGATGCCTTGCACACAATGGCTGTGCTGCAAGCATACCACGCTGAAAGATTTGGACCAAGGTCCGGATCTTTCCCCTGACGCAGTGAAAACGAGCTACGCTGCACTACAGATTAGCTCTCCGGGCCACCAAACAAACAGCCTCCGCGATCGATGGCGTCGATAGTGGCCAGGGATCGGCATCTGTGGTTGAACTTCGATGACATTGGGAAAGAAACTTTTCTTCTCGATGCATCAGTGTCGCCTTCTGAACTTTTCGGCTCCTCCATCGAGAAGGTGATGGGAAAGTTCAGAGAGGCAAAGGTATGTCAGCTGCATTAAATCTTGCATAACACTGTGGTTCGAATCTGCACACTTCCCACACCCCAGGCGCTTCTTGCATCAGCCCTGAGGCTGGACCTGTGATGAGTGATTACCTTCAATTTGGAACCCTTCTAGGTCTGGAGTCAGGTTTGGTAGTAAGTGCACTCTTTCGAGCTCTTTATGGTGATATGCCTATTTTGTGAATGTAGTTTAGGCCATCGCTCTACAGGCAGCAGGTTGAGCTCTGTAGGTCTCCTCCCTTTACAAGAGTTTTTTAGTAGGCTAAGGTTGTAGACCTAGGTTCCCTGTTAGAAAGAATTAAGGGATGTGTTAGGTAAGGTTTTTATAGGAATAGAAATAGGGCCCTGAAGTTCAGGCTATGCATATCCTTCCCATAGGCCTCCTCTGATTTAGAGTCGTCAGGCTTATATAGTGGGTAGTCCCAATCTGTGGTAGTGAACAGGTGAAAAAATCTAGTCAGGCCACAGTTCATCCGAGCATCAAACAGACATTTCAGCGTTAGATGGCTTCCTCCCTATTGGGTGTTTTTCTTCTGAGGCCACCGCTCTGTCAAGCTCCAGATAAAACTACAAAATCAAGCGTTGGCCCTCGTCAGGCCACCCTTATACTAGAGCAGTAGTTCTCCTCTCACTTTAGAGAGTCGTTTTGAGATTATAGCTCTGAACTTCAGACATATAATATTTGTGTGTTGGCCCTCATGGTGCCGCCTCGATATCTGGCTTAGGCTTAGTATCTAGGATTTTTGGTGGCGGTCTGCTAAGCATTCTCGCCTCGAGCCTCTCAGTATCTGAGTGTATAGGTTCCTTAAACATTAATCACGATTAATCGCATCCAAAATAAAAGTTTGTGTTTACATATTGTGTGTGTAGTGTGTATATTTATTTTGTAAATATAAATATAAATATTTCTTAAAAATATAAATATTTCTTAAAAATATACATGCATATGTGTGTATCTATAGATACACACATATGCATGTATATTTTTAAGAAATATTTGCATGTATACACTGTGTATTCATACATAATTTATGTTATATATAAATATAAATGTTTTACATATTAATAACACATTTTTCTTAAATATGTACATGCATGTGTGTGTATTTATATATACAAAATAATTATACACACTACACACACATATATTATGTAAGCACAAACTTTTATTTTGGATGTGATTAATCGTGATTAATCGTTGCCCATCCCTACTCCTCTCACTCAAGAGTCGTCTGGCCAAGGCCTGCCATTTTCATTAGGTGTAAATGCTAGTGGTGTAACAGGGTAGATAGCAACATAGGTAGCAGGCTACCTTCGAAAAGCCTCCCATGCAGATATCTATGTGTGTTGTCAGGTCTTTCTCTCTAGAGAGTAAGAAGCAGTGTGCTCACTGCTCAGGCCTCCACCCTTTACAGCATCAAGTGTCGTAGCTGGCAACAAGGCCTTCAGTTAAAAAGGGTTTTTCTTCTGAGCCCCTTGAATATAAGAATTCAAGTCTAAAGGTTGAATGCTGTTTGCCACTTACTGAGGCCTCCATTCCCTTGGGTTTAGTAAAGAATATAAAATCTGTCTTGTAAAATTACAAGATAATAGGCCTCGACCCTTGTACATCCTTCAGGGTCATGCTGACAGTGCTCCCCTTGTTAGGGTCATTAATTAGAGTACTTGCTTCCCATAGCTCTTATGTTATCACCTTTCTCAACCCATCGCTTTGTTTGAATACTTAACTCTCTAACTCTGGTCGGAAGGTCGAAGGACTCTCACAAGGCCTATCCCTGTTAGATCAGCCCAAGAGCTGGAGGTGCCTCGCTTATTAGGATCCCTTTAGAGTGCCCAGCTTTGAAGCACTGTTACCCCTTTTCCACCAGCAAGAACCAGGTGCTAGTTCAGAGCTAGTGCTAGAGCCGGTTCGGAGTTGGTTCGACTGACGAGCTTTCAAAGAACCGGTTTGCCTTTCCACAGGCCAGAGAGCCTCCACAGAGCCAGGTCTTACGTCACTGTATTCATCTCATGTTGCTCAGCAACGCTAGCGCGGCAGCGCCAAACACAAACACACTAGGCTTGTTCGAGATGCATTGGCTTCTCGCAGACCCATTGGCGCATGACATCAAAGAACTGCAAAAGCAACCCAAAAGCACAAGGAGTCGTATGCTCTCCACACACTCCCGCAGCTCCGATCGGTCCGCGCCGCTCCGATGCATCTCGAACAAGCCTTCTATCAACAATGGCGGCCGTTGCGTTACTATTGATGCTCATGGCTTTGCAAACCTAACGTACATCGGCATCCATACACGGCGAATACAACGTGTTCGTGCAGCTCGCCGTAACTTGCATAAACGGAGATTACAATCGAGCTGCTATTAGCTCGATTAGCTGCTAATTCAAAAATGGCGGTCACAAGTTTCTGTTCATCTTGTTGGCCACGGTAACCCCGCCCCCAGCCGCTGACGTAAGCGGTTCTTACTTCTAGACCAGCAATGATTTGGTGCTATACTAAAGAACCACTTTTACTGGTTCGGAGCTGGTGCTTTGGTGGTCGAAAACCAAATAACCGATTTGAAACTAGGGTCTGGCTCCGAACCAGCACCAGCTCTGCCTCGGTGGAAAAGGGGTATGGAGATCCAGGATCGAGTAGAGTTACTCCCCTCATTTGCAAGGGTTATAAAGTGGTATGCTGAGTTCTACTCTCCAGGATGCCTGTCTCTATGATCCAGTTTGTGAGTGAACTACTGCCATTAATTCCATGTTCCCCCCCAGAAAGTGACTGGACGGGACTCCTTTCGGACCCCCTGGCCTTGAAGGAACCCCTTCCATGGAAGCTGTTGGTTCCAAGCCTTTGAGCGGCCTTGGTTGGCCTTCCGTTGTTCGGAGGCCACTTTGAGGCTAATAGCTTGGGCAGTGACCGTAGGGAATATTGTCACTGACAGCCTATACGTGACGAGAGGGGGAAGTGTTTCTTGGCATTTTCTGTTAAAATAACTCACTTTTCTGTCACAAGCAATAATTGGCATGCACTCCCCTCAGCCTGGTGGGATTGTATATCGTTCCCCAAAGCGTCATCAGCAGTGCAAGTTCCCTTTCGAAAGGGAACGTCTAGGTTACGACTGTAACCTCTGTTCCCTGAGTTCGCCATGCCTTCTGATGCCTGCGTTCAGATGCCTGCTGAACAGTTCCTTCAGACGATAAGTGGATCACATGTTCTCTAGGCGCCCCTTTTATACTTCCGCGTCACACTAGTAGTGATGTCATATCGATTGCCGTGATTGGATAGCATTTCAGACACTGGTTCACATGGAGGGCGTTCCCCATAGCGTCAACGGTGCAGTATCTTGTTCCCTGTTCTCAGGTAACAGAGGTTACAGTCGTAACCTAGACGTTTTCAATGTTTTTAGTTTACAATAACCCTGCTGCAGCTACAGTACATGATGCAGAATACAATATAAACAAAACCTGATGCAAAACAAGTAAACATAGCACTATGCAATGGGTAGAGTACAGGCATCTGTCTTGACTTGGGACATTACATGAGAGATGTGACAGATAACCTGTAGTCTTGTCAGAAAACGATGTACTTAATTGAATTATGATGCATTGAGAGGCTATGTGATAGCAATAAGAGAGTGCTAACAAGCTAATTTGAAGACTTCACATCTGAAAGACTTGTAATCTTGTTCATGTCAATATTCATTCCCTTGCTTCTATTTCTCAAACCTTTTTCTTTCCTGTGGGCAAACCGTGAAACAGATGCCAGGACAGTGTTTGTGATTAGCAAACATGCTCACAACTAATTGAGTTTTGTGCCTTTGTGAAAAAGTGTTTGAATGTCCAGTACTAAGGAGAGTTCTATCCTTGGGGTGCTATTTATTAAGTGATTGTGTAAAAATTTTAATTCTCGGTTTCAGAGACGAAGCTTAAACCTATAGCCCCAGACTAAAGTGCATGTTTGAATGAATGAATGAATGAGTTTGAGCTGTTTGAGCTGTCTTAACTGAAAGCAACTTGCTTAATGCTTAGTATCTTAAAATAATCAGTGTCATTGTTTTGTCTCAAGATGCACACCAGTAATGGTGTTTTCTAAGGCATGTTTATATAATCTATTTAAATGTCCTTGTTTAACTAAGGCCTAATCCTGGCTTAATCTGAGCCCTGTCTGTGACACCAGGCCTAAGATCATTAGCTAGGGTAAACACAAGATTTGTCATGAATTTCAAAGTTATCCACTTTAACAGAACGCACCATTTCTGAAAGGGTTCTGGATCTGTATGAATGTTTCTGATATATTGCACATGCACAAATGTTGCACTTCATAACACATCTCCCTGTGGGTTTACTTCATACAGCTGTTATTGCAAAGGTTAATGACGTGTTGGTCGAACACATTCTGAATGAATAGAAAAGCAGGCATGAACAAAATGCTGAGTGAGTCATTACAGTTGATTTTGGTGCGAAGGTTTGAAAAGCATTTAGGTTCACATGGTGGCGTCACAGTGGACACACTCCACCCCCACTTCAATCCTCACAGCACCATAATTGAGTGTTCATTAACACAGGGCTGAGGGCAATATCAGCCTGTTTCCCACAATGATTACCAAAGGCTAAGTACACTGATTGCACGTCCCCATGACGACCCTATACTCCTCTTCAACAACTAATATGCTTGTGGTGTTATGTCCCAAACTTTCAGATCTCATATCTCTACTAATGAGCTCTGTTCAGTTGAGCTTGCATACAGCTTAAGTCCAATAGTAATTTTAATAATGAATCGCAAAAATATGAAACAATTTTACAGCACATTACAATACATAAAATCATGCTGTTCAGCCATTTACACATTCAGAATAAAAAAAGTTTTGGGTAAGTAATTTTTTAATTTATTTTTATAAATGAATGCTTTTATTCAGCAAGGACATATAATTAGAGTGAAGAAAAGTGTAACAATAGTTACAGTATCAGTAAATTGTAAAAAAAAAATGTTTCATTTAAAAGCTGTTTTTTTATAAAAACTTTCTATTCATCAAAGAATAACGAAAAAATGGATCAGTTTCCACAAAAATGTAAACTGTTTTCAACATTGATAATAACAAGAAATGTTTCTTTAGCACCAAATCAGCATATAAGAATGAGTTCTGAAGGATCATGTGACACAATAAAGCTGAAACTTCAGTTTTTCCATCAAATGAATAAATTGTAATAATATTTCACAACATTGCCACTTTTACTGTATTTTTGAAAAATGCAGCCTTGGTGACCATACTTCTTTCAAAAATACTGATACAGTAAACTCAATATTGAACTCATCCTAACTTATCCTAAGAGGAATCTTATAAGTTTAGGAGTAATAACCCTAACTGTGCAGCTCTACCTCAACTGAGAATGTGATGACTAATCAGTGAACAGGAAAGGCTATACATCATGCTCCACAGTAAGGGTGTAGCTGCCATCAGTAGACAGCGATTTTGGAAAATCAAACACATCTCAATGTCTATTCTGAAAACACTGCACCTTTATACTGTCACATGTTCATCCATACTGTAGCAACCTTTCTCTCTTTAGTCGGGCTCTCTTCTCCCTCCCCTGCTCTCTGACTCCACCCTGCTGTGAATAAAAGGTGGTCGTCTGCAGACTGTTACTTGTTTAAGTCCAGTTTGCATTGGTCAGTTGGTCAAGGTGTGTGTTTCAGGGTCTTTCTGAGTGTGAGCCTGAGAATCCTTGAGATTATCTCCTTCTACAGCCGTTCAAAGGAAAGGTAAGAAAATACACTTAAATATATCCATCGTTTTATTAGTCTGTCACTGCTTGTCTTGATTCTCATTGATGTACACTGTGAAAACTAATGGGAAATTTTTGAAAAAACTAATTATGATCAAACAGACAAGTAATGAAAAAGGAAATGGTTGAGCATAGATATAAGGTAAATAGTTTTCCCCATTTGTAGCATAATTCTGTGTCAGTGTTTGAGGTAGTGTGTGTTGAAAACTAAAATGAAACCTTAGAAGCTACCCCACTGCATTGACTGTAACAGGCAAAGATGTGCATTTGCGTTTCATTCTAGATTGTAAAACACTGTTTATCTTTGGGCTCTTATCTCATCTCTCATCTGTCTGACAAATGAAGCTGATGAAATTTACTGCAGAAATGTGATTAATATAAAGCAAACTCACTTTTAGCAGGTTTAATAATTTATGGGTGGTTTATAAAGTGTATAAACCACTCGTAGATGTGTATACAATTGTACTGTACAGTCTACTTGATATGCATATTTTATTTTCTGTTCAATTTTATAACACAAATACTGAGCAGAAACATCATGTTGCTTTAACAAGTTTGGTGTGCAGTTTCTAGGTTAATGTGTTAGCTCCCCCTCCTGGTGGCAGCCATATGGTGTCTTTGCATGCATGTGTGATTGTGATAGTGTGTACCTGATAGTGGACTGTTAGATGAACTCTCAGCTGGGGGACGAATACAAAGCAGACATCCATTAATGGCACAATGGGATGTGACTTGTGTCATTGGTTCAACAATTCATTAATTGAAAGAATGTTTCAATACAAGCTACATTTATTGCAGAAATAAATTGTGTGATTGTCAATCTAGTTTCATCATATACACTGTAAAAAACGTTGCTGTGTCATAGCTTATTCATCATATAATAATTTACAGTCTGGGTGAGGCTACTTGGTCTATTTTTTGTGTTAGCACTCTTTCTGTCAGTAATCGCTAGAGGAATGTTCAAGGAGTCAACAGCTTAAAGTCTCTTCTTATTAGTGAACATGTCAGAATGTTCATTCAAATAACGAAACGTTATAAAAATTTCGCCTTCTTGTACAAACTAATTGTAAAGTACTTGCTTTGGATTTACTGTTAACATCACTTCAAAAATATTCTCCAATAAAATAAATAAATAAACATTTTTAAACACATATCTTAACAAATATCTCATATAATTATTATATTAAAATATTATATTATTGTTGGAGTTTAACATTTGCAAATAGTAATAAAAAGAGATGACCCTCTTTCTGCAAATATAACCAATCATTGTCAGAGGTAAGCATTCAAGCCAATCAGCTTTCAGTATCACTTTAGGGGGTCATCAAACCTGCTCATGAGACAACAGGTGAAAAGAAACTTTCAAATGTATCTAATTATCTATACAATCCAGATTAATGAAGGATCTCATAACAAGTGAAACTGAAACACAGAGCCATAAATTAATTATTTGGATGATAGACGGAGCTCTCCGTTCAATCATAAATGTTTGTAACGATCATTGTCTGTTACTGGTGATTTGTTCCATTGATTTACTAAAATAACAAGCGTTGCTTTGGTTATTATAACAGATTATAACTAATCATTAATTATATAGAACATTTTTATGTATCAGTGGAGAATCTTTATTATCAATAAATAGATAAAAACAGATCTAAATAGACTACTAGATATATAGATAGATGGATGGATAGATAGATAGATAGATGGATAGATAGATAGATAGATTCTTTCCGACAGACATTCTTCACTTCCTCTCTCCCCACACATGCACTTTGAGGCTAGCAGACCCTTGCCGTGTTTCTCACTCTTATTAACGCTCAGCTGTTAAAATGCTTCTAAGTAACCCAACAGATGCTCAAAGAGAATGAGGACCTTGTTGTACCTCAAAAAGGCCTATTTTTTTCCTACAGCTGGTATATAGTCAATATAGGCCGTCTGCTACATGATCCTACAATAGGTAAAATGAGACTTGTGTGTTACATCACAATATTCTGTAGGTTGACTGGCATATGAATTATTTGAGCACCCTCTGATTGGTCTGCTGCAACACATGCATGTTTGTACATGCATTCGTACAGCCACTCTTTCTGGTTTCCCAAAATTCAGTTGTCCCGGAACATCAGGTAATTCAACATGGATGTTGAAAATTAGCTAAAATATTTAGCTACAGTACTTATTTCACAGTATTATTCCTCTCACATGTTAAAATAATTAAATGAACATTTCTATTCAAGAAAAATCTCATTTATTATATATTAACAAACCAGTTAAAATCATAATCTAGAATACATTGTCTTACTGGATCACAGGCTCTTAAAGTCCTCCCTTGGTTGCAGAAAGAATCACCCCTCCTTTTTTCCCATAGAAAGCCAGAATAAAAGTGTTGTCATTGATGATTTATGTGTTTCTTTGTGAACACAGCTCTGTAAAGATGGGGAAAAAAGGGTGTGAGAGACTGAATGAAATAAAAGACAGAATGGAAGAATGAGGGACTACCAGACAAGAGCAAGGAAGGGATTTCTGTAAACACTGTTGGCCATCTGTGTCTCGGTGAGAGACTTATTTGCCGTGTTCAGTTACTAAAGCAATGGGATTCTTGAAGAACATTTCACAAATAGCATGGAGGACTTTCGTTTTTACTAGGGTCAAAGGTCGTGTTTTAGTGTATAGGCTAAATGTAGCTGCCTGAGATCAAAAGTTTGAAAAGACTTCATAATTATGGAAGGTGATATTTACATGATATTTACATTTACATAGTCCACCATTTAAAATGCTGTTATGATTTTTGAATGTTTTTATACAAAGTCCCTCATACTCACAAAGGCTGCGTTTAAAAATAAATACAAATACAGTAAAAACAGTAATCTTATAAAATATTACAATTTAAAATAAATGCTTCTATTATAGTATATTATATAACATCATATTAAAAGGCTGTTTATTTATGTGATGGTAAAGCTGAATTTCCAGCATCATTACTCCAGTCTTCAGTGTCTCATGATCCTTCAGAAATCACATTTTAAAATGATTTGCTGCTCAAGAAACATTTCCTATTGTTATCAATGTTGAAAACAGTTGTGCTGCTTAATATTTTTGAGAAAACCATGACCCCCCCCCCAGAGCCCCCCCCCCCCCCCCCGCCAAAGATTTCTTTGTTGAATAAAAGTAAAAAAAAAAAAAAAACTGCACTTTTTTGAAGGAGACATCTTTTGTAACATTATAAATGTCTTTATAAACTGTCACTTTTGATCAAATTAATGTGTCCTCGCTGAATAAAAATATGAATAAAAAAACATACTGAACCCTACCTACACAGCAGTGTATTGCAAAATCAAGAGTTATGATATTCACAGATGATATGCCATAAGCGAATTAAAGTTACATGAAATGGAAGTTGCTACAGTCATTTCTTCTCCGTTGTGATGTAAATCAGAGTGAAACAGCTTCTTGAACAGGAAAAATTGTAGGCCGGGACGTGATGTGATGTGATTATGCATCGAGAACTGATTTGATGGTTGTGGTTTGCTATTGCTGGGATCTCATGTGGGGGAAAGGTAGGTTGTTCCACCCTTGCGCCAGTAAACACGTCATCAGAGAAGAGATGTTGATGCAAGAGAGATGGACATAAAAGATTACGAGGGCATGAAATTTAATTTGATAATAATGATGTGCATGGATAAATAATTTATAATAAATTCTGCAGTATTCCATTTAAAATAATTTGAATTGTCACTTGGTCATTGTAGTGATGCCTACTAATCACATTGCTAATGTTAGTGCTAATGAGTGTTAATGACTTTTCTCCTTGTAACATTGTACTTGTTTACTGATTTGATTGCTCTATTTTTAGTGGGAGAATGTGACTGTTTCTGACCTTTGTAAAAAAAAAAAACTAAATAAAAAAAGTCCACAGAGAGGAGGGAAAAGGGCCCTGCTGATAGGGTGAAAAGGTCTACATCAGTGTTTACCTGTCTGCAGCTGTAGACTTTGCTCTATTCTTTTTCATCAGCTGAGCTTACATTCCTCCTTTTTCTTCTCTTCTGCACCCTGGTCATGGAAAAGGTTAGATATATTAGTCTTTCAGATAATACAATTGGCATAATCACTGGAATTAACATTCCTCATCACAAAATTACATCCCTGCAGACCTGATCTATACATTCATAATTTCACATAATGTCACATGTGCAAACACACATTTTAGAATCTGGGATTTGATTACTTTGCTCTAAACCATTTTGTAGCCAACAATAAATTAGTATGGTTGGATGAAACTATATGTCTTATGACAAACCATTTGATAAACACTGTCAAATCATATGATAACATTTATATGTGCAATTAAATAATAAATTAAGGGTAATGTATGATAATGCTTTTAGATAAAAACTAAAATCTAAAACTTTTGTAGTGGACATTATCAGCATTACATGAAGCTAAATCAACTGAAAAATGTTTTATGATAGTGTGCGGCACATTCGAATTGGTCTTTAGGTCTTTGGCCCAAAACTATCTCTCTCTCAAAAAGCATTAAACCGGGCCTATGGCATATCTGTGTGATTCTCAGCAGCCTGAGAAAAAGCCAAAAGGTCAATTCTGTCTCTCCCATCATGATGCAATCTTTTTCATTCACATCTAAGTTTTTTTTTTTTTCCCATTAAAATTAAAGCATCACATCAACATGTTGAAAACTTATTTGGTCATTTAACAAGAGACAAGCAAAAATTTAAAGCGGTGTACATATAAATGAACATCTACTGTTTACTGTCTGGGATTCCTGCAGTGTGAAATGGGAATTGCTGGAAATTTCTTAGTTACTGAGAACTTCCCCAGAGATTCTTAGAAGTGAGAAATTCCAATAAAGGTTTTGCTTCCTGTCCTTTGCTTTTACAGTTAAAAAGTCAGCTTTAAGGTCGCGTTTAAGAGTATAGGCTAAATTTAGATCCCTGAAAAAGTAATGTTGTCTAATCTCAAATCAAGTTAGAAGAAGGTATGAGGAGATGTAATTATGGAGGTTGATGTTAACATTGAAATTGATTATATTATTAATTAATATGTATCGTTCAAAGGTTTTGTAATGTTTTTGAAAGAAGCCTATTATGTTCTCAGAGTTTGCTCTCAACATTCTAAACTAAATAGACTGGTTCTTTTGTTTTTAGCTGAAAGAATATGAAATTGATTATAAAGAATATTTCATAATCTTCCTTTGTGAAGGAAAAAGCCTATTATTGTGCTCTGCTCAGACAGCAGTCTGTGCTGCAGATATTATATAATTAGTTGATATTGTTAGAAATATATGTACATTTATATTATTAGGTCCTTTTACAGGCTTGTTAATGGTTATTTCATTTTAATTAATTTGTTATTTGTTTATATTATTAATTTGTTGATGGATAGAGATACATTTAAATTGATCGTATTTAATAACCAGTCAATTGGATGATTCCTCATTGGATAATTAATTAATTACTTTACTGACCTTTACTGATTGAATAATTCTTAGTTTATTTTCCCCCACAGGCCATGGCCATGGCTGCTTTCCTGGTAGTTTTCATGGAATTGGCTCTACTGCCATCAGTTTTGGGGGGTGCATATTATGGACACAAGCCACATCCTCAACAACACCAACCCTTACCACAGATGCCTCATATGGGCATGGGAAAGGATATGCCACACATGCCATATCCACACTACAGAAAAGACCTACCAATGCACCTAAACAAAGGCAAAGATACCAAAGGTATATGAACACTTGTTTATCTTAGAACTTATGGTCACAATGTATATGGTATACATGGTATACATTATTATTGTTTGTTTGTTCTTATTTCAAATTAAACAACAGGGTTTGTAGTGATTATAATTAGTCGAGACCCTTTATTCAATGGTTAATTTATTTTTTTAAACGTGGTTATTTTTTTAAAATGTGGTTACATATGTTAACCACTTATGTGGTTACTTGTGTTACTCATGATGACATACCTTCTGATGGTCACTGTTACCTATTCCCGTCCCTCTTTTTCCATTACAAAGGTGAGACCATTCCCAGAGGTGAGCAGGGTGTTCAGGGAGAGACTGGACCTCAAGGGCCCCCTGGTCCACCCGGGCCCCAAGGACCTTCTGGGCCTCAAGGTAATGGAATGCTAGGCCCTCCTGGAAGGTCAGGACCCCCTGGTCCTCCAGGATTCCCTGGAGTTGGTAAGCCAGGAATGCCAGGTTTGCCCGGAAAGCCAGGAGGTATTGGGCAGACTGGACAGCAAGGTGAACAGGGACCCAGAGGTGAAGAGGGACAACCAGGCATGACTGGGCCACACGGCCCTCCTGGACCCCCAGGCCTACCAGGAATAGGAAAGCCTGGTGGACAAGGATTACCAGGACACCCAGGGGGTAAAGGTGATCCAGGACATAAAGGTTTCCCTGGTCTCCCAGGGTTACCTGGGCCTAAAGGAGACAGAGGAATTGGACAACCAGGCCC
This sequence comes from Semotilus atromaculatus, assembly GCA_031834385.1. Lineage (NCBI taxonomy): Eukaryota > Metazoa > Chordata > Actinopteri > Cypriniformes > Leuciscidae > Semotilus > Semotilus atromaculatus. Next base: position 29,533,038 of record JAULUF010000055.1, read on the forward strand.
ACTAGGGCCCAAAGGGCCAGCTGGGCCACCTGGGCTCCCAGGAAAGGCAGGATTACCAGGTTTGGGTAAGCCTGGTCTTCCTGGTGTACCAGGTCCACCTGGTGTGCCAGGGAAACCTGGACAGCCTGGGGAGATAGGTCCAGAGGGTCCACCTGGTGGACTGGGCCCACAAGGACCACAAGGGTCCCCTGGTATTGGAAGTCCAGGAGAAAGTGGATTACCAGGCCAGCCAGGGGCACCTGGCCACAAAGGATTACAAGGACCATCAGGGTTACCTGGGAAACCTGGATTACCTGGATTTGGCAAACCTGGATACCCTGGCCCAAAGGGTGATAAAGGGGTGGGAGGGCTTCCTGGTGCTCAAGGACCAAAAGGAGACAAAGGTTATGGCGGTCAACCAGGCATGACTGGACCACCTGGTCAAACTGGTCCTACAGGCCCTCCTGGACAAATGGGGGCACCAGGTGGAATTGGTTCCCCAGGGCTAAAAGGAGAGGGAGGTCTAGAAGGAGCCAAGGGAGATAAGGGGCCTATGGGGCAACCAGGTCCTCCAGGATTTCCTGGTCAACCGGGCCTCCAAGGTGAAGATGGAGAACCTGGGGCAAGAGGACCACCAGGACCCATAGGTCCCAAAGGAGAAGCAGGAAGCAATGGTCTACCTGGTTCCCCAGGTCCATCTGGCCTGCCTGGTCTTAAAGGAGAACTTGGTCAGCCCGGCCCAGAAGGACCACAGGGTCCTAAAGGCATTCCAGGTCTTGCAGGGCCTGGAGGACTAATTGGGCCTCCTGGACCACCCGGAGCAAAGGGAGAAGTTGGTCCATCAGGTCAAGCTGGTCCACCCGGTGAAGGCAGCCCCGGAATCCCTGGTCCTCTTGGTCCTGTAGGTCCACCTGGCCAAAATGGAAATCCAGGTCAGCCAGGAATGCCAGGTCCACCGGGACCTCCTGGACCCCCAGGCCCCCCTCCTTCCCCTGACCTGATGGGTGTTCTTCCTGAGATGGGCCCTGCCCTTGATGGTATGAAAACTGGTGGATACAAGAAAGGGAAGTATGCCGGTGGGGGTGATATGATGGGTGCCAGTGGTCTGGAGATGCCTGCTTTCACTGCTCAGCTGACCACACCATTCCCTCCAGTTGGCACGCCAATAGTGCTTGACAAACTACTGTATAATGGGCGCCAGAATTACAACCCTCAGACCGGTGTGTTCACCTGTGACCTCCCAGGCATCTATTACTTCGCCTATCATTTGCACTGCAAGGGTGCCAATGTATGGGTTGGGCTCTACAGGAATGGGGAGCCACTTATGTATACATATGATGAGTACAAGAAGGGTTTCCTGGATCAAGCATCTGGGAGTGCTGTGATTCCATTACAACCAGGAGACACAGTTTATTTACAATTACCATCTGACCAGGCAGCTGGATTTTATGCAGGACAGTATGTCCATTCCTCCTTCTCCGGCTTTTTACTGTACCCAATGTAGATTGCAAGAATAAGTGAGAGAATTTGAAGGAAAGAGGGGGAAGAAAGAACTGACATTAAAATGTTTGACTTAAAAATGTCCGTATTTTTAAGTACATTCTCACAGGCAATAAAAGAAGACTCAGAGACAGCCCTTTTGAACTCAACCCAACAATATAAATCTACAGACTGTATAAGTATATGCAATGTTAAATGACAGAGTACATTGTATATAAAGATATAACCTGCACAAAGACTCTCACAGATTGTAGTAAGAAACTTCAATTCAACACCACATTTAAACAGCTTTTTGAGAAGATTGTTTTTGTAATATATTTATGTATTTGCTTAATTGATGGTATCCAACATGAGTATACATGCTTTAAAATGTTTAGAACACTATTTTTGATGTCATTGTCACATTTGCATGATAAATAATGTATTTGCTTTAAATGAGATGAGAAAAGCCATTCAATTTTTCAAAAATATCACATCATATCTGTCTTTCTTTATCAATGATTTAAAAAAATGTTAAAGGTTTTGCACACTTCTAATATTGTAATACATGCGCTGTGTGAACTGCAACCAAATTACAAATTTGTTTTTATGAGTTTGTGTGTGTGTGTGTGTGTGTGTGTGCGTGTGTGTGTGTGTGTGTGTGTGTGTGTGTGAGAGAGAGAGAGAGAGAGAGAGAGAGAGAGAGAGAGAGAGCGAGAGAGAAAGCATGTATGCTAGATTTTATTTGATCCCCCTCCCCCAAAAAATATTATTTTTAAACTATAAATACTAACTTGTCTGAAAACCACTTCTGTTCCTAAAGTGAACGGTCATAAAAATTACAGTTTTTCTCACAATATTTTAAATCTCAATATCACATATCATATTTCATATCAATTCCCTTGTTTCCACCCAGCTCTGAATTGAAATTTCACCTGAAATATTACTCTTTCTATTTTTTTTATTATTATTTTTTTTTTACTATTGATTGTGTAATAACCTTTGTTTTTTTTATGTTGGTCACTTTGAACAATGGTGCTAAAATGGTCTAATCCAGTGACTCCCCCTCCCTACTTATTGGTGACTTTTTCTTTGAATTTTGTAATAAAGATGATTTACATTCATAATTGTATGTCAATCAATTTACTGTACCAGAAATGTATTAATATATCTCTTCTAAAAACCATCACCTAATTATGATCATGTGGGGAATTTGCAAACCATGCCATATAGTAAGGGAACAATACTTTAAACTAAAATATCTTCAATTTAAAATTTAGCATCAAATTTAGTATATAGCCTATGTTTACCATGTATGAAAATACATACTAAATTAGTTCTAATGTGATCTGTTGCAATTAATCTTGAACCTATATGCTATAGGCCTACTGCTCATTTATTGTTAAGAGTAGCCATTAAAACACATTTTAACAGTTACAGCAAAATGGCACAGAGCTACTTGTGATTATCATTGATACTATTCAATAGCCATTATTAACGCAGTATTCTATAGAAAACAACTAGGTCTTAGTCCCGCGTATTACGGTGGCCCAGTCGAGTTTCATTAAAAAGAGATACAATACAAAGATTATAAAATATTCTTGATGTGAAGGAGATCCTTAATTAAATTATTATTATTTTACATACTAGGCCTGACTGTATTCAGAGTATAATGAAATGCCTAAATGATTTGATGTTTGTGCCTAAAAATAAAATAAGCTATAAAATAAAAATAACGATAACGATTATGGTTATGGCTTGGCTCAAAGTCATGAACATTCATTTAATCGTGCTGGACATGTACGCAATTACGTTGAAAAGGTCACGCTTCTGTCCTGACGAAAATTTGTTTTCCTGAATTTGGACCATCATTTAATAGTTTGGTTATAGTGAATTCCTGACACCCTATGTTTGCAATTCTTCCTTAAGAATCCTCCTTTCTTTATTAGCCTATAAGCCCATATACATTTCTTCAATAGGCTACATGTTCTACTGTCTCCTCTAACATACTTCACATAATCCTGTGTTGCTTCCCTATAATGTGTATGATTTAAATTGGAATGTTCTTAAATGTGTGAAAATAACTTGTTCTCTTACTTATAAGTAGCATGTGGATTATTTTGCCTCTCTTTATGTTTTTTTGGACCCTGTAATAATGCCGACCTGTATGACACAAGTCCGAAACTGTCTTATTGCACGCTTCTAAAATAAACTGTTTTCCTTCTGCTCTACTGAGTGACATGTTTATATTTGGTTATTTCATTTTTAATGATTCTCTGCTTCCTCGTTACCTTGAATTCCCACGTGTGCTGGAACCCACATAAATCGACTTATTATTCCCACCTGTCGTAAACTATATAACCTGATCAGGATTTCTGTTAAAATGTTCTCTTTGATTCCAATGATTTTAAACTCCCAAGAACTGCCATAGAGTCAGGACATATTATTACTTTATCAGGTATAGGCCTACTTCATAAACCCACTCTATTGCCATTAGAATAGCTGTCATATCAGCTGTATACTGATGTGCCATCTGTTCAGCCAGCTGTTACTTCCTCTTTCTTTAATAAATCAGAATGGACCTCAATGAACCTAATAAATATTCATGAGCCAAGCAACCAGCAAGCAACCGGCTCAGTATACTCGGTGATGCTGAGGATGCGCAGACTCTGATACTGCGCTGTCAAATCACATTGCACGGAGGGGCGGATAGATTCTTTTGTGCGCATGAGCAACATATTATTGCCTTCATTGATAAAAATCCTTTGTGTGAACATTTCCTCATCTAATCCTGTCACTGTTGCTTTCGGTCGCATTTCACCAATCCATACGGTAAGTTATTTTATAAAAGGCGCATCTATTTTTTACAGTCTATGGGCGCATCACATGAAATAACCGCTTTCTATTTCCAATGATCCGCGCAGTTAAAACGGTCAATTTAGGCTATCCTTTATCCGGAAGCCGGCCGGCCGGCAAGATGTGCCTAATATATCAGTTCATCTAGTTAATGCCTTTATTTCATCATTTCTGTACAAAATAGACATAGGCCTAGGCTATATTTGTTGTGCTTCATCTTGCATGCTTATGTATAGTCCTAATCATGTGAAATTCATAAAAGTATAGCTTATATGCTATTGGGTTAATGTAGTTTCCCCCCCTTTCATTTAGGTGCTGGGGTGCTTTAATGTAAATTGTCCGTTGATTTATCCGATGTTGAAATATTAGGACTATATATGCCCATTTCTGGACCCCTAAATGTTAATGCAATATTGTCATTTTCATATGATGTGTATTGATAGGCTATATTAGGCTACATTCTGAATAATTTATTTCAGCATTTTGGGATATTTCTTGTTCAATTCAAATATGCTCTGTCTGTATAATTATCGCAAATTGCTAAACTGATATGTCAGACCTGTGAATAACATATTTGTACGGTGTTACAGTTATCTTGAAATTGGCAATGGCATCGCGTGCTGGCCCCAGAGCTGCAGGGACTGATGGGAGTGATTTTAAACACAGAGAGAAAGTGGCATCTCACTATCAGATGAGGTAACTATAACCTTAAAACTGTCACAGCAATAGGCAACATTGCCAATGAAACTGTTTACATCAGAATATGTATTTGAATTTTGAAAATGTCTTTCAGTGCTTCATTGAAATCAGAGATAAAGAAGCTCACTGTCGTGCATTTCCTCATATGGATACTGGTGGCGGCTCAAGTGGCTGTTAGTCACCTCAATCTGGTGTCGCATGACTTGGTGGCTATGCCCTATCAGTGGGAGTATCCCTACCTTTTGAGTCTCCTGCCCTCGTTTATTGGAGCCCTGGCCATGCCGAAGAACAACATCAGCTACCTTGTGATCTCCATGATCAGTGCTGGTTTATTCTCTGTGGCACCCTTGATTTTTGGTGCAATGGAAATGTTTCCACTGGCCCAGCAGCTGTACCGACACGGGAAGGCCTACCGGTTTATCTTTGGCTTCTCGGCTGTCTCTGTGATGTATCTACTCATGGTGATTGCTGTTCAGGTGCACGCATGGCAAATCTACTACAGCAAGAAGCTTCTAGATGCCTGGTTCAACTCAACACAAGAGAAGAAGAAGAAATAAAAACACTATTGTATACTTGACCATGCTCATTTTCTGTCTTAGTTGTTGCTGTACAATGCATGCAATTATTTTTATTGTTATAATATGTATATTTGCAAGCCAACAAATTTTACATTTATTTACACAAGACCTAGAATTCTGTTAAATTTAAATCTGTTTATTCAGGTGGTCTGGTCCATGTCCAAGAAAACAGAGCAATTCACATAATTTCTAATACTTTATAAATAAAATATTTCTTTAGATATTTCATTGTAATGTATTTTATACTGATGATTTCATTCTAACAAGGTCTAACATAGTATATAGTCATATAGCCTATCACATCATAAAAGTCAACCATGTGACTCATATAAGGTATATATTTCTGCCAGCTTTAAATATATAGCCTATATATATATATATATAGGCCTATATATATCTGTTAAACTCCAGTCAGGTTTATTTATTTAAATGAACGGATCAATTTAATATAAAATGTATTTATATTTTTTTGGTTTAATAAAAAAATTCAGACGCCATATAGGCCACCTCATCAGTAGGCCTAGTAATTAAATGTACAAGTGTCCGGGTAGCGCGCATGCGCGTTTGTGGTTTTGCCACGTACAGGTCGCTGTGAGGCGTTACCGATCATCAGTCAGTCAGACGTCGTTCAGCTGAAGTCCAGGACACACAGGCTGCTGCTGGGATTGACACGTCCAAACCACCAGGTAGAGACTCGGGGCTTCTCAAACAAACATGTACATACGTTTATATGGTAACTTTATAGGTTTGTAGGGCAAAATAACCTGGATAATAATAACCATTAGCAGTTAGCCGGTTGTCAAGCAAACTAGCATTAGCATAGCTTAGCTTGTGTGAAACTAGGACAAGCTAAAAAAAACATAGACGTTTTGTATAAAAGACAGTGTTTTTAAAAACAGTACGGGGTTGTTAAAGAGCAGTATTTAAAACACATAAATTATTGTTGTAATAACTTATTTGAGATTTGTTAACAGTAATTATTTTTACGTTGAGAGAATTGTCACGGTCAGACCTTTATTTGGCAGGAAGTTGCTGCATCATCAGGTGAATGAGGCCTGATGAGATATTTTAAATGAATCATTCTTTTGTTTGACTTTTAAAAGGCCTGATGTGTGGTGTTGCCCTAAACCACCAAAACCACATCATCGTCTAAACGAACTTCAGTTAACAGTTAGCTTGGATAGCCGATGGGCTGTTGTTATTGGAAACTGTCATCTGCCCTATTTAACATGTCCAACCAAAGAAAACCTTCATATGCATGATAAACTCATACAACGTGTTAAAATAGTAATATAAGACAAAAGTAGATCTGCATTTGATTGCCAGTTTGCCACTTGGGTTTTGTCATTTTCTTGATCCAGCGGGCAAGAATTGGCAGAGTTTTAATCGTGGTTGTCGTTGAATACCATACGAGTCAAATACAGGCCTGTCTACATGCTACAGAGTTAGAATGTCCAGATGAGATCGCTCTTGATTGAACGCGCACACTCAAACCGTTTGCATTGTGATATAAAACCCAAAATGTGTCTCCCTATCATTTTGTCTGAGACCAAAGTCTGTACCGGGAAAGATTGCGAGCCATCTACATGTGCCAAATCATCTTAGATCTCATGACCCTTAGACTTTTATGAACTTCTAGTATGTCCCAGCAATGGACAGTAGCACTTGTTTAGATAAAACCTCATAGATGATTCATAGAGTATGGGTTTGAGTAAGACATAAGTGATTCCCTGACGTTTTTAATATCCATAACAAACGCAGGAAAGTTAGTGGTGGGTGAAGACACTCATTGAGTTACAACTATCACATTTCATAGTTAACTGTTGTGTTGCGAGTGGAATTATGTGCCTCTGATAGAAGAACATAATGATTGTGTCTTCATAGATCGGACTGTTAGCTATATAAGTATGTATATGCGTACATTTAATGTAGGCAGAGCTCTGCTGAAGCTTTTATAGCGTGTTTGTTTCAGCTGCTTGTTGTTGTAATATCAGATGTGCATGTGATGCATTAGTGATAAATGGCCTGCTTGTAATGCTAATAGTGCAGTAATAGTAAGAGTGTCATATTGGCTGGCATAAGTGGCCATTTTGACAATTTGTATTTATTCTGCAGTGGATTCATATAATTTCGATTGCGATTGTATTAAATTGGATACCATGCTCGTGAGCTAATGGCATTGGTCAGTGAAACCCATATTTTGAAATATATATACAAATTTAAAATACAGTATTTTACAGTAAAAAAAAATGTTTTTCCAGCAGTATGAATGGCCAGCTGGACCTGAGTGGAAAGCTGATCATTAAAGCTCAGCTGGGGGATGATATTCGTCGCATCCCCATCCATAATGAAGACATCACCTACGACGAGCTCCTGCTGATGATGCAGCGAGTCTTTCGTGGGCAGCTACAGAGCAGCGATGAAGTCGCCATCAAATATAAGGATGAAGGTCTGTCTTAAAGTCACCATGAAACCAGAAATTTATTTTGAATGTACTTATTTTTTATAGAATGTTGCAGTGCTTATAATAAATGATTTATCTCTTCACATCCTTATTTTTCAATTTTATTCATATACCCTCGTAAGCTTTAATATAATACATTAACCTCCTCTCCCCATCATATGATTTTTTTCAGGAAAATCACGATTCATGATTTTAAGTTTTCATGTTCGTTTTACTATTTTCCAAGTGACTGAGCAGTATAGCCTAATTAATTTCCCTATTTTAAAAATGTAGCCTTACAAGGTAACAACATATATATAAAGATAAAATAATGACAGACCATTTAGGCCAAAGTAGAGGTTGGCGAAGATGAAATTATTTTTCATTATTTTATCTTTGTTATTATAAATAAGAACAAAGATACACATTACAAATGCAATATAATATACAAATGAAATAAACAGTGCATTATTTTTTCACTGTACACCTACTGTGTACTTAACAGTAGTATAAGAGTAAGAAATTGAATAAATATATGTAAAAATAAAACACGACATAGACTCCACTGCATAAATTATATTTACATTGATTATTATTAAACCTACTCAAGTTATTCAGTGAAGAGCAGTAAGTGATTTCTCTTTGTTTTAAGTTAATCTTGATCGTTAGACCTTTGTGAGTACTGTCTATAGAAAAAAAACCGAACCGGATTGGTGCTTGTGACGCGGAGCTGCGACCGCGAATGCCCAGAGCTCCCACTCAGCTATAACGGCAGCTCTGGGGGCATATACATAAAGAGCGTTTTTGTGCGTCTTAACAGACACAAAATGTAATTAAAATGTCTGTCCAACATGAACAGGGACCTTACCTGTGAACAAGATGCGTTTAGCAACTTAGCCATGGTTTAAATAGTGTTTTAGACAGCAAGCTGTAGTCTCGCGCTGAAGTCTCGCTCCTCCCACCTGGACACTATTGACCTTTCCCGGCTACAATTGAGATCACGGGACTTCAGCGCGAGTCCAGGTGGGAGGAGCGAGACTTCAGCGCGAGACTACAGCTTGCCGTCTAAAACACTATTTAAACCATGGCTAAGTTGCTAAACGCATCTTGTTCACAGGTAAGACCCCTGTTCATGTTGGACAGACATTTTAATTGCATTTTGTGTCTGTTAAGAGGCACAAAAACGCTCTTTATGTTATGCCCTCATTGCTGCCGTTTTAGCTGAGTGGGAGCTCTGGGCATTCGCGCTCGCAGCTCCACGTAGCAAGCACCAATCCGGTTCGTTTTTTTTTCTATAGACATTACTCATAAAGATATAACGATCAAGATAAACTTAAAAATTGCCCGGAGTTCTCCTTTAAGACCTCATGCACGGATCTAATATACAGACATGCATCCGGTTTTCTCTTCAACTGTTTACATTCACTTAAAGGGATACTTCAGGATTTAGCATTAAGCTTTGTATTAGTAGAAAACCTGTAGTAATTACTTTCTTTCCACCCTCATATCCCCCTGAGATGAGAGATTTATGTATTTTTTTGTCTGGAAAAAAATCATAATTTTGTGTCATCTGAGGATTTTTTGGCCAGAGACTAAAGACTACAGCCAGTAGTAGGGGCTGTCCCGCATATTCTCAACCCGCCCATAGACCTTATTCACAGCAGCGCCATCTTTGATTTTTAACAGGAATGAAAGCGAGGCTGTGAGGGATAGACCTCCATCTCTTCAGTGGGTTGTACTGCTATTAAGTGTGTTTGTGGATTGTTCTGCTGATGAAACCATGCAAAAATATGTTTCTGAGAAATTCCAGTAGACCAAATAATCCAGACAATATGATCTGTTTAAAATTATAAGTGATCTAGGAGTTTTATACAGCTTTTTACAGCGGATCCCATTGAAAACACAGTAAGTCTATCCCTCACAGCCTCACTTTCATACCTGTCATGGCGCTGGTCTGAATAAGGTCTATAGAGGGTGGGATCTCACTCACAGAATTTACACATAGTGTCAGCCATCTTTTTTTGGAAGCTAAGCTAGAAGGCTCTTGTTCTGTGGAGAAAGCTGAGTAATAGGGGTTACCATCATCTTTTTCCTGGACATGTCTGGCCGTCGAGATTTTGCTTTCTGCAGTCGCCATTCATTGTTTACATGCACACCTTTTGGTTCAGTCTAACTGAATTCATTCCCGATTGGTGAATCTGAATGTAGTGTTCACATGAACGCTTAACAAGTGATCGGTTGATGTGCTTTTTAACATTGCTAAGAAAATTCCCGCTCCTCCGTGAGAGATACGAGACCGGTGCGTCTCACAGGTGTCGTTCATCAGTAATCACGCCACCGGCCTCGCGTCGTTCTCCCACGGCCCTCACTCGTCCTGCTCGCCACAGTAAACATGATGAATGGCGACTGTCGAACGGAAAAGCCGAATCCTGGGCAGACTCACCACGGAGACTCACTAGTAGCCTAGACTTGTTGTTTAACTACTGCGCTCTGTTACCGGTAGGCGTGGCCTCCTAGGGCAGTGAAGCAAGTGCATTCTGGGAGTTGTTGTCTTTCATCCACATAAGCCAAAAATTAATTTTCTGGCTTTTCTCAGTCTAGAAAGCTCCAAATTCAAAAATAATTTCACATTTCTTCTCCATAAAATGACCCATTTTAAATACACATTCGTCTTTCCAAAGGTGAAGTATCCCTTTAAGGCGAGACACTACAGGTGAATAGAGTAAAATTTGTAACTTACAGATATCAACATGAAACTTTACCAGTTGATTACTCGCATGAATAGGAGAAAAAAAATGTATTGCAAGTTTTCTGTAATTTTGTTAAAATATACTAATCAGGCTATATCTAATTAAATATGCGCGAATTTGCATATTTTGAAGTGACGAATCTGACCATTGGAAAGGAACAAGGGTCAAAATGTTTTTGACGCGCTAAATTTCCCTGTAAAGGGGCGCACAGAATGCCGCTTCAGAGAGCGCGCCAGAGCCACATTGAGGTTTTTTTTCCTGCTCTTGAAAACACTGTTTTGTCCAGTATCCTTGTCAGCAGTCTTAAATAAGTTAAAAAGTGTTAAATGAGCGTAAAGAGTTATGAGAAAATAGGATGCGTGTCAGATCCGCATCATCTGCGTCTGGTTTTAAAGTGACAGCTGCCTAATAAACCACCTGCTGTCTGTCATTAATGTTAATCAAAGAGAAAATCACTCTCTGCTCTTGACTGAATAACTTTGTAGCATTAGTAAGGATTAATCTATATTCAAATCATAATTTATGCAGAGAAGACTGCATTTTTTATTAAGTGAATATTGCAGAAATAATTTCTCTATTATTCAATTTCTGTATATTTACCTGTTAGACGTACCTAAAAATCGTAAATCTCTGTTTACAAGGTTACATGGATAATAACCCATGGAACAAAAACAATTACTTTTTTGTGCATTTTAGCCGGGCAGGTAAAAATCTGAACCGGTCTGACTGGGCCAGTAGAAAAAAACCTTAGTGTTGAGCCCTCAGCATAAGGCACAGCTAAATGTGACATTCATTTCAATGTGAAGATTGTTTTAAGCTCACTTATATTAAAAGTTTTTATATATTTTTTTCAAGCCTATTTAATGTTAAAAATGATAGCTTTTAATTATAGTGTAATGTTAAATCCATGTAATTGTGACATCAGTATCAGTTCTGGTAACAGTGATACTGACCTTCATTCATAGTGATTAGCAAAAAGATGCCATTAAATATTTCAAATATACCGTCTTTGTTTGTAAATTATTTTCATGTGAAAGTATTACAATATAAAAATATATATTAAAAACGTTAATGTTAGGTGCAATTAATCGCGATTAATTACTGAAAAATGTGCGATTTAAGAGGGTTTTTTTATCGATTGGCAGCTCTAGTATTTATCCATTTGCTTATCAGTCATGTTCTATAATACTATAAGATAAGAACATATATATGTTTATTTAATCAAATCGATCTGTAGTTTTACACTACAGACTTTGGTCTAGATTTCAAACTCTGTACTGTTTTCACGTGTCTATTTTTATCATTAATTTGTCTGTTCTCTTTCAGATGATGACCTTATCACCATCTTTGACAGTTCTGATTTGTCCTTTGCGATCCAGTGCAGTAGAATATTGAAGCTCACTCTTTTTGGTAAGAAACCAGCAATGCTTAGGGTTTTTTCCTCAACCTGACATAAAGGAATATTCTAGCGTGAATGAAAAATCTTTACAGTAATACTTACAGTGGAAGCCTATGGTGTCAGTATGAAACTGGTGACGTGTGTATTGGAATTACCAACTCATGTATAAACTTTTACTTTGACTTGGTATCTGCACCATGAAGGAGCATGAAAGGAATGTGATGTAACTTTTTGTAAAGCGTTGTTTACATAGCAGAATTAAAAGAATAAATTATGTAATGCACAACCAGAAGTTAATTGGTGTAAAATCTAGTCCCGAGTCCCGACTTAAAAGAACTATGTAGAACAACTTTATTGTTCAAATGGGGATTTTTTTTTAATTTGCTTTACAATCTGAAACTTAAAGCTTGTATTTTTGTTCAGTTTTCCAGCCCACCTGCCTGCTAGGCTTCCATTGTAAGTTTATATCTGTAAATGTGTTTTATGTTCATTTTACAAACTGAGGGACAAGTTATATTCTTATAACAACTTCAGGCCACAGATACAGGCACAACAACGCTGTTCGCATCAGTGCTAATCATGCTCAGAGTTGAGGTCAGTGAGCTTGTGTAGGGTTATCTTACCTGCAGGAAGATCATATTCCAAAAACGCTCCAGTGGTCATGGTGTCCCTTGACAGAATAGGTGTATAGCACTATAAGAACCAAGCTGCTCATATGCAGCCCACAGTTGTTTTTATGCTTTTTGGATGGCAAAAAAAAAGAAGCTTATCAAGTTAAAGCTTTTAGATTCCACATTGTGTCTTTGTGACCTAGAAAACAGTGTGTTATACGGAGCTGTATCCTTTAACCTTTGGGTTTAAATGGACTCTCTGTTAAGCACATAATCCCACATCGGCATGGATGGTGTATTATTGCGGAGTTAAGCTCTTTTAATCTTAAAAATGCTGAACTTGGTCATATTTCCTCCAACCAGGAGATGTCGTTTTTTTTCTTTCAATGTTAACACAGCTGGAGCTTTTAGTGTCCAGCAGAGGGTGCAATAGAACAAGATTTGAACTGATAATTACCATGTCTGACCATGTGAGGTTATCAGTGGGGTGTTAATTTGGGATTTTGGGTGCAATGGAACCTTAAAATCTGGTGGTTACCCCTTTGATCGTGACTTGATTGTCCAAATACTTGTTGGGCCACTGATATGACACAACATTTGGATTTTAAATGTATCCTAAATGTTAACAGATTTAATGCAGTACTTAAAACCGAATGAGTATTTCTGATACTTTTTAAGAACATGCATTGTGACCAGTGGCTTCTTTTGATTCATATAAAGCACTGGTTCTCAACCAGGGGGCCGGGGAACCTCAAGATCACTTAAAATTATTTCAGTTAAGATAAAACAAACATTAAAATATATTTTTCTTGTATTTTAATTCACCCTCTCAACAACTGTGTTTTATTTGAAGAGCAGGGGTTCCATTGGTCTTGGAAAACCTTGATATATGAGGAAGCCTAATTTTAAAAATGTGATTTCTAGAAGTCTTAAAAATGAATAAAATCTTAAAATGCCATGAGCACTTGTTTTATAAATAATATACATTTTTCTAGTTATACTAAGCTCTAAAATATTTTATCAGGTAAATTTTTTTTTAAATAATTGTAAAAATCCATGTCCTGTACATGATGAATGACCTGAAGAGTCATGTAAATTAATTGGTTAAAAAGAGTGGAAGCCCTGCAGCTAACAAGCTTCTGTATACATGTCATAAATTTAAAGGGTCATGGTCATTTTATAGGCTCTAAATCTGCTCTCAATTTCGTGAGCTGTGCTGAAAAGCAATTTTTCTTTTTAACTGGTCTGTGGCACAAACAAATATTCTTAAGAGAGGAAAATCAGACTCGGTTACTTGCCCAATAACGTCATGCTCTCTCTGTTCTAGCGATGTTTGGCTCACACAGGTACATCTGCACTGCAGTGTCAGTGCCAGTTCTCAGCATGTGCCGACTATTCTTCAAATGTGTCATCGTAAATGCTGCCGAAGCTGTAGATTTGGTCAGCTTGATTCATATACTATTTTACACTGATTTATTTGGCAAGTCTAGCCAGAATCCAAGGTTGCAATCTGCGTCGGTGTAACAAAAAACAGTATTTATGCTCAAATTGTGTAGAACATGTGATCTAAGAGAACCGATTATAGTACAGACTCAAAATATACGTTTCTCTTCCTAATAAAACATAACTTTTGGTCAAGTCTGCGCTGTGCACTGTCCAAAGCGTCTGTGCTCCAGCTAGATGAAGTCATGTCTTGACCTTGTATTAGCAAATGTAGCCCTGCCCTTTGTTGGATGGTTGAAGTAGAGAATTTAGATTTTAAGAGTTCAAATGTGCTGGTTCATGGTTGTATAACGTCACGTGTGTGTATGCATCCCAAACGTGTGACTGGCGCCCAGGGGCTGGGTTGGACGCCTGCTAGAGCTTGTGTGATCTCTGAAGAGTCTGGAATGGTTCAAGCGGCAGTCTGTCTCACACATATGGACTTAGGAAAGAGCATTCCAAGCTCACACATGATGGCAAAACTCTGGATTACCTAAGCCAGACTATGTCTTTATGATATCTAAATGATCTAATTTTGTTGATCAATTGTTGACTTTGACATTCTATCCAGGCGAATTGGGACGAGTTTCCAATGTTAAGTAATTTTTCCATCCTAACTGAAAGCGAAAAGCTGCATGAAATGACAAAATTATAGCAAATCAGAACATTTTTGATGTTTAATATGTTAGGACAGGAATTTGGATGAAAGAAAGGCATGACAAAAATAGAAATTAAGTGATGGAATGTCTGGCAGCTGGTTAAGAACTCAAGCTAACATGGATTAGAACAATAGTTTTATGAAAATAGTTAGAACAAAGTGTTAGACAGTGCTTTCAAAAATAATGCTTGTGTTTTATCGCAGTGAATGGGCAGCCTCGGCCACTGGAGTCATCTCAGGTGAAGCACCTGCGTAGAGAACTGATCCATTTGAGGAATAAAGTCAACAGCTTGCTGGACAGCCTGGAGCCCCCCTCAGAGTCTGTCCCGGAGAGCACCAATCCAGAAACCGGTACACACATGAGTTCTCTTGTTCTTCATATCCAATACTGTAACTAAAGCATTTGAAACGTATACAATCTAAGTGAGCTTCTAGAGTGATTTTACAATTTGGTAAAATTGAGTTTTCAGTGAAAACATAATTTACACACCCTTGTCATTCCCAACCCGTAAGACTTTACTACCGTGAAACATAGCAACATAATAAGTTATGTCTTGATGTCTCATTTGAATGTATTCAAACACGTTTATCATATGGATTTGGAACAGAATGAGGATAATGACAGAATTTAAATTTGTAGGTGAACTTACTCTTTTAAATTGAACCTCATAAATGAGGTACATAAAGGCAGTACTTGAGCTGTCTTGTTCTGTTGTCTCTGTGTGACAGAATGTGTGAATGATGCAGTAGATTCAACAATGAAGTATGCCCCGCCGGTTAGTGCTGCTAGCATGTCTGCGTTTGACCCCCTGAAGAACCAGGAAGAGGTCAACAAGAATGTCATTTCTGCATTTGGCCTGTCTGAAGAACCTGCCCAAGGTACCTTATACATGTACAGATTTCATAGAACTTATTTGTGGCTTATTAGACAACCTTTTCACATGCCTCAAGGAAGTTAAGACCTGGATGACAAATAACTCACTCCAACTGAATGAAAAAAACCCGAAGTGCTTCTACTGGGTCCATAAAAACACAGCTAGGCCCTTTAAGTAACAACCTACACAATCATGCAAAAAAACTTTGGAGTCCATTTTGATCCCCTTCTCCAATTTGACAAGCATGTAAATGCAGTTGTAAAGAGTAGCTATTTTCAACTCCGATCAATAGCAAAAGTGAAAAACTTTCTCTCTAGTAAAGACCTTGAAATTGTGATTCATGCAATAATTTTGTGATTCATGCACTACCTCTCGAATGGACTACTGTAATTCTCTGTACGTTGGCCTACCTCAAACTACACTGTCTCGGTTACAGATGGTTCAAAACTCAGCAGCCAGATTGTTAACAGGAACTAAGAAAAGGGATCATATCTCCCCTGTTCTTGCCTCATTGCATTGGCTACCAATAAAATTTAAAGTCGACTTTAAGATCCTTCTTTTTGCATATAAGTCTCTACATAACTCGGCCCCAGATTATATTTGTGATCTTATTACACCATATACAGCTTCTAGGTCATTAAGATCTTGTGATCAGTCACTTTTATCTGTCCCTTTCTCGCGGTGTAAATCAAGAGGTGATAGAGCTTTCTCTGTTCTCGCCAAAGCTCTGGAACAGTTTACCTTTAACCATCAGGACCTCTCCATCTTGGTTGCTTTTAAATCCAGCTTAAAAACCTATTTTTACTCTCTTGCGTTCGAGTAAGGTCGTGCATCTACTTTTAAATTAGTCGGTGTTCTACGGGTTGTATACGTATATACACTAAATGATTTGCTACTTGCTTTTTATCTTTTTATTTATATTTCTTTTATTTGATTGAATTATTTTATTGTACTGGAAAGCATTTTGGATCAACTACGGTTGTTAAACTTGTGCTCTATAAATAAAGTTTGACTTGACGACTTATTAATTGTGAAATTTCTAATTTGTTTGTAAATTTTTTTTTTTTTTTTAATTAAAAAATATCAAATTCTAAAATGATATTTAAAGGAGCCGTATGTAAGATTGTGGCCCAAACTGGTACTGCAATCACTTTCAAATTACTGACTCGAGGTTGCCAGATAGGCTGCAGGATCCGATTCCGACACGTTTGTAGCTGCAGCTGTGGTAACTAGAGCAGAACTGGCAACCCGGATGCCGCAACATATTGACTTCGTGATTGGTAGATAGGTGGAGGCTGGAGCATCAGACCAAAACACAACATGACAACATCAACATCAGTTGAGGGCTGCAAATTCACTTTTTAAATGACAATATCCTGGCCGGACTACTGTTGTCGGTGATATAAGTATTTGAAATGAACATGATTTCTTAATGTCTAGTGATATATCAGGGAAAATTTATGATTAATTTAAATAAATTTCTTACAGCTCCTTTAAAAAGAAGCTAAAAGGCTATGTAATTGTGTGTGCATATATATATATATATATATATATATATATATATATATATATTTATTTATTTATTTATTTATTTATTATTTATTTATTTTTTCAGCTATAACACTTTAAATACACTCACCTAAAGGATTATTAGAACACCATACTAATACTGTGTTTGACCCCCTTTCGCCTTCAGAACTGCCTTAATTCTACGTGGCATTGATTCAACAAGGTGCTGAAAGCATTCTTTAGAAATGTTGGCCCATATTGATTGGATAGCATCTTGCAGTTGATGGAGATTTGTGGGATGCACATCCAGGGCACGAAGCTCCCGTTCCACCACATCCCAAAGATGCTCTATTGGGTTGAGATCTGGTGACTGTGGGGGGCCATTTTAGTACAGTGAACTCATTGTCATGTTCAAGAAACCAATTTGAAATGATTCGAGCTTTGTGACATGGTGCATTATCCTGCTGGAAGTAGCAGAGGATGGGTACATGGTGGCCATAAAGGGATGGACATGGCCTGCACAGCGGTAACAAGACAAGATGGATCCATGTTCTCATTCTGTTTACGCCAAATTCTGACTCTACCATCTGAATGTCTCAACAGAAATCGAGACTCATTAGACCAGGCAACATTTTTCCAGTCTTCAACTTTTCCAATTTTGGTGAGCTCTTGCAAATTGTAGCCTCTTTTTCCTATTTGTAGTGGAGATGAGTGGTACCCGGTGGGGTCTTCTGCTGTTGTAGCCCATCCGCCTCAAGGTTGTGCGTGTTGTGGCTTCACAAATGCTTTGCTGCATACCTCGGTTGTAACAAGTGGTTATTTCAGTCAAAGTTGCTCTTCTATCAGCTTAAATCAGTCGGCCCATTCTCCTCTGACCTCTAGCATCAACAAGGCATTTTCGCCCACAGGACTGCCACATACTGGATGTTTTTCCCTTTTCACACCATTCTTTGTAAACCCTAGAAATGGTTGTGCGTGAAAATCCCAGTAACTGAGCAGATTGTGAAATACTCCGGCCCGTCTGGCACCAACAACCATGCCACGCTCAAAATTGCTTAAATCATCTTTCTTTCCCATTCTGACATTCAGTTTGGAGTTCAGGAGATTGTCTTGACCAGGACCACACCCCTAAATGCATTGAAGCAACTGCCATGTGATTGGTTGATTAGATAATTGCATTAATGAGAAATTGAACAGGTGTTCCTAATAATCCTTTAGGTGAGTGTACAGTCATAGTTCGTACCTTTCAATGGTTTATTATAGCCACTGGCTGCATTAATGTAAGTTTCAGTTTATGAGCTGTCACAGGTGTTTGTCTGCTAGTTTTACGGCTTCTAGTATGGCTCGTTCATTCAGATTTTATATCTGGAACCACCTGATTTATAATGAATCACATTTTCCTTATCTGTTCCTTGTTTTCCAGTTCCAGCTGTAGCCGCCACCGCTGCTGCAGAGGAGCGCTCTGCTACTCCAGACAGTATTGCCTCCTCATCCTCGGCAGCGCCCCCTTCTGCTGTGGCTTCCCAGGCTCCCCCTCCTTACTCAGGGGTCCAACAACCTCCCTCTAGTACTATGGATGGTAAATCGCTGCTTTTACAAATTGTACTCCAGTACACTTGTAGAAACTGTAAAAAAGTGTAAAGTAGAAATCAGTCTAATTGTTCAGGGCTTCAAGTCTGGCCAGTCAATTTTGAGAATGCAGTTTTGCACATCCCTGTTACAGATGTTTTCTTGTGATGCTTATGGGAAGGAGTCCAGCAAAAGAAAAATTAACAAAGAATCATATGGCCACAACGTCTTTGTAGTGGATTCAGAGCATGATGTTATTCTCCGCTTGGCCATTGGAATATCTCCCCTCGTTCTTTATCCAAAAAACTTCCACATCAGCACTTGAGAAATGCAGGCCGAATCTCGATTTGGCAGGTCATGCTGCTTTGGCAGGAAGGTCACACACCTGTACTTACACATGTTCTCTCACACTCGTACAAACAATGCACACAAAACTTATTTGTTTGCAGCATAAAAGCACCCTACAGATGTTGTCTTCTAACTTAGGCCCTTGGGAAGCTATCCAGCGGAAGAAAAACAAACCACAAATCAAATGGCCTTCAAAGTCAAGAGCATAATGTTATTCTCCGCCTGTCCATTGGGTTTGATCCCACCCCCTCCTCTTCCAATGTTCTTCCAGATAGACGCAGTGCACAAGAGAAATTGTGCAGAGCTGTTCTAGATTTGGCATATTGTGCGGATGGTTGCCATGGTTGCATGGAGTTATGGAGTTGTGATGGTTTTCTCTGCTTTATTGTTCCCATTGCATGCCGCACTGGGACACACACACACAGCCTTTTCTCATTAGTTTCTTGGTGCGATGTAAACATTAATGAACTTTTGGTAATCTGTCTGCGTGCTATGTGTCAGCGAAGCCGCTGTTATCTCTACCCATCGTGATATGTGATGTACAAGATTATATTGCTGTTTAAGGTCTTTAAAAATATTAGGATAATTGTTAGATTTTTTTATTTATTTATTTGGAAAAATCAGCTATATCGGCTTCAAGGTAAATGTGGACACTAGAAATGGAGCAGAATTTAACTATAGCAGGAGAACGAATGCATTTATGTTGTTGTTGTTTACTCCTGTTTCGCGTAATTTTCATGTTCCAGATGTGTTTTCATGACAAAACATGGTTTGGGGACCGGATAGAGTCGTTGGCTGACAGTTGTCAGTTCGTGTAGTGTGTGACCCCCTGATGACACCACAACGACTCCAGATTACAGACAGCAAGTCATGTAGTCTGAACAGCACAGCGATCTGCCGACATTTAAAGTCATGTTGTCTGAAATAGGCATAAAGGATTTAAAATGTGTGGGTCAGGATCAGAAACTGTGCCCTGCACAGATGGGCAGACTGTCACCGACCGCCAGCGTTTAAACTAACCATTGATGGCTCAATGTTATATGGCTTTCTTATTTGCATGTTTCCAATCAGCTCCTCTGTATTGGCACTTTATTTGTTGATATTCCAGAGTAACATGCCAGATATCCTACATTAAAATATATTCCAACGCAGAGTGAGAGAGATCAGTTCCTAATATTTATGGCCCTCTGGTGTTCCAGATTGTTTTCAAACTTTTGATGGTGAAACCAAGTAACAGTGGGATATCCACGCTAGGATTCACAAGCTGCTTTCTGATTTTTATGGGAATTCCCTCCCTTAACACTGTGAATCTTAATTCTTAAGAAACTTGTTTTCTGTTATTAAACAGGCCAGATGTATCAGCAGTATCAGGCTCCAGGTGGATATCCTCCTCCAGCAGGACCCCAGCAGCAGTACGGGATGCAGTACCCTGGTAATTCTTTAAAATTCATACTAATGATTTCTACTTAAATTACAGCTAAGCTTTAAGCCTGGGTCATAACAAAACTGATTGTCTTTTGCAAACAATTATTCATATACTATTTTTCGTTAGTCTGATGCTTAATTTTCTCTGAAAAGTTTGGACAAAATTGGATGGCAAATAATAAAAAAATTAGTTTCATAAAGTTGTTTACTGCACTTTCTGATTTGCACGTTTAAGCAATCTAGCTACTTAGACAAAATCTGTCTCCTTAGACAAATATTCTAATAACCTGTAATTAAAATTATATATATATATATTATATATGAAATGCAATCAATGGTGGCTTGTTGAAATTATTTTTCTGTTTACTCCAAAGCATATATATATATATATATTACCAAGCCTTAATGTTGTTTATTTTGAATTATGAATTAATCAAATTAAAAACTCTTTTCAGCTGGTTATACTCCTCAGTCTGGTGTTCCTCAGGCTCCACCTGCTCAACAGCAGTTTCAGAATTACCCCACCACTACCTCTCAGGCAGCTGGTGCCCCTGGCTCAGCTCCTGGGTTTTCTAACCAATCACAGGCTCCTGCTCCCCAAGGACCCACCCAGTACCCACCTGGAGCATTTCCTGCTCAAAATTACACATCCCAGGCCTCTCAGCAGCCAGCTAACTACAGCCTGCCTCCAACCTCCCAGGCCACAGGGGGGTATCAGCCCCGTCCTGGATACACCCCACCACCTGGCACCACCCCTCCCCCAGGGGGTGCCAACCCCTATGCCCGAAACCGCCCCCCTTATGGCCAGGGCTACACCCAGCCGGGCCCTGGGTATCGGTAAAAGCCTTTTAATGTCACCATAGCACCTCGCTACAAGTTTTCTGTCTCCAACACTTCAGCCCCGAAATCTATGTTTGACATCCTAATATTGTGTTTGTTTGTGCGTTGGGTGCATGTATGAATGTATGTGACAATGAGCTAGTGAAGGTTGTATGTGTGTGTTTGCACACATGGGAGACCAAACAGTGTGGGAGTGGACAGCTGTGTGTGTGTGTGTGCAGTTTATTTTATCACCGGTCTCCTCATTGGTGTTATTTTGTCATAAACAATAAGTCTGTTTAAACACTAGAAAATGATCATAATCAAAGTAAGTGATATTTGTTTAGTTTTCTTTACTCATTTTCTTTACTTTTTCAAATGTCTTGGTTTTTACTAACCCCTGACTGGCCCTCTGCAGTGAAGCCTGTCATTTCTGTATTAACTGTTTTCAGGAGGTGAATAAAGACTTTGAGACTGAAGTAATGGGAGCTTTATTCATTTGTTTATGGAGTAAACATTTATCTGCGATTCAGGTCTTTCGCTAACTGATAAGGATTTCTTATAAAACAATATGAAAACAGGCCATATATATATATATAATAAAAAATGGATTCAGAAACTATTTTCTTTTTAAAACTTACAGCCGCAAAAAATGAGATCATAAAACTAAATAAATTGCTTGTGCTTTTATTAGTAAAGCAGATATACATCTATAAAATCCATTTCAATGTAAAACATCTTTTACATAAAATCTTGCATTTTAAAGCTTTCTCTGGAAATCATGAGTCACTGAACGTCTGTACAAAACAATAGACTTCCTTGTTAAAGTGATATTGCATTTCTGACATTAAAAACAGTATAATTACAATTAATTTAAAAGTTGCATGGTTTGGATTATATGGCCTACTCCTTGTTTAATGTTGAACTTGAGCTGTTGAAGGAATATTCTGGGTTCAGTACGTAACAGCATGTTTCATTAACAATAACAGAATCAAAACTCAACTATTTGAAAAAACAAAAACATGGTCAAAGCACTTACAATGAAAGTCTAGGGGCAAAGCATTGCACCCAGATAAATGTTAAAATACACAGTATTTTATAAGCAAAGCCAAAGACTTAGTGAGACTGTTCACATGAGACTAGTGTAACTGAAACACTGTACAGATATGTCCAATTTTTTAACTCCTGCCATGACCATATAAAGCCAGTAGACCTGGTAACTTTTGCACAACACTTGCAAGGTCCAAAAAAGGTCTGTTTACTGGGAGAAAAATCCACTTTTAGGAATTACTTTGGCAACTCCTGAACAGAAGTTTATCATCCCAAAACAGTCCCACCTCTAAAGAATTAAGCTATAGCAAAAATTGTATGGAAGAATAGAACTTTAGAGCTTTAAAAATATTCACTTAAATATGTGACTACTACTTTTTGTAGAAGTGGCATATTCAACATTTTGATAAATAATATACACCTTTATTTATCCTTTAAGGGAGCCTGCTTCCCTATATTATCAAAAGTTCTATTTAATGTCAATGGTAACATTTATTCAGCTCTGCGTTTGCTGCACTGTTTGAGCTTATAAATAATTCTATATGTGCTCGATAACCGAAAACAGAGATACATACTCCGTACACGATCAAAAAAGACCGGTTCTTCCATGGGAACTGCTGTTTCTTATCCGTCATGTCTTCCATCTGCTCCTCGAGGTCCTACCACTTCCCAGGAATGGGTATGCCGCATTCGTACCAGGCCACATAGTTAATCATGGAATTTCCTCCGATCTCCCCAAAATTGACAGGCTCTTGACGCATGGCCCGGAAAAAGCCTTGATAAGAGAGGAGAAATCATCATGTCTTTTGTCTGAGATTATTGTGTTTTTGTTTAAAAAACTTTTTTTTTTATAAGAAACCTTGTCTGGGTGGTAATTGGTTTGGCGGAAGAGGACCACTGGTTCGTCCGTCCAGGAACGAGTCAACAAATTGGCAGTGGTCCTCCCCATACCCTGTTTGATCTCCTATGCTGTAGAACTTCCCTGAAGAAAGAATTAAAAAGTTACTTTTAGCAGAAATATTTGGTGAGTTTGTAAATGGTTGATACTGACCTTTAAGAGAGTCGCTCAGGTAGATCTTGTATCTGAGAGAGTTGCACAACTGGATACCCACAAACTTGCGGTACCAGGTCCGCTTTATGAACTGCCGCCCGTTGCACTCTGAGTATGAGTCGGCTTTAAACGGAAACGATGACCAGATGGCATTTTTACCTATGAGAGCCCACATAGTTTAGACATTTTACATGTCTAGATTAGACATGTACATTTTGTATAGACATATTGCGTGTTTGTATTTTAAATATATATTGTATACTTGGATTGAAACACTTACCAGTGGGGGGTTCACTTACGCGAGGATCAGCTGCAATACAGAAGAAACTTGATGTCAACGCAACTTAATGCATAATCTATATTTTGTGATTTTTCATTAATGTCTATTAGCTTCATGAGCGCCATACACTGCTGTTCAAAAGTTTGAGGGCAGTAGGATTTTTTTGTTTGTTTGTTTTTAAAAGAAGTCTCTTCTGCTTACCAAGGCTGAATTTACTTGGCCAAAAATACAGTAAAATATTATTACAATTTAAAAATTCTATTTAAATATATTTTAAAATGTAATTATTTCTGGGTGGCAAAATTATTACAGTCTTCAGTGTCACATGATCCTTCAGAAATCATTCTAATGTGCATATTTAGTGCTCAAGAAACATTTATTATTATTATACATTTTAAAAGCTGTGCTGCTTCATTTCTTTTAAAGCCCAAAGGGTTGAATGGTAGTTTACTATAAATGCAAGTGTATGAAATTAAAAAATGTTCCCCATACCTACTATGAAATTATACATATGTGAGTTAGGTTGATCCAAACACACAATTGTCAAAGGTAAGAATTCCTTCCTTAAACATAAGCCTGACAATATGGCATCAGGTAAATAACTCCACTCAAGGTCTGAATATATCAAAACAGCATGTTTTTGGACTTATTTCTAATAAAGT
The DNA here is from genome assembly GCA_031834385.1 of Semotilus atromaculatus. NCBI lineage: Eukaryota > Metazoa > Chordata > Actinopteri > Cypriniformes > Leuciscidae > Semotilus > Semotilus atromaculatus. The sequence continues at coordinate 29,557,560 of JAULUF010000055.1, forward strand.
TACTAAAAATCTAAAGCACCAGGAAATTCCCCTGAGTTGTCCTTCATGATGTACAATTTTCCAGAGCTTAGATATCCAGATATCCTCCTGGTTATTATTATTTTCTGGCAGTTTATCAGGGCCCCAGTACTGTATTTTTTACCTAAATGACTTCAATAGACACAGAAGAGTGAACACATTGGAACTATTAGGCACATTAGCCACGTTACTCTCACTGCTGACAGTAATGCTTATATGCTAACTATACATATATATTACAGCAATGGTTCATTGCCAATTTCACACACCTGTGAGATCGATCTTTTGTTCTTAAGTTACCTTGGCCTGCCTGACTCTATTATTCCATGAGTGCCAGTTCATTTAAAATGTTCAATGACATCAAACACAATCGGCTCTCACGCAACTTGTGTTTTCGAAAGATTTACATTAAGGTCTGTTTTTCACACAAAGCTCTCGTATGGCTTCAAATATCTTTAAACAGCACAAAAGTTGTGCAGACTGCTTTTATGGTGCTTGTTTTATTTTTTAGACCTTCACATGTCATTGATTTTTGTTATGGAAAAGAGTGACTCTGAAGGTAAAAAATCATTAATGCTTCTCTTGTTGATATAATTTGCCCTGTGAGACTTCTGGAACAAATAGAGCTCAGATTCACTGGATGAGCCAGATGATTTCACAATGATCTCATAACATACTGTGGTTGGAGCTCTGGAGCTTTTCGCTGATATTCTTACACACACAATTAATTCACAATGAATTCATGTCTTAGGCCTTTAACATTTCTCTTCCCCTTACCTGACTCAGTACTGAAACTGACTGGATCACTGGTTGGGCCTGCACCCAGCTCGTTCTTGGGTGTAACTTTGAATTCATAACTGCAAGAGAAAATGGAGTTAACAATTCTGAACCAATAGTATTGGTCAGACAACCATAAATTATTATTTAGATGTATGTTACTGTAACAAATATTATGGGGACCTTGAAGGCCTCACAATGAAAACTGCTTCATGAAGGGACTAAATGATGGCCTCATTTCTAATCTGCTTAAAGACTTCTTTAAAATAGGTCTGTGGGTTAGTGTGTGCTGTGTAGCAGTTACAATTATCTTAATTTAAGAAGTCCATGACACAGAACATGGTATGTGTTCATACCTGCTCTCTGGTTTCAGGTTCTCCACAGCGGTGTGTGTTTGATTTGTTGTCTGGATGGACACCTCTTCTCCATGCGGACCCTTGGTTGAGGAAACTACGTCATATTCTATTGAGACCACAAAAAAAAACAAACAGAATTTGTCATTTCACACTTTAATAGAACAAAGAAGGAGCTGTTTTATTGTATTCAATATAATTTAATGGTGTGTGTGTGTTTTTTGTGTGTGTACTTTTGGGATTTTGGGGGGATTTTAAAATCGCCCCCAGGGGGGAAAAACTATTTTCATATTAAAAAAAATTCTGAAGGATTATGAGACACTAACAACTGGAATAATGGCAGCTATTCATCTTTAACAATTATTGTTCTTTTTTAATCAAATAAATCTGGCCTTAGTGAGAATAAGAAATAACAAATTTTTGAATGGAAGGTTTGGAATGACTTATTTTAAATTGAGTAAATAGTGACAGATTTAAAATAGTTTTATATCTCATATAAAGTAAGTCTAAGCAAAACCTTAAGGCAAGCCAGTTCACTTGGCGGCCATCTTGGCAACACCTCTCTTGGGCAGTTATTTTTTATGTAGGTAATGGGCATAAAACTACAGCTCCTTTCTGATGGAATGGAGAAAAGACAAAAAATCTGTCAAGATTTGTCAAGGGTACCGTTCAAAGACATATTTCAAATCAGCAATATAATCTGACAACAATGGTATCATAAATTTTACTTTCTAAGATCAAACCAACGCTAAAAATATATATTTTTCAGCCTTGCCCAGCTAACGCACATTCCAGAGATAAAGGGTTAGTTCACCCAGAACTTTTCCTTTCATTTCTCAAGTTGTCCATCACCAACTTCTATACTGTCTCTAGTTTAAGTCTAGTTCTCTATTTTAAGTCTACCTGTGGTCTCATTGTCGGTTTTGTCCCAGTCAAGGATGACGAAAGAGGAGCATCCCTCTACTGTGACTACAGTAAGGTTGGATGGAGGGGTCTTGGGCGGGCCAGTGACATTTATGTATACCACCTCCTCATCAGGAAATAAGCTGAGAGACTGAGTGACAGAGCAGGGCTCCTCCGGGCGTTTGTCAGTTCTATAGATCACATGAGGCGCTGCAAAAAGACGACAGGCGACGACTTGTCAAAATACTGAATTGTAAAATAGACCTCCAATTCCTCAATAAATGATTTTGACCCATATACCTACCTACAAAACGTTTCTTCCCCATTGCATCCACCTCAGATAGGGGTTGAGGACTGAATCCAGAGGAGTTGTCACCGGTGTGAAAACGACTGCCTAAGATTCAAAGACATACATAAAACAATCAAAAGATCAAGACTTCAACTATGTTAGACTTATTATGCCAATTATTCTCAGCAGATCTTCTTGCAACTTTATAATAGAAACAATCTAATTTCAGTATCCAGTGTGTGTTGTCTTCATAATAGGTTACTATAAATTACCTGTACAAATCACAGAACATGCATGATTAGACCATACCTTCAAAAGCAGATTGTGGTGTTGTTGTTTGTGAAGTCTCTTGATTGGTTGGTTTTTCAGTAGTGGGTGGAGCTAGAGGTTTCAGATCTGGGACTGGGTCCATCTGCTTCAGATCAATAATCTTTTCTAAACGTTAAGAAGGAAAATGTTTCATTAATTGGCAACGAAATATATGCACATTAAGACTGTCGCCATATCGACTTTGATATCTTTATCTGTCAGTGTCCTTACCCTTTTCTTTAGTCTCTGAAACCTGGTTTAGCTTTGTCTTAACTGTAAAAGAAGACAGAATTTTAGCAGGAGATACAGGGAAATCGTTTGTGTTTAATCAAGGGGTCAGTGAAAACATTAAAACCCATGAAGTCATGCTGTGGCTGAGATTAGTCTTAACAAAATAGAGAGCTAAGTCTTTTTTCATTGTGTTGGTCCTTTTCATTTTGTTTTCAATTAAAAATAATATCAGCGTAAACTAACAGCTATTTCACATTATTATAAATGTCCAAGGACAGAAAACACTGCACTGACTATCATTTAGAAGTGAAGGAAAAGTATGTTCCGAATAACATTCACATGGTTGGAATAAAAAAAAGAAGAAAATACTGCATGACATCAGGCTAATGTCCGCACAGTCAGAGAGCCAAATGGGATCCTTTAATGCTGTCCAGACTCTCAGGACTGCAACGTCTCCAAGAACAGCTCAACGGGACCAATGCTATGATGGAGTGCAGAACTACAACACTATAATTCTGGATATTCCCTCAAAATAGAAGTCCAGGATAATATTGACCAAAAATTGTCAACTAATCCATCTCAAAACATGATTATTTCCAACAGCTCTCTTTAATGGTCCATTATTCCAACATCTGATTCACAAAACATTCCAGAATCAGGAATCTAATTTAGGATGAAAAAAATTAATGAATGTAAAACAGTTTCACATTTCCCTCAAGTAATCATATATCTGCCAAAAGTGTTCAGGGCAGTAGACTTTCAAATAAAAGTCGGACTGGATGGATGGGATGAGCATTTGGGTAAGGACAGAGGGATTTGATTCTCCATTATTTAGTTTCAGTGTTATCTTTGGTTGGGAGAAGGTGATGGAGAAAGTGAGAGAGGGTCTATGCTCATGATCTGCCATGCTTTTCCAAAGAACCATAGCTCTGAAAATCCATTATGACATGAACAGCACATAAATATTTTCTTTGGCCTAGAATTGTCATGAAATCCAGCTGCAAGGGAATCGTCCTCTACACAAGAGATGTTTTCTACCAAACAGTGACATCTATCTCTAACAATATGTTAAAACTGTATCCAGTCTAGCACTATGCACGATTAGATTCACAATTTTCTGGGACAGGGGCTACAAAATCACTCAAAACTGAAGAACACAACAGGCTTTGAAACTAAAGTAACATCACAAGGGCTGTAATGGAAATATATTGCAAACCCCCCTTACGAGATAAAACTATTAGCATTCAAAATCCATGAAGGAGTTTACCATGTTGCTTCCTGGGACCCTTCTGAGTTTTGGTCGCCACAAGGCCAATATGGCGCTCACCATGAGGCACTGTCAGGATACAAAAGACTTATAATCAAACCCATTTCATTCAAGGGATATGACAAAGAAATATGTTAAAAGCATACAGAAACACTGTAAAACAATAATATGAGTATGGGAGTGTAAATATTCAGAGTAACAGATCAGATGTGAAGGGGAAAAAAGACTGAAATGTTGAAATGTTTAGTTTCAGCTGTAATATCAGGTGTCACAGGAGTAATCAGCTGTAGTGCAGAATTAAATGGCAGTGTGAAGAGGATAGGATGAGAAACAGACTTCTGGCAGAAAGAGACTGTGTGTGAGTGTGGTTTCCCTTTAGATAACATGAATCTTGTCAACAGGTCCTAAGAGTCCCTGAAAGAAATGAATTTAAAACCCAACAGAGAAACCACATCCAAAGAAGAATGTATAGATATATACAAAAGCCTATTCAATCAACTGAGAAAGTTTAACATCCATAATATTAATAATAATAAATATATATATATATATATATATATATATATATATATATATATATATATATATATATATATATCCACTAAGGTAAAACTAGGAAGCAGGTTACAGGAAGGTTACAGGAAGCCATTTAGGCTTTTATGAACCAACATAAAATAATGGAGTAAATAATATTTAAATAAATTAATGGATTTCAATAAAAAAATAAATATAAATATAACTTAACTACCTTTTGAATGCAAATGTGGCCCTTCTTCTAATGCATAATAGACTTCACAACTCATGCCCATAATTAAAATAAATACACAATGCAGTAACCTAAAGTCCCATTATTTTCTGTTTAGAAACATTGCAGTGTGTGCCCAGTGTGCCTATATACTTACATGCTGCTGCATATGTATGTGGTGTAAAACAGCCCTAGTGCTACAGATTTATGAATTTGCACAATACATGACATTTAAAAAGTCTAATAAAACAGTTAGACTAAATTAATGACAGAATGAATGAATGAAAGTAAAGATGGCTGGATAGATCTTTGGAAGCATGAAAGGAAAGCTGAACAGTTAAAGGCCCCAATTAATTTCTTTTAACTGTCTTTGTGAAAAAACTTTGTGTTTGTGTCAATGCGAAGACCGCCAAAGTTTTATACCCCTTTTCCTGTTGAGAGTTGAGTTACGATACACAGGGGGTGGCCTGAAAGTCTTTGTAGGGGGAATCAGAGGGACACGACCATGAGGCCTCAGTCTCTGTGTAACATTTCGTGCCAAGGGGCGGGACACCGAAGAGTTACGGAAGATACCTCTGCCTAGATAAACACAAACACAGTCAGCGATGGGAAAGAGAACATGATTAAAGATTAATCATGGCAACAGAATTGTTGACTGACTGAATGGGGATGTGTCTGGGAAGCTCACAAAAGAGCACCAGCTATCCAAAAACAGAAGCCAACAAATCTAGAAGCAAAGATGGTGTGAAATGGTGTGCGCAGCATTATGACAGTGGCAGTGTTTTTAAGAGTGGATGAAGTAGTCAGGCATTTGAGTTGAGCGGATGGCATGGTAATGTGAGAGTTGGTGCTGTAGCCCGTAGGTGATGGTTTAAAGACGATTGAGGGGAAGTGGTGGGGCTGTTTCAGCTCTAGTGAGGTGGTAATAGCATTGCCCAGCAAGATGACGTTTGGATGTGGTGGTGACAATCACAACGATACTGTGTACAATGAAGATATATGCGGTTAATACGGACAGGTGACAAACAGCACAGTTAGAAGGAGTAAAACTGGAGCTGACATCATTACCATCATTCCTATTGGCCACCTCATTTGTAAGTGTTGGCAGTGATAGTAGCTGTTCGTCCTTTGGCTGGGAACTAGCTGACATACAGAGGCAGACTGACATAAGTCTCATACAAAGGTAAACATATTGTAATGATAATGTTCTCAGAAGATCCCTGACCAATAGTATTTAGCCTGTCTAGGTTATCCATGCTGTTAAAGGAATATCTGGCACCAATGATAAAAAAAAAGGCATAATAATGAATGAAAAACATCAAAGAACTTTTTAAACAAGGGGTGTCCAATCCTGCTCCTGGAAGGACAATGTCCTTCGAAATTTAGCTCCAACTTGCCCCAACACACTTGCCTGGAAGTTTCTAGTAATCCTGAAGACTTTAATTAGTTGATTCAGGTGTGTTTACTTTATTTAGGATAGGAGCTAAACTCTGCAGGATAGTGGCCCTCCAGGTGCAGAATTGGACCCCCCCGTCTTAAACGATACATTTTTGCCAGATTGCTACAATTCAATTGACTAGAACTAATATTTTTCTATACTAGTGTATGTCTAGGGGAGAAGTTACCCTCTGGTGGACCTGGTTGACTCATCCTCACTGTTACCTTCTCCGCCACGGGTGAGTTTTGAATAGCATCGGATTTGATAAAAGCAGTTTTAGGTGTCAGGTTTAGTGGGGTTTTTTGGGTACCTGGCAACTGTTCTTCAGGGTTATGTGGTTGGTATTCATCTATATGGTTTGGGGTTGTTTTGGCAGTGCTAGCTTGCTGTTTTGTAGTTGTGGAATGTTGTGTTGAGGTGGTGGGTTGGGACTGGTACCAAAAAGTGAGTGGATATATAGAGTGTGGAGTCAGTTCCTGTATGTTTTTGGTAAGAGGCAAATCTTCAGTTGTGGTAATTTGGGATGCAGAATATTCTTCAGGGATAGATGGTTTAGTGCTAAATTTTAGAGGCAAATCTTCAGTTGTAGTAATACGGGATGCAGAATATTCTTCAGGGATAGATGGTTTAGTGTTAAATTTTAGAGGCAAATCTTCAGTTGTAGTAATATGGGATGCAGAATATTCTTCAGGGATAGATGGTTTAGTGCTAAATTTTAGAGGCAAATCTTCAGTTGTAGTAATATGGGATGCAGAATATTCTTCAGGGATAGATGGTTTAGTGCTAAATTTTAGAGGCAAATCTTCAGTTGTAGTAATATGGGATGCAGAATATTCTTCAGGGATAGATGGTTTAGTGCTAAATTTTAGAGGCAAATCTTCAGTTGTTGTAATATGGGATGCAGAATATTCTTCAGGGATAGATGGTTTAGTGCTAAATTTTAGAGGCAAATCTTCAGTAGTAGTAATATGGGATGCAGAATATTCTTCAGTGAAATCGGTAGTCTGCTGTGACACTAATCCATTCTGAATGTTTGCTAAAGTTGTGGGTGAATTCAAAGCTGTGTTTATTGGAAAATGGACATTTGTGGACCGTGACGGTGTTGTTGTTGGTTTGTTGTTTGGCTGTTCAGAATGTGTGATTGTGCTGGACTGGTAATAGGAAGTGGATTTTAAGAAAGTGTGAGTGGTTCGGTGTTTGGACGTGCCTTGTGAACGTTGGGTTGTGCCCAACCGATGCAGCTTGGTACTGGGCTGAATTTTCCTTGTATGGAGACTCTCTTGAGTTAAGGTGTCTTGTTTCTTAGATGGGTAGGGATGCTCCTGGACAGTGCTTGTGGTGCTTTTTTGGGTTTGGTGTAGTAGTGGTTTGGTTGTAGATGAACTAGGTGTTGTTTCACTAAACTGTTGTTGGGCTGTATTCAGGAGCTCTTTGGCTGTATATGGTTGAACTTTAACTGAGATCTGTGTTTTGATGGTATATTTTTGGGTTGTAGTGGGTGGTGGTTGTGTTGTGCAGGTTTGTAGTTTGGTTGTGGAAGGTTCTGGCTGAGTTGTCGTAGGTTGATGTGGGGTTAAACTAGTATGTGGCTCTGTGTGAGGATCTGTTTGGGTAGTGCTAGAGTGACTGGTGGGGTTTTGAGTTCGAACTGGGCTTGTGGTTTCTGGCGTGGCCAGGAAGATAGGTGTGTCAGTGGAAATAAGGGCCTCATTCAAGGCAGGTTGATCATCAGGAGCTGTTGTGGGATTTTCCGCCCCTATTAACGAAACTGGAGAAACAGACACAATATGTATGACAAACATGGAAAGAAAATGGCACAGTTCAAGTACAAAAACAGAAATAAGAAGGCACTGATGTCCATTTGTTGATAATGAGATATTTGGATCTCCTATCATAGAGGTTAAAAGGACATTTTTATGTTTTTTAATTTGAATTAATTTGTATAGAAGAAAAGTAATTATAGTCATTAGTTGAATTTCGTTTTCATAAATGCATGTTTTTTTTTAAACTGCCCAATTCCAAGTCAGCTACCAAAAAGAAGGACAATACAATGCTAAAAAACATTTCCTTCAATTTGTCCCTCTCTCAGGAAAGTCTAATCTGGCACACAGAGTTTTGATAAACGTGAAGGACATTTATTTGGAATTTATCTTGAAAACTGTGACAGGGGACAAGTCCAAGAGGTCCAAATTAAAACAATTCAGGTCACAGAAAAATTTGGTTTAGTCTGTTTTACATAGATGGATAATTAATATGCGCTAACGCAGGTGTACTTGATTTGTTTAGCGTTTAAAGTTGTCTAAACATTTAAAGCTGGAAAAGCAGTGAGAAAAAAAAAGTTTCTAATTTGATGCACAGATATCATTAAAACCTTTTCATGGAGTCAGATGAAATAACATGAGATACATGAGAAAATGTATTGCATTTAATCGAAATCCCTTTGCCACGCGGAAAGACAGTAACGCGCAGAGACTTTCCCCGCTGATCGAATGCCGCCATTGGACCGATTTAGCCGGGCCTTACAATAGAGGAAAAAATTTAGCTATTGAAAACAAGACAGTTTTGAAAATATATGCCAAAAAATTGTTAAAAGAGTTCAAACATCAAGAGACAATGTACATCAAATTATATGTATACTGTGTATATCTCCCCTTTGACACATTTTTGGGCAAATTTTAGACATTAACACAAAATTGGACAAGAATCCACAATGGTCCCATTTATTTACAAGATGATAACTGGAGGTCTATATACATGCTACGTAGAGAGGTAATGTGGCAACAAGGCATCATACAACCTTTGCAATTGTTGCATACTGATTACAAGCAATAAGAAATAGTAGGCAGTATGCAGTAAATACTGTGCAGTATGGTGTGTGAATTATGCCTGTATTCCATTCTGCTAATGTAATATTATGCTTGGCTTCAAAGGTGAGAGAGTGTCATTTACCTGAAGTTTTCCATGGCTTTGGAAGGCCAGTGTGTTTGAGGAGAGGAGCTGCTCTTGTCTGGGTAATGTGGTTTGAGACTAGAAAGTGGCAGGAAAATTCATTACGTATTTATTCATTACGTATTTATTCGTTACTCATATCAGTGACTGTGTTTAGGATGGAAAAAGAAGTCTTTAACCTGGCGCTGGAGGCAAGAATGATGGTTGGCCTGCTAAGACTGGCTTCTGTTTAAAAAAAAACATCCAAGGTTAACAAAAGAAAGAGAAAAGGAGAATAAAAGGTTTGTCCCTTCAGCACAGCTACTTACTTTAACCTTTGCCTGGTTCAGTTCATTAAATGGATCTATTATTTGATCTGTATTTTTTGAGGAAAAAAATAAAAAGATTCATAAAAAGATTCATTTAAGTATCAGTTTTGTGTAGATGGTAGATCAGAATCTGATGAGAAATATATCATATTAAAATCTATGACTCATGACACATGAGAAACACATGAGATTCCTAACGTATTTTTCTCAGAAGAAAAATACTGAGAAACACAAGACTTAGAGGGATAGTTCACCCAAAAATTCTGTCATTAATTACTCACCCTCATGTCGCTCCAAAGCCGTAAGACCTTTGTTCAACTTCGGAGCACAAATAAAGATCTTTTTGATGAAATCTGAGAGCTTTCTTTCGATCCCTCCAAATTTGGACTAAACCGCTCAATTTAAATGGATTATTTTTTACAATCTCTTTATGATTTTTTTGAAGCATCAAAGTGGTAGTTGTGTAGCTGTCATGGAGAGTACAGAACTGGCTCAGATTTCGTCAAAAAGATCCTCATTTGTGTTCTGAAGATAAACGAAAGTCTTACGGGTTTGGAACGGCATGAGGGTGAGTAATTAATGACAGAATTTTCATTTTTGGGTGAACTATCCCTTCAGCAAAAGTCTCCATGCCTCTCCATTTAATATAATTGATATCTAGGGCAAACAACTGAGATATTGAAGTTACCTCAATTTTGATTATTCCTTTCGTCATATCATACTCTTCGTAATATAGAAATTGTGAATATTGTAAAGAGTTTTTTTTTTTTTTTTTACAGCCATATAGAGTGAGACAAAATGGATGATGGTCTGTAGTGGGACACACCAGCTGTGTTATGGATGACTGGCGGGCTCCAGGCTCCACTGTTTTTGTCAGTGTCTGGTCGGACCGCAAACTCATACAGAGCATCTGGTTTGAGGTTGTCGATGACTGTGCTGGTGGTTGGACAGGTCTTGTAGTTCCAGGTATTGCTGGGTTCGTTCTCTCTGTAGCGCACTGTGAACTGTCTGAGAGGAGACAAAAAAAGAAAAACAGACTCTAGAAACTATACCTTAATTTAAAATGGCAGTATTAACAGCCAAATGATGAAACAAATTGATATGGGAACAATTTTGATATGGCACTAATTGGCAAAACCCAGATTTTAGAAATGTATACCCATTTTTTTTCCCAGTTATTTTTTTTAATTAATCTCTCTCTCTCTCTCCTCTTCTGGTAGGCTTTTATGGGTTTGGAGAACAAATTGGTTGTTTTGTAGAGGGCTGAGGTCAAGCTTTCCACTAACTTGTCCAAGGAAGGAGAGTGTGTGTGGGTCAGGTTTTGCCTACATTGTGCAGACCATATGTCCTCACAAGGACAGTAAAACTGAAGTCAGCTGCATTGGAGCGATTAGCCAACAGTATCTATGAGCAAAATTACTAAATAAACATACTAACTGGAGATAGAAAACACCATTAGTTTAGTACAAATACAAAATAAAGAATGTCTCCACCATGATAGAAAATCTGCAGATATATACACACAAACAAATTCCTTTTTTTTTTCCTTTTTCAAAAATCTATGAATTTTATTACTAAATTTTGACTGTTTCCCTTTTTCTTTTTTACTGTTTTTGGTACTGTTTAGTTTATTAAAGCCTGTTGTTTTGCCCCTTGACGTGTGTGATCAGAGTGTCTGGTTGTTTGTGGACCACATGTGCATCTGCACACATCGTCATACCTGCTCTGTGTCTTTTCTGTCAGTAAAATAATTGCACATCTTGAGGGAAGGTCAACAACATTAAATCTGATTAAATCCAGATAACACCCACACTGTTCATGGACATACACACACAGACGCGTTTGGACACATACCCTTCATCAATACAGTCCTCCAGAACGGAATCCATGAATGAGGTGGTTAGTAGTGTCCCCCAGGACAGCAGCACCGACGACTCTGTCACCGAGCCGATCACAACGTTTAATGGTTTTTCTAGATCCACTTTCCCTGGAGGTCACAAGTCAGTAATCAGCTCAAATGTATTGCATACTAGGCCAAAAAATATGGACAATTAAGTCACACTTAATGTAGTTTTTTAACGGTTGCGAAGTAAGTTCTTATTCCAATGGTGAACGTAATTTCACCATGTGCAACATGTTCCTGCATCAACATATTTTTTTATTCACTTAAACAATAATAATTTGGTTAATTACAGTGACAATGAATGAAGAACTCATTATTTGTATACAGCCAATATAATAACAATGTAGAGACTACAATACATTAACTATGAATTAACTATTAATGAATAGTTTTCAATAAATTAGAAATAAATAAATAAATAAATAAATAAATAAATGTTTAAAAAAAAACTTTAAAACTTAAACTTTAAACTTTAAAACTTTGCTTCTATTTTAGATGGCAATTGATTTTGCAATCCTATTACAGTATTTTTTTCACAAATTAAGTAATTGTTTAAAAATATATTAATAAAAAGAAAGTAAACACTGTAATGGCACTCAGTAATCTGGGAAATTTGTGTGCACTGGTAATCATGTTTTTTCCAATAAAGACAAGGTAACACTAATTTTACATACAGTGAAGAAAATAAGTATTTGAACACCCTTCTATTTTGCAAGTTCTCCCACTTAGAAATCATGGAGGGGTCTGAAATTGTCATCGTAGGTGCATGTCCACTGTGAGAGACATAATCAAAAAAAAAAATCCAGAAATCACAATGTATGATTTTTTAAACTATTTCTTTGCAAGATACAGCTGCAAATAAGTATTTGAACACCTGAGAAAATAATTACAGTAGCCTTTGTTTGCAATTACAGAGGTCAAACGTTTCCTGTAGTTTTTCACCAGGTTTGCACACACTGCAGGAGGGATTTTGGCCCACTCTACACAGATCTTCTCTAGATCAGTCAGGTTTCTGGGCTGTCGCTGAGAGTTTGAGCTCCCTCCAAAGATTCTCTATTGGGTTTAGGTCTGGAGACTGGCTAGGCCACGCCAGAACCTTGATATGCTTCTTACAGAGCCACTCTTTGGTTATCCTGGCTGTGTGCTTCGGGTCATTGTCATGTTGGAAGACCCAGCCTCGACCCATCTTCAATGCTCTAACTGAGGGAAGGAGGTTGTTCCCCAAAATCTCGCAATACATGGCCCCGGTCATCCTCTCCTTAATACAGTGCAGTCACCCTTCACATGTGTAGAAAAACACCCCCAAAGCATGATGCTACCACCCCCATGCTTCACAGTAGGGATGGTGTTCTTGGGATGGTTCTCATCATTCTTCTTCCTCCAAACACGGTTAGTGGAATTATGACCAAAAAGTTCTATTTTGGTCTCATCTGACCACATGACTTTCTCCCATGACTCCTCTGGATCATCCAAATGGTCATTGGCAAACTTAAACGAGCCTTGACATGTGCTGGTTTAAGCAGGGGAACCTTCCGTGCCATGCATGATTTCAAACCATGACGTCTTATGCCTAGTTCACACTACATGATTTTAAGCCCGATTTGAGCCCGATTTGCAAATCTTTGAGCTCGCCGACAGGTCAGGGTGTTATCGCGTGCAAATCGCGGGTGATTAGCGCGCGATGAACGCTCGCCAATCTGTTAGTATGAAAGAGCCAACAACGCATCAAAGACGCTCGCAGACGCCTCGCAGACGCGTCGCCGAGCCCAAAAAAATATCTAGCATGCTAGATATCCAGAGCTGTCGCGCGACTCAACCTCACGTGATGTCGAGAGCTACAGCCAATCAGAGCAACTACAGATTAAACATACAAGTATGTGTAGACATAAAAATATAATTACTTATGCTTTTCGGAAGAATATCCCTGTTTGTAATCATAGGTTTTACTAAAATACTTTTAGGAAAAAGGAAAGTCAACTGTATATATGCCGATGTCACAATGTTGATGTTCTGGGTGTTCTTTTTTAAAATGAAGTTGTAGTGTATATATTTTCTCAGAGCTAATCATCGCGCAAACAGTTTGCAGCACTAGTTTCTGTCTGACGCCCATACGCGAGTTGTGTTCTTCTTCCCTGGGTATTGGCGCGCGTGCTGTTTCGCGTCATTTTCGGTTCATTTTATCGCATGATTTTTCGTGAGAAAACGTGGTTTGTGGACAAGATAGAATCGTTGGGTGACAGAGTTGTTGTCAACTCGTGTAGTGCGTTACCTCCTGTTGCGGATCAATCACGTTGTGTCGTGTGGTGTGAACAGCTCAACAACTTGAACACTCCTGATTTCACAGAGAGCAAGTCATGTAGTGTGAACTGCACAGTTCAGCCCGACGTTTTAAAATCATGTAGTGTGAACTAGGCATTAGTGTATTACCAACAGTAACCTTGGAAACGGTGGTCCCAGCTCTTTTCAGGTCATTGACCAGCACCTCCCGTGTAGTTCTGGGCTGATTTCTCACCTTTCTTAGGATCATTGAGACCCCACGAGGTGAGATCTTGCATGGAGCCCCAGTCCGAGGGAGATTGACAGTCATGTTTAGCTTCTTCCATTTTCTAATGATTGCTCCAACAGTGGACCTTTTTTCACCAAGCTGCTTGGCAATTTCCCCGTAGCCCTTTCCAGCCTTGTGGAGGTGTACAATTTTGTCTCTAGTGTCTTTGGACAGCTCTTTGGTCTTGGCCATGTTAGTAGTTGGATTCTTACTGATTGTATGGGGTGGACAGGGGTCTTTATGCAGCTAACGACCTCAAACAGGTGCATCAATTTAGGATAATAAATGGAGTGGAGGTGGACATTTTAAAGGCAGACTAACAGGTCTTTGAGGGTCAGAATTCTAGCTGATAGACAGGTGTTCAAATACTTATTTGCACATGTATCTTACAAATAAATAGTTAAAAAATCATACATTGTGATTTCTGGATTTTTTTTTTTTGGATTATGTCTCTCACAGTGGACATGCACCAACGATGACAATTTCAGACCCCTCCATGATTTCTAAGTGGGAGAACTTGCAAAATAGTAGGGTGTTCAAATACTTATTTTCTTCACTGTACAGCACACAGTGAAAAACGCATGAATATGACATAGTGGGCAACATAGCACAGCATATTTTAAAAACAAGGATCGGCTTTGGCGATATATCGGTTGACCTACCATGTTTCTTACCTGTGCATTTTTTCTTAGGTTCCTCAGGTTTCTTTGATTGTACTGCAATCAGATATTTGGGCTCAGCATCTAGAAAATAGAGGAGAATCAGCTAAATAAACAACGAACTCTATGAAAGAGGGCTAAAGATAAAGACGGTACCTATCTCAGTCTCAAAGGGTTGTCCGTCCTCGGGCAGATGAATTAATTGTTTGGAGAGCATGCTACTGCCATAGCCCAGGATATATCCATCCAGTCTGCTGTCCACGTGGGGCCGAATGAACTTGAATACTATGGTGTCTCCAACAGCGCTGATACGCACCCTCATGTTTTGTCTTGGCACTAGGATTCAAATACACAGGAAAAGTGATGTCAGATTCAGTTCAGTCTCTTACATTTCATAATGACTTCAGCTAGGGATATTAGAAGTCATGTGACTGTATCTACAAAGTTTCTGCCAAGAGATTTGGGATAACAATCAGTCCAGTGTCAGATTTTCCTCTTTCCAAAAGCTAAGCTTCTACAGTGTAACTGAAAGTGTTTTGGTCATGCGCCCATGCGCTTGCCGGCAGCGATGTCTCCCACACAAACATCATGTTCTGCCATTAAAGTTACCTAGTTTTGCGAACTATGACAACAAAACACAAACACGTATAAGAATCCCAGTGCAGGACATCTGTGGTTTGTTTCTCATAAATGTGTGGTGCGTTTCTGAAGAATAAATGATGAAACAGTGTCCTATGCCAGAGAAAGTGGTTACTGCTGTGAGGGAAACCCCTGGCATTGAGTACAGAGCTCCAGATCACACAAACAACCCATTTATTACATCAGAGCTGGTTTCTGTATCACTCCCAGAGGAATCAGCAGATAAACTGCTGTGTTTCAGAGAAATGTCAGAAACCATGTGTGGGTGTAACTTGAGAAAACACTTGTTGCATGCTTGTTTGTTTATTGTTAAACATAGTCATCCATAGAATATGAAACTGAAGAATGATTTCTTCTAGACGGCAGTGAGAATAAATGGAAAACAAATTAAGACTTCTGCTTCTCGCATATTTCTCCTTTAGAGTTTCAAAAGAGATCACATCATTGTCATAGATTTGCCAAGACCCCAAAGCAAAAAAAAAAAAAAAAAGCTTAAAGATTCATCATGAACTTAAAGATTTCTCATCAAATTCTTCAAAAACCAAATTATCAGAGCTACACTGCTATTCAAAAGTTTGGAGTTGATCATGTTTTTCAAAGGTCTTACCAAGGGTGCATTTATTTGAAAAACAAAAACAAACAGTAATATTGTGAAATATTATTACCGTTTAAAATGTTCTATTTTTATACGTTTTAAAATGTAGTTTATACTTTATATAAGAAATGTACTGAAAAAAGGAATAAAGCTGAACTTTCCAGCAACCATTAGTCCAGTCTTTAGTGTAACATGCTCCTTCAGAAATCATTCAAATATGCTGACGTGGTGTCCAAATATAATTTCTTATATCAATGTTAAAAACACTTGTGCTGCTAAAAGGGATAGTACACCCAAAAATGGTGAGTCATTAATTACTCACCCTCATGTCATTCCAAATCCAATAGACTTTCGTTCATCTTCGGCAAAACAAATGAAGATCTATTTAATCAAATCGGAGCGATTTTTGTCCCTCCATTGACAGCTAAGCAACTACCACTTTGACACTTCAAGATGGTAAAACTAATCCAAATGAACTGAGTGGTTTAGTCCACATTTTACGATCACTTTATACACTGAACAGATTTAATTTAGGCTTTTATTCACATATAAACATTCATCAGTTGTGGTAAATTGTCAGTTGTGGCATGTTCGCTTGATGTGCAAGAACCATGAGGTTCATTCTCATGTTACGCAGCACGTTTGAGCTTCTGCAAGAGGTTTGTTCTCACGGGTCAAGCATGTTCGGTTGACAGTCCCGGCGCCATGGGCGGGCATTGGGGGGCCCGGCCCGCCCTGTGAGTCACTAGTGCCCGCCCTGAGCGAGTCTCTCCCTTCACCAACTCCATGTCAAGTCCCACCAGTCTTGTTTGCACAATATCTTTTTTTATCAATAGGCTACTGTTATCAAAAGGTATCTTCCTGAATAAAAATAAAAATGTGTTTGGTCTGATTTTTTAAAAATTGTAAACGGATTGATTGGTTTGTCGATAGTGAGCGCGGACATGCATGATAGCGGAGTCTTTGAGTCATTCATTCAAACGTTTCGTTCAAACGCCACAGAGAAATGCACATTTCATACGGATTACATGCAGAGAGCAGTCTATAGTCTGTTTTCTTTCGTTTTGAATTGTTCTGTTTAAAAGTAGACATGTCTGTGAGAGAGGCTTCCTTATACGCTGAGTTTCGGTTAATTTGAGACGAGCTGCAGTTCACGCGCCGTCGACTCCGTTTCATCATTATCGTCTGCTATTTAGCCTACTTCTTATTTATTAAATCCAGGCAATTGGTTGATGAAACATTGATTAAAATTAAAATACAATTAATACAAAACGAAATTCACTTTAAAGAAAGGTTGCTTTCTGTTTGATGTCTCTATGAAAGTTTTAAAGCATCTTTTAGTGCCGCTTTCAGAGCGCTCACGTCCGTATCATTGTTTTTTCCTCATAAATGCGAACACGAAAAATAAAATGAAATTAATATTTTATGCTCTGTGGAGACTACTGTTAGCCTACTCACAATTTGTATTCTGAATACGTAATACGTTGTATTCAGGTACTTTGAATGAGTGTTTATGCTTTCGAGGTTTTTAAATAAGCTTGATGTGTTTGGGAAGATGTTTATGTTTTGTTGACGTCGAGTGTTTTCGGTATTAGGCTATGTCGTTTTTTTGGCTAAACAGCACAAGATTTTAATTAACGTTATAGGCATTCTGTTTGTGCTGCGTGATTTAAAGAAAAGTGCGCTCTTGCTCACACGATCAGCATGGTGATCTGGTGTTTTCTCCTAAATAAAAGCTCAAGGGTTTATTTCTTACAAGTGAAGAAATTAGGACAAAAGTATTGTAATTTTCCTATTCTATAGCGTAATATAAAATACAATGTAATGTAGACTGAGACTATATCATAACTAACTAGATGTTTGAGCCCTCTTTAGGTACAAGTCAATGCTTTTTCTTTGCTCAATGTGCACAGTTCATGGGTCGAAGCCGGTTGAAGCTCTTAATTTTGAGCTCTCAATGTGCACCAGATTGATGCATTTAACCTTAAAATGTACAACATTTTCTTGCGGGGGAGCATGCCCCCGAACCCCCCTAGGGACACAGGTCCACACAACATGCCAATTTATTTATTTTTTTTTAAATAATAATTCACAGCACCCACTGATCACAATTACTTCCAGCGGCCCTGAAAACACCTCTCAAAATACTTTAAAAAAAATTTGTGACGGACGAAATTTGCGCAGGCAGTGTTGTGTAAACGTGATGCAGTGTGCAAGATCGAACCTTTAGCGTCAGTAGCCTATTATATCTATCGATCATTACCTATCATAATCGATTCATGTTATTATGCAATGAGGTTGTTTTCATTTGTGCCCCCCTAAAAAAAATGAATGCCCGTCCGTGAATTTGTGTCTGGCGCCGGGTCTGTCGGTTGAGCTTCGATTTATGTTCGCTGATCACTGACTACGTTTACAAGCTGTCAATATTCGTGTTATGGTCGGGTTAAGGACACTATTCGGGTTTCTGAAACATTCGGAATAACCCGTTTACATGCGTGAGCAGAGAGAGTTACTCCTGTATGGAATTTGTTGTAATCAATTGGCAATATCCCGACGTAAAAGGCGACTGGACGTACGGACAACTTTCTGAGACGCAATATGCGTCAGATCCGATTCTTCTTCCTGTATCCAAAGACAACAACAGCTGCAGCAGCAGCACGCGGATAATGAATAGTTCGGGGCAGATAGCGATCGCCTTTGAAATAGATCGAAATTAATTTCCTCCTTGCTCCAAAAGTATGGTGCTGTGCTGCGTCTCGCCATGTTTACCTCTACTTCTTGTTTACTTCCGGTACACTGCACGCGGGTTTTTGTATGCGCCAGACGGAAGTTCCTCTACTCAAAAGACAAAGATTCCTTGCGAATAGAACATGCGCAGAACCCAAATCAATGTTCCTTTTGATGGGGATATGCCGATACGCGTTTACATGACCAAATATTCGGGTTAGAAAAGGGGTACCCCAGGTATAATATTCGGGTTTTTAAAAACCGGTATATGAGGATATTCGGGGTTTTGCCGGTGTTTACATGGCCGTGCGCGACCGGGTTATTGCTAATATTCCGGTTTTGAACGGGTTATTGGCTGCATGTTACGTAGTGAATGTCATCATTCGTGTCTCTTCAGAAAATTTGGACTTAATGGCTCAATTAATATGGATTAGTTTTACGATCTCTTTGCGACTTTTTGAAGTCATAGTGGTAGTTGTGTAGCTGTCAATGGAGAGTACAGAACTGGCTCAGATTTTATTAAAAGAATATCTTCATTTTTCTTCATTTTTGAGTGGAAGGACAAACATCATGTTTTTGTGCATGTATCTTTAATGAGAATGAGTTGCTGCTCCCCACCTACAACTCATGCCTTGGATACTCTTCCAAAACTAAAATCTGTTTGGGGCATGCGTTTTAAAGCCGACATGTGCTGGTATTCGGTAATAGGGGAGACCGGGTACAGTTGCAACACTTTTTGCATTTGGCTCTGTTACTCAGAAACGGTTTGGATTAGACAAACCAATTGTTTATACAATAGCCTAATCTTACATCTTTCTGTTAATAGTCTAAACCATTTAAAGATAATTACAGAATCTACATTTTTCACAATTTGCATTTGAATGTAAGGAGTCAGATGTTGCAACTGACCCCGGGCCCGGGTACAGTTGCAACATTGTTTGGGGATGGTTGCAACATGTTACAAATACAATATATTACAATATATGTCAGTGTTAGCAAAATTATTATTATCAAAAAATGTAAGTTATAATAATATTAGTGTTATTTATTCATCAGCTTTGATTAGATGACAATTATAGATTTATCTAGATGAGTAGGCCTTAGCCTATGTGCAGATGTCAAATATTCAAACTGATATAGGCTAGTATAAAATACAGTAGGCTTTTAGTGACATAGGAAGAATGGAACAACTTGTGAGGCAATTAACTTTTATTTAGCCTATTATCATGTAAAACATTTTTTAAAAACTATTTTATATTATCATTTTTCATTTTAGCAATATTTATGCATTGTTGCAACTGTCCTTGTTCCTGTCAGCCATGATAAAACCTCATGTGCTAGCTAAACAAGGCTACCTTGATACATGCTAACCATCCTAGCTTAAAGTGAACATATCACTCATTTAAACCATATAAGTTTGAGCTGAATCACAAAAACACTGACAACAGTATAACAAAAACAAAGCTCAAGAAAAGAAATACTTTCATGCCTCAAAAATAGTTTTTCGACAATAAATCCTGGAGCAGCTCAGGAATCTCCTTGATTTCTCTCTGCAAGGTGGGGCATCCAACTGAACATGTGCAATGTGAGTGTCATCACTCTAGCTCAGGGATGGGCAACATCAGTCCTGGAGGGCCACTGTCCTACAGAGTTTAGCTCCAACCCTGAAAAAATCACCTGCCTGTAACTTTCTAATCCTGAAGACCTTGATTAGCTTGTTCAGGTGTGTTTGATTAGGGTTGAAGCTAAACTCTGTAGGACAGTGGCCCTCCAGGACCGAAGTTGCCCATCCCTGCAGCTTGTTTCTGATTGGAAAAAAATGACATGTTGCAACCATCCCCTGTTGCAACTGTCCCCGGTCTCCCCTACGATATATGCCGATTATGAACATGCACGATATTTTTATTGTGGGCACTTCAAAATATCAAGAATATTTATTTATTACGAATCATTCCAATTTTTCGAGAGTGTTTTATGAATACTTTACACATCAACCGTTTATATCGCTGCTGAGCCAAAGAGGCTAAACAAGCCCAACACTCACGAGAAGCGCATGGCGAAACCATGGGCGAAACCCCGGTGAAGCAGACGCACTGAATGAAAATGCACATTCACAGACGATGCATAAGGGTCTTATCTAGCAAAACGATCGGTTATTTCTAAAATAAATAAATAAAAAACGAAGTTATATGCCTTGCTCTGTTCTGTGATCCGCGGTCGTGACTCTCCTGTTCGAACTCGTTCATCAAAATGAACGAATCTTTTTTTCGAGTCATTTCGTTCATTATGTTCGTTGAATGAATGAAATGACTCAAAAAAAGATTTGTTCATTTTGATGAACGAGTTCGAACAGGAGAACAGAGCAAGCCGAGCATTTGTGCTAATAAAACTTAAACTTTTTTATTTCTTTTAGAAATAACCGATCGTTTTGCTAGATAAGACCCTTATGCATCGTCTGTTGTCGTTTAAAGCCATTTGAAGCTGCACTGAAACTGTCATATGGACCTTGGACGGTTTGGCTACCAGTAAAGTCCATTATATGGAGAAAAATCCTAAATGTTTTCATCAAAAACCTTAATTTCTTTTCGACTGAAGAAAGAGAGACATGGACATCTTGGATGACATGGGGGTGAGTAAATTATCAGCAAAAGTTTTTTTAAAAAGTGAACTAATCCTTTAATCTGTTTAAAACATTTGTTTGCTTTATACAATTTTGTGTATTGTATTTAAATGTTCAGTTCTTTTAGTTGTTATAATAATAAGTTATTAAACCTGTTACAACAACATAATACCGCATACTGTGATAAAAGCTTCAGCAATTATTGCAACATGAAAATGTCATACCGTCACATGCAGGGCACATATCTGAAGCACACACAGAGAGCCGGCTGTCAGACAGCATGTCCCATGAGTGTTAAACTAAGTTCTCTTTCACGTCTTCTTGCGCTTAAACTGTCAAATACACACAAGGCTATTTCAAACACAAAGTTCACAAAAACAGTAGGTTATGTCTGTGAGAACAGCAGGGAAAGTCACTCGCTGCTCTTGACTGAATAACTTTAGTAGCTTTAATAAGAATATAAGAATACATTTATATTACACAAGAATTCACTTACTTGTGTTGTGTAGTTGGATCACTACTACACTACAACTTGAAAGCTGCTGTTAAATGCTCTGGCGAGGAGATAAACATGGCGGAGTGTGTACAGCTCACTCAGGGCAGAGTCCTCCAAATAGAGGTCTCTGCAGACGGTAATAGGAGTTCCCAGATCAGGGGGCGAGGCCATAAACAGAGGGGCGTTTTCAACCGCGTTACCTGATTTGCCCACGTCACAGTGTGGGTAGGTCTTAGGGGTGGGGTCGGGAGAAGGGCATAATTTTCATTGCATGATTTATAAACACCCACCAGTGTGAAAACACCCACAAATTTAGAAACACCCACTTTTGTTCCGCAGAGACCTCCTACTCGAGTCTGTCAGCAGTTGTGGGTGGGGCGTGTGCATTGTGACATCACATTGCATAGAAACTATGATTTATGGTGATTAAAAAAAGAGGAGTGGGTGGATTTTTATCATGTAAAAAGTGAATTTTGCACAATAGATCCCCTTTAAGTTCCCTGAGCTATGAAGAAGCAACATCACCAAAAGAAAAAAATCCTTTGGAAAAAGTATGTAGGCCTACAACATGACAACAATGAAATTACAGACTGGCAGACAGACTTTTTTTTTATTTTTTTTATCCTTATTTGTATTTTCTATATACTATGTTAAGGTGCTTGTCTGTTGTCTGAGAAGACATGTTGTACCAGGCCAATTAGGGTTGTTAATAATAATAAAAGCGAACTTCAGTGATCTTACAAAAAGGTGGGTGGCCTCGGGAAAATTAGTCAATGTTGAGGTGTGTTAAGGAGCGGTCACACTACACTTTTCGTTTCATTGGCTTCCATGCACATACGAATGGGGGACAGGAAACACAAGTTCAAACGAAGAAGTTTCACATTCCGTTGTGTTCCAAAATTCTAATTTGTTGAACTCTGACAAGCAAATTCATATCACGAGAAGACGAGTGACCAATACGCTGATTTCCCGTAACCGCAAAAAATGAAAGTAAGTAGCCTAAAGATAAACAATAATGCCTTGGACTACCAACCTGAAGCTGCTGCCACGATTTACACTATTGGATGTTAATATCCAATATAGGATATGTATATAGTTTTCTTCCGACCGGAGACATTCTCTGCCGGAGCCTCGCTTTCGATTTCAAAATAACGGCTGCGTGAAATTCCAGTAGACCAAATAATCCAGACAATATGATCTGTTTAAAATTATAAGTGATCTAGGAGCTTTATACGGATCCCATTGAAAACACAGTAAGTCTATCCCTCACAGCCTCACTTTCATACCTGTCATGGCGCTGGTCTGAATAAGGTCTATAGAATATTGATATGCCGCAGAGTGACCTTTTAACTAATTTAAAGTAATGCAAACTTTAAATATGCAGTGTTGCTGTAGAGTGCAAATTTTTATGTAGCCTATTATATGGTTGAATTATGTTTTTTTGTTGTTTTTTTTTAAAGATGCTGCACGACTTGACATCATTTTGCAAACGTTACAGTGCCTGTAGAAATTTTGCGTGCTCATATGACCACAGCTTTACAATAAGACACCACCATATGATGAGCAGCTCAATGCTTAATGGCATTATTTTTTTTATTATATTATGCTTTATGTCTGTCTGCACAACTTGCAACAGTCAAGGGTCTTTTTACATGCACATATAGGCTACAAGTACTTTTTGATATCGCACAAAGGAAACTAAAAGTAAACTAAATTAATCCACATTCAACCAACGCCCATGTACTCAGCTTTCATGAACTCATTTTTTTTAAACAACCCCACTGCACAGATTCAAGCTTTAACAGGAAACAGATATGCAGACAAAAGACCTGCCTCCTGATGTGACCTTGTATTTGCTGCCAATAAAAGATATAAACACACACAATATTTGTTTAGCAATTTCAGTAGAATCCATTGCTGAAAGCCAATAAGAATTAATTCAAACCTTCAAATAGACTCTCAAAATGTTCACTGTTAATATAATACAAATTATTTACTGATTAAACAAAAACACGATCAATTAATTATTTCAATGTACTCCTATAAAATAGTCACAATTGCAGCAAATTATTGCATTATCCCAAACGCAAATAAAAACATTCAGATATTGACAACAGCTGAGCTTGCATCCTTTAACCAGCACCATGCATCCACAGCATACCAGGCTTACGACTTCATAATATTCCATTACATTAGGCATATGCAGTCTTCTCTCTGCATGCAATTCATTTTAAAAGTTGCATGGTTAAGCATTTCGATTTTTTCCCCCTACTCATCATAAATATTAATTTGATTATTTGAACTGAATATTGATATTTTTCATATGGTTATTGTCTGAATATGTATATTGAACTTGTCTAGAAAGTTGAATTGCTTTGTTTTGGTACCTGTCAGTGTGCTTGCGGAGGTCTGTCTCAGCAGCAAGATCTCGCAGAGGAAGAGGAGGAGGAAGGCTTGCATGTTGTCCTTTTTTCCTCAGAGAAAACACAATACAGAGCTAATTTAGTCCACTCAAACCTCTTGTCTTTAAAATTCTACAGTTGTTCTTTCATGAATCATATGTTTTCTCCTTGTCTTTTAAAGTGATCTCAGATCAGGTGTCAATGGACACTCTCTGTGAGAGAAACTGTGGTATGATTTTGTGTGTTTGGAAATGGGTGTGTGTGATTGTATGACTGCACCATCTATGCTGGATTATTAACAAGAGGGAGGGACCCTATGATGTCACTGTTATTGTTAAACCTTTAGATTATCTCTCTCTCTCTCTCTCTCTCTCTCTCTCTCTATATATATATATATATATACACACACACACACACCATTTTGGCACTCTCTTTTTTTCTTAGCTGCATCTTTTCCTCTGCCTCACTTTGTGCGTGTGTGTTCAACTCTATTTAAAAATCATTAAGTAGTTGCTGTAAGAAATTACCAAGCAGGATTTGGGACCCTAGAAAGAAATGCATTTGTGGTGCAAATATTTCCCAAATATTTTTTATAATGTTTATATTAATTATGCATTATTTACTTTTATTAAATATGCTTACAGAATAAAGCAAGTAAATCCGTGATAAACAAATCTATTACAACTAGGTAAACGCTTGTTAGCTATAGTAAAATCAAATAATTATAAAAAAAAACTGTACTAAGTCAAAATACATACATAATACGGATGTAAGAATTTAACAAAGATACTAAACAAACAATTGTTAACAGAACGATACATGGTGTTCTCAAAAGGAAATTCCTCAGTCACAAATACAAGGAAATGTGAATTACATACGACATACAAGTATAATTCTTATTAGAAACACATGTAAAAAATAATGGCAATTTGCTGAAAAAGAAATCTGGAAGGCAAGAATGAAAACCTTGAATGAAAAACTTCTTAAAATAGGACTGTTAAGTCGTTGCCTTTTTTTTTTTTTTTTTACAGTGTGGCTGTTCAAAATATAATGTAATACCATATGTTACCCATTTCTCGGACTAAATCTATTTAACCGCAGCTAAAGGAGAAAAACATGAAGAAATGTTTGAAGACTGGAATTCATTCATTAATAAAATGAACATGTTAAAAATTTTAATTTTTTATTTATTTATAGCATCTATGTAACAGTGTTCCGGGCTTCTGATGATTTACAATATAACAATAATTGTTTCCAGGAAATTATTTGTTTTGTTTGTACGGTCAACTGTCTAGAAGGCTTTTGAACTTGTCATTCTCAGCAATCTGTCTCCTATTAATAATTCATTATGGTTCAAACAAACAGTAAGGCATCTTTAAAAATGTACAGTTGACAAATCATTGTGACCAAACAAATGATTATAATCTGCTGGAGTTTTTACAATGACAGTTTTACTGCTAATGTCTTTGCGGTGAATGCGATGTTGAAACCAGGGTAAGTTCAAGCTCAGTTGCGTATTTACCTCATTTAATAGTTTAAAAATTGTATTAATATTGGTCTACACCACCGTTCAAAAGTTAGGGGTTAAGATTTGTTTGAATGTTTTTTTCAAAACTACAGTAAAAACTTTTGTGAAATAGTATTATAATTTAAAATAACTGCTTTGTATTTTAATATTCCTACGATCACAAAGTTTATTTTTCTTAACAGCCATTACTTCAGTCTTCAGTATAATATGATCCTTAAGAAAACATTATAATATGCTGGTTGTAAATAATTATTTGAAGAATATAAGAATATAAAGTTAAAAAGATCAGTATTTATTTGAAATATTGTTTTAGCAACAATGTAAAAATCTATGTCAGTTTGGATTGAATAAAAGTACTAATTTCTTTTTTTAAATTAAAACTACTGACCCCAAACGTTTGTTATGGTGTATGGTTATGGTCCTGACACACTTTTAAAAACAAAATGAATTTTATTTAGTTGTTCTGGTTAAATTCAGCTTAATGCTTACTTGCTAAATATCAAGTAATCTTGTCTTCGTCTTGTCGGATTTCATTTATATGTTGTCAAACATACAAGGATTTTGGTCACATTTGTCAAGATTATTGTCAAATAAAATCTACAAAGCAAATCTAGCTATATTTGGCTGCATTAAAAGGGTTTCATAACAGATTTATACCATATGTTATAACACGTAGGCCTATTTTAAACAGTGCTACATGAGTCATGACAGCATTTTATTTACTCACTGTTTTTGTAGTGACCAGAAGTTTTTCTCTTTTTTTCACCCCTCCTCACTCTTGGAGGTGTTTCAGGATAAATAATTGAAAATTCAGCACAGATGTTTCATTATAAAAATGCCAACTACATCACAAACACAAAACCCAGCCTTCAGTTGCAGAGGACCAGTCGTCTAAATATGAATATGAATAATATATTCATGAATTATACTGTGTATACAATAACAGGGGGCCAGGGACTTTTCAGCTTAATCGTATGTGTGACAGATCGCTTAATATGAGCGGATCAATCTTTCCACATTGTTTTCAGCGTTTCTGCTTTTGGCAGCAGTCACATGTTTAAGAGTCGTGCTTTGAGATGTCAGGGAAACAGGGATCACCTCTCTTCTATACTCTCTGTCTGTTTTCTATCAGCTCTCCGTCGTTGTTTGTTTGACTTGCCAGTGCCTATGGCAGATGTACAGGACTGTATCTTTCAGACTCCAATCAAGAGGAAGTTGCATTTATGATGGAAACTGATTGCATTCATCCACTTTGGGCATGAGACGATCTGATCATGGGACCCCTTGCAGAGGGACAAAACTTTCTGGTAATTATTCTGCAGATGCCTGTTTTTACCTTGGGCACATTGATAAAGCAATGTGCCAAGAGGTGTCTAAGAAATTAGGTGAATTAAGATTAGTCTTCCATACATTTCCAAGGTATAGCTGGATTTCTTTGCAAATAAAACCGCTGCCATTACAAATCTGAGCTCTAGCAGCTCAGAAATGACATTATCATATGAGATATAGATTTGGCCATATACCAACCTGGGGATTTTTGAAAAGATTTAGATATTTGTTAAATGTTAAGTGTGCCTTATCAGTCTTAATTTTATATTCAAATTGGTAAAAAAAAAAAAAAAAAAGGTGTATTCTCTTTTATGCTCTGTTATGCTGCTTAATATCGCAAACTGGTATAACGTTTGGCTGCAGTAAACAAACACTATTTAATAATAAATTAAAGGAGAAACTCATAAAATGCAACCATAGAAACTAACAACCAAAGAAACACAGGCAAACAGGACCCCAGAACAGAACCACACTAAAACACAATGACACTAAACATAACCCTGATATTACACCAACATCCCAAGAGGAGCGTCCTCATGCCATAACTACACAAGAAGTCCATATGAGGGAGGGAGGGGGCTCTAGAGGTAGACGAGGGGCTAGCGAAGGGCAGGAAACAGGAGAAGATGATGCCCTGGAAGAGACCAGGGCAACGATAATGGTTGGACAAGCTAGGAAGGAGACGAAAACAGGAAAGCCTGGTGGAAACCCAGAGAAAAGCCAGGATGAAGGCCCACGCCAGAGTCAAGGGAGGGAGAAGCCATGGTCGATTGACAAACGAACACAGGGGGCCCACAGACTGAGACAGAGCTGATGGAGGTGGAGACACAGGTGCAGACGATGAGACCGGGCGACACAGATAGATCTGGAGTCAAGCATCCGACGGGGAGCCAGGATGCCAGAATACTGAGGCGGCGACGATGGGACTGAGGACCAAGGTGGAGCCGGAGGGATGGCAGAGCCCAACGGAGCCGAAGGGGTTGAGGGACGAAGCGCAGTTGAAGGCCTAGAGATTCCTGGCACATGGCGAAGCTGGAGGGACAGAGTATGGTGGAGCCATAAGGACAACGGCCCCATGTGGAGTCGAGGGAGGGAGGAGCCACGGTGGAGCCAACTGGTCGACAAGCCGAGGTGGCTGGCAGTTGGCAGCTGGAGGTGGAGCCAGGGGATCCCCTTGCCAAGTTGAAGCTGGAGACCAGCAGATGTGAGGCAGATCCACGCAGTAGAGTGGAGTCAACAGAGGGGGAGCAGAGGGACTGAAGGGAGCCAGTGGAGGCAGGGGCGAAGAACTGGCAGTCTTTAGTAGAGAAGGTGGGAGAGGGAGGCTGGGTGGGATCACTGGAGACTTGGAGCTGAGCAGAACCAGCAGAGATGCAGGACACTTGGACCTGGGTGGGACCAGCGGCGATGGGAGATTAAAGGGAATGTCCTCTTCCAAATCCTCATAATAATAATTCAGAGAGGCCAGGTCTAGCTCACCCTCAGCGCAGGGAGTGTGGGC
Source organism: Semotilus atromaculatus (assembly GCA_031834385.1). NCBI lineage: Eukaryota > Metazoa > Chordata > Actinopteri > Cypriniformes > Leuciscidae > Semotilus > Semotilus atromaculatus. The sequence continues at coordinate 29,586,091 of JAULUF010000055.1, forward strand.
GAGGCTTCCATCCATCCCCTCGTACTCCACGAGCATGCCTACTGAAACACACAGTGGTGTTGTCTAATGCACCAGGTCAGACATTGGGCATGGGCTCCAGGGCAATAGTCTGTTCGTGTTCAGTCTTTCTCTCTGGCTCTGGTCCGGAGTGGGGCTGGTGTGATAAACTTCTACCAGTCAATTCTTACAATAACCATTCTGTGGATAAATTCAAGCTGGATGTGTCTACCTTTAACTCTTGCAGGTCGCATTAACTTGGTCAAAATTGTTATTCTTGATGCCTTTTGCGCTCATTTCTATAGGGGAATAAACCTGCTCGTCTAAAAAAATCAATCCTGTAACTTCCCAAGGCTAAGGGAGGCCTCACACTTCCCAACTTCCAGCAATATTACTGGGCCTGCAACATTAATAAACTTCTCTTTTGAAACAAGGATAACTACTCTGACAACTGTCCACCATGAGTGCATACAGAAACTTTGTTGAAAAGTACTCTTTACTCTATTGGTTGTTCTCAACTTCCTTAAATTCTAAGCACGGTCTCAAATAATCCAGTAGTCACTAGTTCCCTCAAAATCTGGGTTCAATTTAGAAAACATCATGGTTTACATAGAGGCTGAGGGAAGTTATTATTCAAAAGAAATACCTACTCAAAGTATGCAATTTCAGGTCAATTACCAATACAGCCACTCTTTATGAGTGAGTCATTGAATCATTTACTCAAACGATTCATTAAAAAAACATCACTAATTCATTCAGAAATGAAATTGTCTGTGTTTATGAATTACAAACTATTTTCGTTAACAGAGCAAAAAAATGTACAATGTGGTGTTGGTCTGAATTTCAAAATGTTTAAATAATCTTTTGAATAATTATAAAGAATATGTAGTATGATATGAATTAAATGATACATGTCTAGTTTAGTGTCAATGAAGGGGTGCTTAAGAGACCAACCGATTGGACTATGGTGGTACAAAAGATAAAACAAGTTGGGAAACAGTGGATTATCAAGCCTCTTGCCTGTGTGATGGTTTGGTGCAGATGATTGTGTGTGTTTTGCTCTCCAGCTGTGATTGGCTCAAAGGGAGAGTAGTGCTGAACCAAATTAACTTCATGTTCCTGTAGAAGAAATTTTGGTCACGACACAAAACAACAAATATAAACAGACACACATGGCATACCAATCAACAAACAGACAAAAACACAAGAAAAAACTAAGGTGTGGACAAAATATGTTTGCATAAACCACTAAAATTACAAGCACTTATCAGCCCACACAGAAGACAAAATTGACTGTAAAGTTTGGTCATTGGTTGCCCTTGACATCACCGATCAGTGGTGTTAAATGCTGTGAAAAATTTTATGTGCATGTGTTTGTGTTTTTTTTCAAAGAAAGAAAAAGTGACTAAACACAGCTGTTGGCCGCATATGTGTATTTGGGGGACTGATGAATTCTACTCAGGAGGATGATTCATTATTAACAATGCCAGAAAAGTCTAAGCACACAGAATCACTAGGACTGTAACACTGACAAATATTGTACAAGCATGCCCTGCAGCAGGAGGACGTTTATCAAATTTATCACTAGATGCACACCAATTACTGGAATCATCTTTTTCTGCGACTGTCTCCGGCACTCTCTCAAGCAAAGACTCGTAGTTTAGCAAACTATAGCCTACTTTCACATTCTGTCATGGACATAATGTGTTCTTATTATGTGTTGCCGTTATTTTATTAAACAAATCCATTAAAGTATAGTGAAGGGGGTGAATTTCCCTCTTTTTGTATTAGGCTACATAAGTCTACTGAATTAGAAATCAAACGTTGCGTCCAAAATCGCGTACTGTCCGAGTAGGTAGCTACATTTGAATTTAAATTTACTTCTCTACCATTAAAAAAGTATGTAGGCCTACTATATAGGCTAGTCATGTGATCTACCAAGAGTCAGTTGCATCACTTCACATCCATTCTTAAATCCCCTCCAGTGGCTTCACAGGATAGTAGTAGGCTAAATTGTCCATCTAATGCAGACTTCAGAATCCCGGCAGAAGTAGGTAATCTGGGGACTATTCAGCTACAGTTTTTCGCATAGCATATAGTAGCCTAGGGAAGTTTTCAAATTCGGATCCTGCGATTTTCTCAAAACCAGTGTATCTATTGGTTACAGGCAATGTCAGTATTTGGTAAGCCTATCTGAGAGGTGACTGAGGGTCTGACCGATGTCACGAATGAAGTTAACTGTGTTTACTCATTTAGCCCAGATTTGTACTTGTTTTTTAAAAATAATTTAACTTTATTCTTCATTTTATTCTGCTGTTCTTATGATATATGTATGAGAAATGTAAAGACAACTGTGTTTAAGGTCATGATGGTCAATAAGGGGTTGACATTTTTTTTTTCAAAGTTGACATTTATGTGATTAAAATCGAGTCGGCGTCGACTAGTTTCTGAATTTATTATTGAAAAAATTAGACTGAACCTTGATAAAATGAGATTTTGTAAGATAGGATAAGAATCCTAAATCAATTTAAGATTTGTTTCTGTACTACGAATTTGTGAAAAAACCTAAATTAACTTGTCAGATCTTAACTTAAGACTTAAGAAGTTTCTGTAATAGGCCTTCGCCCCCTGGTCTTCATTGAGCATATCTCTTTGGTATTCTCTAGTGACTATGTGTGCTGCGCAGTAGGCCTAATATGATGATTAATAGGTGTTTCGCACCATAACAGTTTACTATTCCTCTCCAACTAGCTGGTGTGTGGTGAGCTAGCAGCCTATTTTCCCATGTTCGAATATTTCTTCGTAGGCCTATAGCCAATGTTAAAACTAGTATGTAAAATTAATTAGCATGAATAATAAGCAAAGATTACCAGCCATTTCCAAGACCACCTAAAATCATTGTAAGTCCGTCAATCAAACGGTTGTACGGTAATTACAAAATTACAATGTTAAGTGATTCCAGCAAATGAGACTTCAATACTATTGTTTCTAAACGTTTGTCCATGTTCTTGTTCAATAAAAAAGAAAAAAATGTTTTTAAATTCTGCTGATTCACCACTAGAGGGCGCTAATCTTGTGAACCCCCGAGAGATTGTCTAATGGTTTTAACTGATCTTGGGTCAGTTTTATAATGTAGGCTAATCAATTGTAATGCTAACTAATCAATTTGAGTTTGTTTATAACATAAAAAGGAATGATATTGTTCCTAATTGGCCTAGTTTGCCAAGTCTAAGAACACATTAAACAGCATTACACATTAATGAAACAAAAACAAAACAGAAATTATACATATAGGCTACTCTTTATATTTAATGATATTTTTGGTAGATTCAATTTAATTAATCGCCATCAGCCAAACAGATACTCACTAGTCCGCTTTCACAGCCTCGTTGTGTTTATAATTATGCTCTTGTAAACTACTAGAACTCAAATTTTCAGGGAAAATGTTTTTTTTTTTTTACAAAAATAAAACCTAACGAAATTTTCAGAAGCTTATTGATAGTGACGTTGAAGTCATGCGACCATGGTAGCCTACGCTTAGCTTTTGCTAGGCTACCGATTGTATTTATGCTTCAAAGTTAATTGAAGTTGTGTTCATTTGTGAAGATTATAAAGATAAACAAATAGTGTAAGAATCATAAGCTTTTGTTAGTCACATACCTTATTTAATACAGTAATACAAAAGCCAATGAAAAAAATCCTTTTGGGTTTTTGTGTAGGGAACCAGGGTGAGGCTTCACTTGAATTAGAGATTCGAAAAGCTAAGTTTCTCCCATCACTACTTACAAGAACTGTTGCAACATCAATAGAGTGTAAACACTCTCTCATAACCAATGCAGAACCTAAAATAGAGCAGCATAATGAATTTTACAACAGCCACCTGATCATGTAGCCTGTGATACATTGACACTTTAAAACCCCAAACAACGCCCTCTAGAGATTAAATTCTGAAGTGTAACTGCAAGTTATTCAATTAAACTTGACATGTTGACAAAATCACTGGACCATCAGATTTCTTTCACTACTGATATTGTAGAGAGGGGAAAAAAGACCATTTCTTTGTGGCTCAAGCACCCAGTCTGGTTCTGATTGTAGCCCTTTCTCATGCTATCTTTGGTTATAACACTAGCAAATAAATTATGCATAATTATGCCTTTCACGTGTTACACATTACCACATTGGTCTCCATTTGTTTCTCATAAAATCAACAAAATGAAGTATGTGACAAGAAATCTTTTCATTTTCATTAAACGATTAATTCACCCAAAAATGCCTCATGCCATTCCAAACACACATGATGTAGCCTACTATGCAGTCTATGTACTACGTATAATAGAGCCATTTACATGTAAGCATTTTCATGGTATAATAGACAAAGAAACAGTCACATCTCCGTGTTTACAGCATAGGCTGCAGGTACAATAATTCCCTGTAATCTGGGCAGTAATCTGCAGCTTTGACTAATTGTAGTGAGCTCTCTGCACTCCTAAATTAGCTGTGATACGTGGAAGACCAGCAGAACAACTCAGGAAAAGACATCATATTGTTCACACACTGTACACTAAATTAACACACAGAGACAAAATGACAATAAACCATATACTGTAAACAATGACAGAGAGCACCTGTAATAAAACTTGTAAATAAAATTCTTCAGTGAAACATTTAATTCTCACAAAAATTCTTAAAGGCATCATCCACACAAATATGACCATTTCCGTCAAATAATTTACCCACATAAATATGTATTTAAAAGATGACAGTAATTTCATTTGTTTCTGTACTATCCCAACTAATACAATTTTAAATACAGTAAATAATGTAAAAAAACAACACATACAAATGTCAATTATTGCAACAGCCATTATTGCAAGGAGGTGGTGACAGACCACTCACTGAAAAAAAGAATGGGAGAAATTGTCACACTAAATAGCAGTAGGAATCGAAGTCTAGCCTTTTTGTCAAATGAGCCATGATTTGAGCTTAAGAAGCAAGATTTATGATACCACTGCTGTATTTTATTGCTGATTTGAAATATGTTTCTGAAACAAATGTATTTGAAGATTTTGGTCTTTCTTCATTCAAGTATATAGGAACTGTACTTATTACACACTTATTAAGACTATTACACACTGTACATAGAAAAAAGCTGCCCGAAGATGTTTGCTATGGCTGCCAAGTGAAGTGACTTGCCTTAAAGGGATTTTGGCTTAAAGCAGCCACTCCGTTAAGGGCAGATAAAACAATGATAATATACATTATTGTTACATAATAAAACTATAAATAATATACTAATAAAACCCTTTTAATACTCACAATCTTCAATCAAAAATTTAAAGAGATAAATCTACTTTTCAAAATAACATTTTGGAGTTTGCAGTTTTTTTTCGTCTTTCATAAATGGGCACATTATTAGAGGCCACTTTTTATTGTTTTGAAAGTTTTCGGTTTATTTTCAAACATTTTTGATATTCAATAAAATAAATGTTAAAATTAGCTGTTTATTTTGTCTTGAAATTTCTGACAAGCAGTAAAACTATAAAAGATACCAAAGAATAAAAAATAAGTGTAATGTACTAAAAGTGTCAGAACATTGATGGACTGTGATTCAAGTAACTTTCAAGAATAATGCATCAGGAATCTTTTTCTCTGAAAACCAAAGATTGTTTGGTTGAGAGACGGACCACAGCTTTAAGAATACAAGGCACTAACAAAACATTTCAACCAATGGCATTGTCTGTGACTGCGATCTTGTTCTAATACAGAAAAAAAGTGAAATGGTCTTTAACAGTAGGGGAAATATAATTATAAAAGCAATAAAATAGCTTATTTTAAGAAAGATCTATAGTTAACCATTTTTATTTGTGATGGAAAAAGTCTCTAAGAGGAAAAAGAGAGGCTTTTGCTCAGGAATCACTGAGAGGTAATTTCCCAAAACACAAGGCAAGTTTCTGGAAGAGGAACACAACAAGCAAATCAATGCAAACAATGTTTTAGACTTAAAAAATAAATAAAAAGATAAAAAGCCCAAAAGTTCCACTTATGTTTAAACTAGATGCAACATTGGAGACACAAAACATACTATTAAAGTATAATATGCTTTTCTCATTACATTGCTCATCACCTTCAATGTCATGCACCCAGCAGGATATTGGACATATGTCCTATGTTGAGGAACTTTCTCTTCGATTATCCATTGTTCTGATTAAATAAAACAAAAACAAAACATAAGGGGTGAAAATATGCAAAGCTATATTCTATGAATAAAGACATACTTACATTTGATGCTGCTGCAAAAAATCTGCAAACTGACGATCTCTCGTGTAGAGTTCAAGGATGCGTATGCGATCCTGAATCTCCTACGGAATGGACAGGAAGAGATAATTCCATAAACATGTATCACACACATGCTCATACAGTTTAAAAAAAATAAAAATGGGTATACCATTAACATAATATATTTAACGTATAATATATTACTCTATTTTTATTAACGTATTTTTATTAACGTTAATATATTACTCTATTTTTATGCACACAGACCCATACCTCCTTGGTGAGTTCGCTGTTCTCATAAATATGGCGTATCTCTTCACTGCTGAAGTCAGTGGATGCTTCAGCACTGGCGCTGCTGTGGACTGGGGGCTCTGGGTACCGCTGGTAGTAATGGCTGTAGCCTGTCGTTAAATCACTCTCGAACATGGGGTTATACTTAGTGGCTGTGTCTATAAATGGTGGCCTGTCCTCTCCCCTTCATACAAACATACACAAAGTTGCAACAGCCATTGTTAAATCCACAAGGGTCAGAAGTCATGGCCTAAAGAGTGTCAAGGGATCAAAGATCAGCCTTGTTGATGAATTAATGCAAATCTCATAATGGCATTACTGGAGATGTAAACTTCCTCCTAGGTAATGCACATGCAGTAATTAAAGATGTTTAAGTGAGAGAAAAAATAACATTAAAGTGCCCAAATTATGCTAATTTTAAAACGGCGAATTTTGTTTAGAGGTCTTCTACAATAATTTTTACATGCATCAAAGATAAAAAAAAATTAAAAAAATTAATTCTCATAATATACATTGCACATCACCTCATTTGTCAAAGAGTCTGAAAATGGTTTGTTCAAAGATTCAGTCTCTCTAAACCCTTCCTTTCCGCTAGCCTACTCTGCTCTAATTGGTCAGATGGCCCAGTCTGTTGTGATTGGTCAACCGCTTATAGTGTGTGATGGAAACAGCCATTACTATATCTGAATTTCAGCTCCAGAGGCTTCCTCTCAGCGCTTGTATACACAGTGATGCGAACAGTAAATGGCACAATTTTTTCCCATATCAACTCCAGCGTGAGTCCTCGTCATTTTGAAGTGCATGCAAAGTGGATTTGCAATGCTGAAAACAGCATCTTGTTAACATGTCGACAACACAAACCAAACTCTTCCAGGCCCCAGCTACAGCTATACAGTGTTTGAAGGTGGGTACATTGCTACATAGGTATGTAACAGGAAGTGAGACTGGAATTTCTGACAACTCGAACTTGTGTAGTTTCCAGTCGTTCTTTCTTTTAAGAGACAAATTTATTTGTCATCCACTTTGATCTATAAAAATTTGCAGACCTTTAACATTCACAAACAGCTATATTACACACTACATGAAAGGTAATACTTGAAAAAGCATAATAGGGGCACTTTAAATGTATATGTAACAGACTCATTCATAATAATTTCAATAAATAATTGATTTTTCATGATTTGACTTGGTTTAGTGTGTAATGCAAAATTAAAACCTTAGTTTTATTTTAAAATACTTGTTTGTTTTTCATTGAACAATTTAAGTTTGCATTCATCACCATTACAATTTAATGGTTTAATTTAGATTTTATTGAAATTAAAATATCATGATTTCATTGTGATTTTTTGTCTGTGACATAGGACCCTTTCTAGAAGCTCAAACTTTCTAGAAGCTTCAAACTCTTATCAAGGGTTCATGTCAGGTGATTGGCTCTGAAGGCTCAGGTAAAGCTTTCATGTACTGAAGTTCACTTATAGACAAAGTCTATAATAGAAAGAATATTATAATGAACAGTGAAAGTATGTGAGTTGAAACGAAGTTGCGATTTACCAGGGGTGTGTTTCCCGAAAGCATCATTAGTCAACTATGGCCGCTAGTTCCGTTGTTATCAGCATAGTTCAACGAGTCAGTGTTTCCCGAAAACATCGTTCTAACAAACATTCACAAACTGCATCGCAAAGTTGTTTGGTTGGAACGACAGCTCTCAAGCTGTGGTTAGAAGCATAGTTTCTTGTTTGCATGACATCTGGAGTCAATAAATCCTTATCTTAAGTCAAATAAGCAAGCTGACATTCAGTACAATCTATATATTTTATTTAGAATACATAATTTACGTGTTTTAATTTGTCAAGAGATTTATAGCATCATTTTTGAATAGTACGGATGTGTGAACGTGCTTTACTACGCAAGAACGAGCTTATGATTGAATCTGGAAATAAAGCAAAATAACTGAGAAACATTTGAAATAGTTCTCAGATGCCATGTCCGTAATTTATAGCAAAACATCTAGCTTCAATTCGATCTCAAACAGATTAATTAAAAATAAGTTATTACTCCACCACCTGCATTGTGGTTGAACGACCAATTTGCGGGAAACCAGCTAGTTGGTTTCTTCAACGATCCACGTTATACGGTAGTTAAGCAGTGAGTTACGTCGTTGTTCAGGAAACGCACCCCAGATTGACCTTGATAGAGAATGTGTCTTACCGTACTTGGTCCTCCGTCTCATCCCTGTCATACTGGTCTCTCAGAGTTCTTGCTAAGAAGAAGATTACTCCTGATGCCACCAGCAGGAACCCAGCAACAGATGCAATGGCAATACCAACCACGAGTGGCTCAGAAACATATTCTTCACAATGTTCCCCTCTGTACCACCAGTTTTCCCCCACACGGCATCTACAGAGCAGACACACACACTTAATAATAATAGCCATGGAGTGGCCATGATGATGGACCGAGGCCAATGGGCAAGTTTGGCCCACCTTAAGAAAATGCCAGCCTAGCATCTACGTACTTTGAGATGAATGAGAATGCTGTTCTCCAGGTAGTATAGACCTCACTGTATACTATATGATCTGTATTTAGGCTTTCTTAAATTAATTAAAACTTTCTTGAGCATTATATAATCCAAGTAAACATACCTGCATATGGCTCCTTGGCCTGGAATGACATCACATTTCCCATCATTCAGGCAGAAGTCATGCTGAAGGTCACAGATGCTCTGGCAGGGTAGTCCGTCCACACTGAAGTAACCAGCATTGCACACACATTCAGCCTCACCTGACCAGCGGTTCACTGTACATTCTGCAAACTCATTACATGCCTGAAACTTGCATGGGTCTGCATGTTCCCCTAAAAACAAACAACCATACACACACATTGATTAGCTGCTGCATAAAGGTGGCATGTGATGAGGTACCTGAACACATTATATACAGGCTGCATTTCCAAAGTGAGAGTTTTCTGAATTTGTCTTACCCGATTCGACATCCAAAGAATATTTGTCAATGGCAAGGTTCATGGTCTGGTAAGCTGTGTTGCAGAAGTCCTCAAGAATGAGGTAAACAGCAGCATTGACTTCACGTGGAACAGGCTTCCCAAACTTCATGCGGTTATTCACCACAATACTTCCATTTCTGAAGTTCAAGATCTCCAGGTTCTCAAAGTGACTGAGGTTTGACTGCAGATATGGCACCAACTGAGGGACATCAAATCCCAATAATAAGTTCATAAACTGACAAACATAAAATGAATAAAACAGGCCTTTTCAACTCCAGTCCTGGAAGGTCAGTGTCCTGCAGACTTTAGTACCAATCACAATCTAACCCAGCTGGCTGTAATTTGCAAGCAATTCTGGACACCTTGATTAGCCTTGTTTGGGTGTGTTTGGTTAGGGTTCAAGCAAAACTCAGCAGGAAACTGGCACTTCAGGACTAGAGTTGAAGCGCCTTGGTATATATAAATTAGTGAACAATTTATTTGGAATTAAGAATGTCCATTCCTGCTCCTGGAGGGCCATCTTCCTGCAGAGTTAAGCTCCAACACACCTGCCTGGAGGTTTCTAAAGACCTTGATTAACAAGTTTAGTGTCCATTTGCATAAATATAGCCATTATGTAAAGACTGTGTCTTAACTAGTATAACCAACAGCAGTTAGTTAAGGGTAATAAGTCTTACTTTTCTGTATCAAATTAGACCAATCAACATTTTTATGCAACTGACAAATAAACACAAAAAAACAGTTATGACCAGTCTTAAAGAAGAAAAAAAAACTGATGACTAACTTGTAAGACTAATCTTAGCAGTTTATGCAACCGGCCCCAGGTCGGTTTAATTGTGGCTGGAGCTAAATTCTCCTGGAAGATGGCCCTCCAGGAGCAGGATTGGACACTCTTGATTTGGACTGATAAGTGGAAATTTGACAGGGAATGTGGGTGAAGAGAAATAACAAGTGATGGTAGGAAAAGGAAAGGAAAAAGAATATGCACAAATATACTTTAGAGAAAGTACACTACCAGTTCAAGGAACCGTTGCTCCAAGGCTTTGTACTCTGCAGAGCTCTTATTGAACAAATCCTCAGAGAAAATCATGTTAGTTACACGAAGACTGAAAAACACTATCAAAGACCGCCCAGGGTTAGTAGGCAAGGCAATGCTGGAAACTTCATTGCCCTGAATGACACTAGGGACACCACTACCCTCTTCCTCTCTGTAATCGATCCCATCCAGAGATGTAGTCATGACCTCTGAATTTAAATTATGCCCCAACTCCACCTCTTCTGGGGGCTTCATGGTCAAGAGGGAGAAGGGTGATTCTATTTCAGGTGAAAGCGGTGTTGAGTATACTGGGTTTGCTGGTTCAATGGTGACCAATAGGATCTCTTCCTCTTTTAGAACTTCCTTTGATAAAAGTATAGCTGAAACATCCGTTAGTACAAAATCTTTGTTCTCATGTGGCATTGTGGTACTGTCAACATATTCTTCCTCTTGTCCAGCCTCCTCTGATTTCTCCTTCGTGACCACAGCAACTTCAGTTTCCTCAAACTTTTGTGTTTCCTTTTGCCTCTCTTCTTCTGCAGGCAATATGAGGTCTTCCTCAGGTTGTGGGGTAGATTCTGCCTCAGCCACCTTGACTGGTGGCATTGCAGGAGCATCACTACCACGTTGTAGGTTTTCATCTTCTCTAGCTTCAACAGTAATCAATTCTGTGGTTTCCTCAGGCAAGATCTGGTCCTCTTCAACCACTGTTGTAATTGTGGAGAATTCATAGTCCTCTTTCTGTGGCATATCTAAATTAACCAAAAACTCTTCATCAACTTTTGTATCTCCAACTGGCTCTTGAGCTTCAGTAGGAAGGACAGTTACCCAATTTTCTTTAATTACACCAAATCCAGAGGCGGGGTCAAGGTCATCCATTGTGATGTCAGTGTCTTTCTTGGCATCGATAACAGGACCAACCCCTTCACCTTCCACAGCAGGAGTCTGGCTAGGGGAACACGGTAACACCAAGTCCTTGTCTTGAAGGTCTGTAAAGAGGAACAAACAAGCATCTTGACAAGTCTTTCACCACCATATTGGTTTAAATCAGGGGTGTCAATCCTGCTTCCTGAAGGGCCACTGTCCTGCAGAATTCAGAAACAAATTCTAGGAAGGGGTGTTGGGCAGGTTGAAGCTAAACCCTGCAGGATACTGACCCTCCAAGTGCATTATTTCACATCCCTGCTGTAAATCATTGTACATGTGAATGTTGGTTCTTACCCTCTGAGAAACTGCTGCTGGTATAGTCTATAAGTGGTTGTGTGGTCTCATCTAAATGTATGACAGCCTGCTCTCCCATACCTTCCTCTTCTGACATTGTAGAATCCAAATGGTCAATAAGTGTAAAGACCTCCTTTGCCACTTCTCCAGGCAGCTCAGATGGTTTTTCTACTGATAAAATGTCATCCTAGACAATAAATGAAATGAAACAGCAGGCTCTCAGTCTTTGTGAAAGTTATTGATGGTGCTTGCTAAGGCTGTCATTACTATTACTGTTCCTGCTATTCCATTCTTAGAGTTAGGAGTTTGTTGAAAACTATGGCAGGTAACTCACACCAAATTGTTTGTTCTATGTGACAAGAATAATACCTCAAATTGTGTGCCTTGTTAAGTAGAGATAAAGTCTAGCGTGATAGACTTACATTAAAGCACATTACACGTATCCCATATATTTGGGCGTGTGCTTGGGCTAGTAAACATCCCAGAACACCTACTTTAGGTAATCACTTTAAAATACCCTAGAAACCATCCAGATCACTGTAACCTTGCCTAGCAAACCTTCCCGTCAAAGACCAAAGCAATGTGTTCCTATACTAGGAATCAGAATTTAGATTTTAAGAATATCCAAATATCTATGGAATTACTTCAAACTTCACTGTCATCTTGACAGAAATCTTAATCACCTTGTGGTCAGGGTCTGGTGACTCCTCGGCAGGATGGGTTTCCTCTGGAAATGTTTCCACTGACAAGAAGAAAATATTACACTATTACAGACTGCTGAGATGTACCGTAAAAGACTAGTAGCTACAAGCAGGTAGAGCAGTACCATGCAGAGTCTCAGTGATGTCAGGGTGGAGGTCAGTAATGGTGTACTGGACTGTGGGCCCCTCTGAGTAACTAAAGGTGCCCTCTACCATGTTGGATTGAAGATTAATGAAGTCCAGTGTCTCACTGCTGATTACTTCACTGTTGGTCTGGAGGGACACAGCATATTCCACCAGTACTGCCTTATCACCACTGCAGAGAGTAAACAACAACCGCACTTAGTCTACGGGACAGAACATGATCATGACATGAGTTGAAAGATTGGATAACTTTGCAATAGTCTCACATCATCCGTTTTAAAGGAGAATTCTGGTATTTAACACTTTGAGTCTATTTTCTAGTTTGTTTTGGATGAACTAGAGTGGTGGACACAGAAATTTTGACAATGGGTTCTGTCTCGACTTTTTGACTTTTTAGAATCGCCTTAGACTGCTTTAGAGTGGCTGTCTATGGGCATATGCACAAACATGTCCTTAAAACAACCCTTAACGTTCGTTTTCAAAACTGTGCAACTCACCGAGTGGTTAGTGGTGTTTGTTGATGATTAAAAACAAATATATCGGCGCAATGTATGATTTCAATCCGTGTTATTTGCTATAGTGGAACTATTTGTTCAGATACCTCACAACCGCGTATAAACTTCCGCTCGATATTTGAGTCTGAAGCGTTAGCACACTCCCGACCACTTGATGGCGACAACCACTTTGACGTACAGCGGAACACGGTGTCTAGTGCATAGACAGTATGAGAACGAGCGAAAAGACTACAACCAAATGTAAACAGCCCCCTTTTCCGTTTCCGGTAGCGCAGTAATATCAACGAGCAATGAGTCCTCCAACAGAAATCAATGCGATTTTACAAAATGCCAAATAAAACACAACAGAAACTGTATTTCGCTACGCTACTTGTTTTGGAACATCAACGAACACCACTAACCACTCGGTGAGTTGCACAGTTTTGAAAACAAACGTTAAGGGTTGTTTTAAGGACATGTTTCTGCATGCCCATAGACAGCCACTCTAAAGCAGTCTAAGGCGATTCTAAAAATGTCACAAAGTCGAGACAGGACCCATCTTCAAAATTTCTGTGTCCACCACTCTAGTTCATCCAAAACAAACTTGAAAATAGACTCAAAGTGTTAAATACCGGAATTCTCCTTTGAGTCTTGTGGCTATTATTTTCAAAACATAGGGCATTTTAATGTTAATATACAAACAATGTCTTGGCCCTTAGACTTCCATTGTAATTGCATGACTATAAACATGATTCTTGCTTGTTTAAACTAACTCAAGGAAAGACTGCAAAAAATACATTCTCTCACTCACTAACCTGCATTCATGCAAACAATCGAGTCTAATTTACCTTGAGGGATCCACCTGTGGCCTACAGAAAAGATAAAGGTCATATTTTTAGTACAATAGTCTTACCACTATAGCAGGTGATAGACTAAGGATCCATATTGTCTAATCATACATTAACTATAGACATGTTCCAGGGCTGCGTTTAAGTCCACTTGTAATTCCCTTTCCTCGCTAACCTCCATCTGTGTTGTTCACTCAGATTTCTTACATTGCACAAGGCCTTGATCATTTATGGGTTAATTAGGTGTGACACTGCCAGTTGCTGTTGGGTCCAGGGTCTGAACTCTGAACTGAATCCCAAATAATTTTGATCGCCACCTGGTGGCTGGCTGCAGTATAGGTCATAAACCCTGCCCTCTCCATTTAATCGAATGTAAGCCAAACTAAAAATCCAAATTACACATTTAAATAATATTTTTCCAAAGATGGTTTCTGTGACAATTTCTGCCATTTTAGGTAGTTTTTATCTCACAGATGTATGTTAATTTTTCCAATAAGTTTGGTTTTTGTTAGTTATTTGATGCTGTAAAAATTGAGTGTAACGTCATAATTGACAGCTGTGCTTGTGATTGAGTCTGCGGGAGTGGGAGTATGGGCAGGACCTTGATAACTCAGGATCACTACTGCACAGATTCGGTCCTGGGATATCTCGTTACCGGTTTATTTTGGCTTCATTTTTCTACAGTGGAAAGAAGGATATATGTGCTGTTCATCTTTTTTACAGTCTATGATCTGTCCAAATAAACTTCCCTCGTCCACTTGAAGTTGAACACTTAAAAATGGCGGCAGGGATTCCCCAGAGGGGAACTGCTTAGGGAAGTTCACAAGTAGGCTACATGTCTAAAAGTGGAGTTAAACGCAGCCCAATTTGACACAGGAAGTTTCAGGATCTACCAGGGTGTTTAACAAAGCAGGAAGTGTCGGGGTGGATGTGCCATGTGCCACACCAGGTTTATCCCAACATAAAATATAAATGTAAGCAGAATTTTTTTCACTGCATTTTAGCAGCTTCGCTTTAATGTGATGACATAAATATTAACAACCACGAAAAAACGTGCCTGCTTGCACTGTGTAGTCAACTTCATTTACAGATATGATTCTTATGAACCTGTTCTTTTTGGAGAGTCAGAAACACACAGCACAACCAGTGTAGTAGCCCAATTCACAAACAAATGGACTGTTTTCCATTATTTTTATATATTATATAGTATTATTTTCCACAACGCTTCTCATTGGTTATTTGCAAAGATTTCATATAGTGTTTCCATTGTTTTATTTAAAATCTAGTACAATTATTTTTGTTAAAAAACCTTTTGCTTGAAAAGTGTGCTTGATCTGTCTTAAAATACCTTCATATGTTCTAATCTAATGCAATGATATTTATACATTTATAAGCGTGAACTAAGTGTCCAAAAACTTTTTGGAGACAATTTATTGTCACTAGCAGAATGAAACATACACAAACACACCTGATGTTCAATACTGACACACTCTTGAATTCTGTCAGTTTCTCCAAAGCAGCGGAAATCTGGAAGAATGACATATATAGGCAGCACATTTTGTTACAAATCTGAAACAATATAGTAGCATCAAAAATAACATCAGTGTAAAAATGAAAGTAAGTGTGTGTGTGTGTGTGTGTGTGTGTGTGTGTGTGTGTATTGTACCTTCTCTGTGATCTGCTGAGTGAGTCTGCGATGCTCACTGCTGGTGGAGTTGAACAGCTCTTCACTCCATGGTTCTCCAGTCAGTAACAAAACCAGCTCCACCCTCTGCTCAACCAGAGGATGTGTGGGCAAAGCAGCTGCCTCCTGCTCAATCTCATTAGTGATCTACCACAGACAATACACAAACTTTGTTTAGCAGGTGTTCAATATTTTAAATTTGTTTGTATTTATATTTTTTGCATGTATCACGTGCATCACATTAGAACTAGACCTCACTCTTACATTTGTATTATATCTTCATCAATGATAACAGTATGAGCAGTATATATACCTCAGGATCCAGCTCCATTGTCACGACAGCGGATGGTGCTTCTGCAGTAACCTCCTTCACACTCTCAGAGATGACCTCATCTGGAACCGTTGTGGTCACCACAGTGGTCTCTGCTGGAAGGTTATCACCTGCCAAGTTTTGAAGATCATTTTTGTATCTTGGTGTTCAGCCACATGTTATAAGATCTCTAAGTTTATTTCTTGCCATTTCCAATTACAACATCTCAATCTGAATTGCAAACAAAGTTTGCATAAAAAAAAGGCATTTTAAAGCCATTTGATTTCTTTATATTCTGCCACAATATGTCCATCATTACTAACTTGTTACTAGTTGCTAAAGAAAGTTGCTATCTAGAAATTGCTGTTGATTGTTTGAAGGCAAATTACTCTCCATTCAGGACTGAAACCAGGAGGGTCAGTGCCACAAATATTGTCTAGAACATACCAAAGTTGTCCATAAATAATTGTAATTGGTGTTTAAATTATGGATCAATACACAAAAACTGAATAGTTTTAAAAAATGATTTTCCTTTTGTTTTTCAAAATGAATGTCAAATATGATCCATGCATGTTCTCTACAGGTAAGGGTTTTATACAGTTTATATAAGATACTGTATCAGTATGTAACACACAATCATTACAGACAGACCTGGTGGCACATTGTCTTGCTCTTGGGAAGAATCCTCTGGTCTGTTTAAAAAAAAAAAAGAGAGAAGAAAAAGACAGTTAGAAATTAAACAGACCTTCAAATGTAAGAGTTAAAACCATACACACTCACAAGATAACTGCACAGTCCATTTAATTAAAAAAATAAAGAACGGGTATAAAGGGTGTAATACCTGCATACTGAGTATGTAGGTGTCTTACTGAGAAAAAAAGAGGAAGACAAAAGGTGAGGAGAAAAACAGACTCAGTAAGACAACTAATAAATGGCAGGGAGATAAGGGGGTATTTGAAAAAGTATGGATTGAGGGTGAAAACAAAGATTTTAAAAATTTCATTGCACCTTTTCAGTCCCGTCTGTGCAAGTCTCTGCAATGGACCAAAAAGATTCAAAAGACAGAAGTAAGACATTCTGATATGCACATGCACCACTGACCCATAATAGTCTATTCATATCAAAGTAATTAGTACAAAGTTAATAATTCTTGTCTTATGCTACATACTCTGTGGACAAGTACTAAGTGTTCCTCTGATTGGCTAAAGTAAGTGCCAATCTCCCGTATGGAGACTCTCTCTGTCTGGCATTGGCTCATCCAGCTCTGGTACTCTTCCTGACGGGGGAGGCGCTCCAAGAAGATTTTAAAGGCCTCCCACACCACTTCCTGACACACTGCAAAACAACAACAACAGCAGTATTGTTTTAGTGCAACTAAACACAATCAGAACAGTAGGAAATACAATCAGACTGCTCACTTTTTATGTGTGAGTAACATTGAGCAACATTTCGTGTAGTTTAATGGAAGTCACAAAAGATTACTTTTGTCAAAAGATAGTCAAAGATTCTCAAAAGATACAACTCTTTTGCATTTATTATGATACAAGCTTTTATATTGGCTTATGTAGTGATTTCACAGGATTGACCACTTAAGTGAGGATTTAAGTGAGGACTTAAGTGAGGATGGGGGGAGGGGGGTATGGTACGACCATTTGATTGACAAACTTACTGTCCAATGATTCTAGGTGGTCTTGGAAATTATTGGGTGGAGTTTTTCGAGTCCTACCCGTTCCATGGATGATTAAATTGCTTAATTTTCATTTTAGTGCTTCTAACTCAGTGGCTGTAAGTGGGTTAGGAATAGGATTTCAAGTGATTTTGAAAAAATGGACAAAAAAGAGAATCACATACCCCACCTTTAACATTCTAGCAAAAGCTTACAATGACTTCAGTCATTATTGAGTTATCATGATTTTTAGAATAAGGTTCCAAATAATTAGTAGTTCCTTCTGATTTGGTAATACTTGAGTCATTAGTGGGTTAACAATCTTAACTTTAGAATTAATTATACATAATGCATTATCCATATTAATTATGAACCTGTATATATACTGTATAGTACTTAGTAGTTCTCTGGGAGGTATGAATTTTTTTTTAGTTATTGATCAT
Organism: Semotilus atromaculatus; assembly: GCA_031834385.1. Lineage (NCBI taxonomy): Eukaryota > Metazoa > Chordata > Actinopteri > Cypriniformes > Leuciscidae > Semotilus > Semotilus atromaculatus. The sequence goes on from JAULUF010000055.1 coordinate 29,604,202, forward strand.
AGAGAACTACCCCATTCAAGTGCTATTACTTACTAATTTGTTAATCAGAGTTTCTTGTTAGTTAATAGTTACTAGAATGTTAATATTGCGTTACTCATCCTGTGTTGTTATTCATTAACAATGGAACAGTATTCTAAAGTGTTACCTGTTTGACATATTGGTGTATTTTTTGACCGACATCAATAATCTGTCCAGATGACATTGTGGTTCAAGCTCTACTTTGCAAGTAGTGTCTCAGTGTGTGTTTAGACAAGACTGCTGACACCCTCATTCTCATCAATGGATATAAAAGCTCTGACCTTATTGGCCCCATTCCAATGTGTTAAAGCTTTTAACCTCACCATACTGCCATCTAATTTGGTTAGGCAGAAATCACACGTGAACTGTGAAAGATTGTCTTGAGGTCTCTCAACACTAACCCCAGACCTCTGAGCGGATCTAACTGCCAAATGCTAATAAGATCCCATTGTTCATTCTAGCTGTCAGCTGCACAGACCTGCTTGCACTATAGTTGATGAATTAAATGTAACCTTTGTGGAGTCTTGATCGTGTGTTCTTAACATAAATATGGCTTTGATTTGAGTCCTCTTACTTGGGTCAAGTCTTGGTCTGGGTCTCAGCTTATGGTCAGACAATAAGGTAGAGTTTTTACAATGTGTTAAAAGTGAAAATTACTGTAACCACAGGCTTAACCACAGGTTGGCACTCTGCATTTTCACCATTACAGAGAATCTGCAAGAACTTCATGATTTGCCAGACTTTTTAATGTCTGGCAAATTATTTGACCACCTACCACCTGCTAATAATAAAATCCTAAAATCCTTCTTCACCCATCTCCTTGATCGGGCACTAGTTATTTCATGGTCAGTTTATAGTGAGCCCTTTTCTCATGCATTCCTTATAGATGTCAGAAACCTTTTTCAGCCAGAAAGTCCAGATTCACTTCTTGGCTTTGAGTACTTAGGCCATTCCTGTTATGCAATATCTTTTGAGTTCGGTAAATAAACATGCCGTGTTGTAATTTAAGGAAGCAAGTATTTATATAAAAGGGCATATACCAGAATCGTATAAATATGATCTGGTTAGGCTCAGGCACTGAACATTTATTGAGACAGCTAAACAGAGATACCATGAGACAAATCAACAATTCTCATGTTTGCGCTGTTGTTTTTCCAACAAAAATTATGTCAGTTCCAGCATGATATTGTCATTAGGGGCCAACAGGATGACCAGAGTCATTAAATTTGATAAAACTCACCCCAGTTTGCTTAATTGTAATTGTGTAACAAAATGTTATTTATCTTTATAAAAATCTCACTACAAATAGTTAAGAGGTTTTTAGTTTTTTTTTTAACAATTTTAGAATGTTACAAAAAGGGAGCAGCAAATACAAACGTTGCTTTCAGTTCTTCAACACTGAATTGTACATATTATGATAAATTAATTTCAGAGATTTAAATTTTTTAACTCAGAGTTATTTAATATATAAGCAATACTACCAGTATAAATAGTAATAGCACTGCAATAGTGTCTCACCTCTGAGCTGGTAGTATTTCAGATGGTTATTGATGACTTGCTGCACTGTTTCTTGATGGCAAAGGCGTACTCCACTGGACAGAAAAACATTACGCTTACGTCTTGGCAAGTGTTCTTGGACTCCAGGCTTTTCCACAAACATTTGAAACAATCTTTGTGAGCGCTTATCTGTGTTCATAAGCGTGGGAATTCGTTTAGCTTCCTCTGAAACATAAATATACACATAAACGTATTATAACCATCATCCTCTCATCACACTCCCAGTTAATACATACATACCTGCAGTAATATCCAGCTGGCTTATTGCAAAAATGCAGCTTAAATAACACAAGGTGCAGGTCCATTTGAGCTTCCACATAGTGACTTCCTGTGGCTTGAAAATGAAGCTGTTGTTGTGCAATAGTTGCTGATTCACTTCGGACAATGTAACCAAAGCTTCCAACACCTTTGCATACCTGTTACACAGTATCCACTGATAGTAATGACAGTATATTATTATTGTTAGAAAGTAGCCTATCTAGGACATCAAAACGCAGGACCTCTGGCGATCCTGTGGCAGGTAAGCAGATGGAAAGGGATTTTTCTCTTTTTTTCTTCTAATCTTGTTAAGTAATCCTGTAGAGGAGCTCATCAAGTAGTAACCGGAGGAACTGAAGTTTACCATGAGTGCTAAGAAAAAATACCCGTGCAAGGAACCAGTGATAGGTAGTGAAGGAGAAAACAAGGAAAATGTGATATGCCAGATAAGCCAAAATAACCAGAACCCAATAGGATCCCAAAAGTTCTGAATGGAGGCAAACTAATTTGGCACTTACATAATCACTTCTCAGCTGAACACTTGACCACCTGTAAGGTTGAGGACAGGTATTAATGGCATGACCCTTAAAGTCTACAACTTACTGTAAATGAACCACAATCAAGAAGCTTAAGTCACATTGTTAACACTGAGAGCTGGTATGATTAAACAAAATCAAAATAACAAATATATTGCGATATAGCAATAAAGTACAAGGCAATAAACACGGAAACTACATGACCAAAAGTATGCAACATTATACAATTGAAATAGTAAAAATTGTGTGCTTGTTCCAACTACTTAAAGTTGGGATGTAACGGAATTAGCATCAGACCTTTTACTCCGTATGGCATATATCTGAGTGAAACACATTTTAAAAAGAAAAAAAAAGTTGGATGGGGACTTAGTTATATCCATTGGTTGTTGATTGGATAGAGGAAGCACGAGTTTGCAGTTGATTGTAGGATAGGAGTGGCGTTTAAGCAAACTAAATGACTGGTGAAGTCGGGCATACATCATCAGAGAGAAGTCTTCATTCTTTCACTGGAAGACTGAGATATGACATTTTGATTAAACATTTTGAGTCCAAAAAAAATTAGAAAGTGAAACATACATTTAATAGAAAGAGGGAATTTTCATGCTTAGCCTACTTTAAAACTGCGATAGCCATGTTAGCAATGTTATAACATGACTCACAAGCTGCAATTTTACAATCATTTAGGTTAGTCCTTGTCCCTCTGGTTAGCAACACTTATCAGGGGATCAGCCATTTTGAGTTCTCAGAAACCTTCGCTAGACAAAACCAGAAGCATAACTAGAATGTATTACAGCTATGTTAGTGAAAATGATCTGCTGCATTTGAATGAGCAACCTTGTAATCCTGTCCCAATGTTTAGCAGCTCAAGGCTCTTGCTAGTATCCAAATTTGTATGTACGATATTGATACATGGCATAGAGAGCAATGGAATAGAATTAGACCTGCAATCACACGCCCTCACACCAAGACTTGACTGACAGGGCTGTCATAGAGACGGGTGGGATTTCTCAGATACTGTTTTGAGAAATAATTAATTCTAAATTGTTTTAGATGAAGGTCTTGTGAGGAGATGTGGCCTTGCGTGTCTTGCATGGCTAAGGCTAATACAGGATTTTGTAGTTTTAATAACCCCCTGTGCGCTCACACTAGTTTATCAGCCACAATACAATTACTGTCCAGGTGGTTTAGTGTCTGTGTTCTTAGAAATTAACCACCACAGATAGCATACAAGCATACAGTTCTTTATTGTATTACTGCTGTTTCTATAGTATGTATACTGTGCATTTTCCATTTTGGTAATAAAAAATAAGTCCCTGTCCCTCTGGTAGTTTGATCAAATAGTCAGTAAAGAAACAGATTGTGTTGACAACAATTGTTCTTGCTGATATATTCCAAATCATTCGTCACACTTAAAAGGCCCAGTGTGCCTACAGCAAATATAGCAAAAAATAGAAATAGTATGGTAGCATGCAATTTCAAAAATAGCCTTCTTGTGGCCTGACTTAAAGGGGTCAAGGTTTATAAGGAAATGCTAATGGTATTAAAGACCTCCTTGTACACACACAAAGGAAGATTAAAAATCACTAGGTTTACTGACTTTATACTGGATTGTTTCTCTTTTAAGTAAAAACAAACCAACATTGTACACAGATTGCAACGCTGGGATTATTAGAAAGAAGGTGGGTGGTCTGTAAATCGGTCTAATCTCTGTCTGATTAGCATTAAACCATAGATCCATAGAGTTGGCCAATCAGAAAACTGATTCAAGCCACACCCGACTGCTTAACTAATCATGTTCTAATGGCTGGCTTCTCCTACATTCATTTATCACAACCAAAGCCACTTTTGAGAGACCACAATCACATGTACAGAGAACAAACATCCTTGTTTAAAAGGGTCTTGTTTGTTGCGTAAAAGATCAAGGAATATTGATTTCATGCAGTATAACCCCTTTAAAGAAAGTGCTACTTACCTCAAAGACACAGGCTATACAGAAAACTGAGATTAAAAAGGCAAAACTATTTCATTAAATTTTATCAACATTTATTTCTTTCTAAAGTTTTTACAACAATGTATACAAAAGCATAAAATAATACAAAAGTTTCAAAATCAGCTAAAATATATATATATACACACATCTAGGGTAAAATAATCACGTGAACCTAAAAGCTTTACATCACTGAATGACATTTCCATAATCTGTTCTATCTTCTGGAGCTTCATTTCCCAAAGAGCCTTTCTGAAATCTGTATAAGTTTAGGATGAGGTCTCGAATCTCCTCCCGTTTCCCTCGCACCTGTTGCCGTGGAAACCAGCGATCCAATCTCAATGGCAAGTCAAAGTGCAACACGGGGTCCTGAAAGATACACAAACAGCATTGCAGTTGCTTTTGCCTTTCAGGTCAAAACAGATTCTTGCACACATTTTAGTATTTGAAAATCCAGAATAAAGAACGAGTGCAAATCTACCTGTAAAAAGCTTTCAGCATATTGTAGCAGGTAAAGGCCACAGTCACTGCTGTTGTCCTGGAGGGGGACCTTACAGTGGGAACCTACCATGTGGTCAACACTAAAGTCACGATAACCACCTCTCTTTGCCACCCACTCCACCTGAAGGTATCTAAAAAACAAAAAACAAAAACTCTAAATGAATCCCTTCATGTAAAATATATATATATTTCTAGATATATTTATAACAATTATGATAATAACAACATAAATGTGAGATAGTTGGACTGCTGTCAGAGTGCAAAAACTCACTCGCGCAAGAGTTTGAAGATACGTTCATGAACCGACAACTTCAGGGAATCCATTATGAGAATACATGGTCTGAAAATATAAAGAGTAAAATCATTCTCAACATTAAAAATCTTCCGCCCATTAAATGGCAAAAACCGTTAAACATTTCAATTAATTTGTTAATATAAAATGTATTTTCTGAAAGGCTGCCTAATAAAAATTATAGTTAGTAGAGTCTTTAAAGTGGACCACGGAAATGAAGTGTTACCTATATAAGTAACTTTGCAACTACATGGCAACTGACACTCAGTGTATTAGTTGACTGTATGCTTAATATCTGCTTAAAAATAATACAAATAACAGCTAATATCTATTATACTGTAAAACATTCTCAAAACTCTCTTGTTAATCCAAAAACAGCTTTTATAGAACCCCAGCTCAGAAAACAACTCATTTTGGATTTTGTCATATTATAACATAACAGTGCGACGAAAGACCGCCTCTGCAGAATCAAATCAATGCCTGATTCTACATCATCGTGTCTTTGGCCCCACTCACTGGCACGATAATGAGATTAAGAGAAGAGAGATACTGGATCACTGGACTAAACTAGCATCAGCTTCCAAAGGATCCTTATGCTAGGAAAGTGGTTATTTATTTTCAACTATGTAAATGTCTCAGTGCAGTGACTCCCTTAATAATAAATGACGCCGTCTACACTCTTATTTACATCATGTTTGAACTGTTAGTTTTGATGAAAGCATTTGTGAGAGTGCAGAAATTGAGCACTGCATTCACTGTGCTCAACAGACAGTCGGTCATTGGCTACAATGCTCATCACTGCAACGGGAGTAACAATGCAATAAACACTTTTCATGATTTTTTTTGTCACAACAGCTGTAATAGTAAAACGTAGTAAACATTTTTGAGAGAGTTCGACATGTAATATTTATTTCACATGCAAGATGTTAGCCAATCAAGTCTCACAGCAGACAGACCCCTTCCAACAGAGAGTTCAAAATCAGGGTTGAAAATGGCCTTGTATTTCTAAATTATGATTTTTTTTAATGTAAAAATCATACTAACATTATAAGTGCTACTCAGGAAACATTAAAAAAAAAAATGCAATTCAGGACCCCTTTAAAAACACACACATACCTTTTACACACAGTTTGTCTTTTGCAGGTATTTTCCGTACAGTTCTACAGAAAGAGAAGCACAAGATTCTGCTGTTGATGTGCACATTATCTATCCATATTCCATAATACCAAATCAAATGTAATTCAATGCAGATTCCTGACAGTTATTAACATTTATTTTGACTTACGAGAGGATGAGACGTGCTTGACTTTATACGACTGTCATCTGGATTAAGAACAAAAGTTTGTCAAGAATCATGAAATAATTCTTAAACTAGTAAGCATAAGTAGCTTAGTAGTAAAGCATTAAAATCAAAATTGTACCTGTATTTTTGTCCTCATCACTGTTGGATCTATTCTCTCCATCTATCTCACCCTCAGACTCACCCAAACCTTCACTTCCATCCCTCTTCACATACTGCGGCTCTTCTAAGCCGGGGAAACAAATCACCACGAGGTACCAGTGAGCTCTAGAACAAACACCAGACTTGATATAAAATACTTATACGCAGGTACATTCAAGGCAGGCACATTAAATCTCACAAGTTGCATCATACGCATGAAGTCCAGTGAGTAAAAACAAAAGTCCATAATATATGTCCATATGAACGCAAACTAATGAACAGAAACTGGTGATTTAAAGTACAAAAATATAAATGAAAACACTGCCCCACAAAAGTAAATATGGCTTAAGTATCCAAACACTGCATTTGTATAGCTAGGACTCACTCTTGATTTACAGGCACAAACAGGAAGTCTTTGTCAAAGATGTCTACATGACGGGTCCATGTCCTCACACGCTGGTGCCTTCTGACCTGAGCTCTGATGGCACATATCCATCATAAAAATATATTAATGTATTGTTGTGTAGCAAAAACTTTATGTAACAATAAGCAAGAGAGCTGTATATATGAATTCTGTGTGTGCTGTGTGCCAAATACTCACGGTGTGCTTGTACTGTCCTCATTAGCATTGTCTCTGCGTGTGAGCTGCTTATAAAAAAAACTGCTGAAAACATGAGATCTGGGTACAGATGCCCGCGGGGCCTTTTGCACCATAAGATACCTGAAACACACACACACACATATAAAATACAACATCAGTTTCGTGTTTATAGCCGATGTTCAAAAGAGTATTGGTTGACACTCCTGGTAGAAAGTAAATGAGACATCTTCAAGGATATGTTGAATTCAGATATAAGCACCTAAAAATGTAATGCAAAAAAAAAAAGCAAATGGTTGATTGTTTTCCACATCATTAAGACGGCATCATGTGTAGGATTTGAGCAGTGGATTTGATGCCAATTGGACCAAATTTTATGCTTTTAGTCAAAACTCCCAGTTCTTAACCCCTTTGCTCCCAGAATAACTGTGAAGGATTGGATTTAATTCAACTCCTCTCACTGAAATAGTGTCTTAGTCTTACTTGAGGTAGAAGTCGATGATGACATCATTAAGAAACTCTCCGCTGTCTAAACATTCCAGATCCTCTGTCGTCACGGTGATGGCTCCTTTCGAGGGCGGAGGAGGGAACAGAATCAATCTAAACAGGGAGGAATAGTGGTAAATTAGGACTGAGGTACAGAGAATATGCAGAAATATAGGGTTATGATTTTATTCAAAGCAGAGTATGCAACCGTTCAAAAGTCTTTTTTTTAAATTAATATTTCCTGTCTTTTAATAAAATGTATAAAATTAATAAATTCCTGTCACTTTGGATCAAAATATTTTATAATGTTTCAAAGAAATGCTGTTCTTCTGAACTTTCTATTCATCAAAGGATCTTGAAAAATAATTCTCAGAATTCACAAAAATATTAACAGCACAGCTGGTTTCAACATTGCTCATTTTTTCTTGAACACTAAATCAGCATATTAGAATGATTTCTAAAGGATAATGTGACACTGAAGATTGGAGTAATGGTTGCTGAAAATTCAGCTTTGTCATCACAGGAATTACATTTTAAAATATATTCAAATAGAAAGCAGTTATTTTCAATCGTAATAATATTTAATTATTTTACTCTTAACTGTATTCTGGTCAAATAAACTCAAATAAAATAAATAATAATTAAAAACGTACAGACTCTTTTGAATGAGAGAGTAAATCCTTGTTGTTTCAACAAGTTTTCACCTGCGTGCCGGGACAGAGTGTCGGTACGGTGTCCATTCTGCCCCAATTGTAGGTGCCAAGGAAACACTGTATGAACCCTGAGCTTTTCTATGGCACAGAGTGTAGACTGGCTTCAACTGAACACCAGAATCCTGACAATGGAGACACACATTCAATCCATGAAATGGCTATATGAAATGGAAAACATTTTATATAGCCTCCAATATTCAATAATTCTTTCTAAGCTACCCACATCAAGCTAAGCTGGAAAACACATCATCCAAGAACCACGATGGTAACAAAATGACTAACATTAAAAGTGAACTTCAGAGAAGAACTTGCAAACAAGAAGAAAAAAAGCAAACATGCAACATAGATACAATAGTTTGTCTGAACCTTCACAGGAGAGACAGCTGCATGTGCAGTGCTGGTTTGCGCATCAATTTTGGGCGTCAGCAGCTGGAGCAGGAGTGTTTCCTGGGAGCTCTGCAGCAGTTTCAGGCTTTCCGGCTGTGTAAGGGGGGACAAGAGGTCCGAGCCGTTCTGATTCGCTCTGATTCGTTCTGAAACCACCATGTCCATTAAAGAGGCCAAGAGCGCACCCACAATACCAGTAACAGGTTCAGCCAAACACAGCAACACACATGTACTGCCTTCAGCTGTACACACACAGGAAAACATGTAAAAGGAGAGAGGATAAAAGAAAGTACTGTCATTAATAAAAAAAAAAAAATAAATGCATAGAGTAATCTATAAACAAATCAGTAATCTCACCTGGACGTGTGCCTGACTCGATGACAGACAGGTCATTGTGTAGTTGGTGTGCCTGAGCATCAGACAGCCAAAAGAGGAGCAGAGAAGGGGGTGGGACCTCATCATCCTTAACCAGGCCACACCCCCTCAATGTAGACCCCTCCCACACACTGTATTTGCACACACTAGCGGTTGATATAGAAATTTTCACTGAAGAATCTGAGTAAACAAGAAAAAAAAAAAAACAGACAGATGTTTACAAAAATCTATAAAGTATATCTTGCATATATTACCTTGATCTATTTTATAATATAAAAACCGATGAAAATCTAAAATCTACAAAAGAAACCAGTAAATGCTTAAAAATAAGTCATTTACACTTCACCAGATTATGTTTACCTTTCAACGAAAAGGTGATCTTGTCTGTAGTAATCTGAAAAAAAGTTTATTAAAAATCAGTGATACTCTAAGATAGACACAGATTCAAAAACCTTCCTCGTACACTTCCTATTATATTACGTAAAACATATCTTTATAACTTTCATCAAAATGATTCAGACATATTTGATCACTCCAACATATCGTTCTCACCGTCATACTCTCACTGGATGTGACATTAACTCCACCCATGTGAAGGGAAGACAGCTGTAGCTCTATCACAGCAGAACTCTGACAATAAAAACATACAAACACACATAAGTACCAGTGACCAGTTGGAACACACCCCTTATGTTGAACTAGATGGTTTGCTATATATAGATGAGCTATAGTTTAACTAACTATATTCTTTTAGTCCAGTATTTAGATTATCATACAAACCTGGGCATACATCTCTGTGGTTTGTGAGTTATACTCAAGTGTGTTTTTCTGCTCATAAACTATTGCTGATTCATCTACTTCATCCATGAATTTGGCACACTCCGGTGGCTGGGTGTTTAAAGCAGAGGCTTCCTCCTCTTCTCTTTCCTCTTCCTCCTCATCCTCTTCACTGGAGAGAACAACTAAGCGAGGTAATGATAGAATTATTGTTTTTAAATAATAAACATACAAAGTTTAGAAGTAAAACATGAGGTGGACAACTTTTGAAAAAAAAAAAAAATTGTTATATCTGTGTAATGATTATGATGCTTTGATATTTTATGAAAATGAATGTCATTTATCAATTACATACACTACTGTTCAAAAGTTTGACGTAGATTCGATTTTCAATTTTTTTTTTAAAGTCTCTTATGCTTGCCAAGGCAGCATTTATTTGATCAAAAATACAGTGAAAACAGTAACATTGTGAAATATCATTACAATTTAAAATGACCGTTTTCTGTAATGGTAAGCTGAATTTTTAGCAGCCATTACGCCAGTCTTCAGTGTCACATGATCCTTCAGAAATCCTTCAGAATTTGGTGCTCAAGAAACATTTCTTATTATAATAAATGTTGGAAACAGACAGTTGTGCTGCTGAATATTTTTGTGGGAACTGATAGATGTTTTTTTCAGGATTCTTGATGATGAATAGAAAATTCAAAAGGAAGTTTGATGAACGTTTTTTACTGCCACTTTTGATCTATTTAATCCTCACTGGATATGAACTAATTTCTTTCAAAGAAATAAAATCATACTGATATAAACTTTGAATGGCAGAGTAAGTCATGACGTATGGCAAGTTATTTGCTTTAAAATGTTTTATTACAACATATGTAGCTAAACTTTTCTTTTTTTTAACGTTTATTACTATGTATTGTTATTAGGGGTGTGAGTGACAATACACTTATGTCACGATTCAATACAAATCATGATACTGAACAATATTTTATGCCAAAATAAAGAAGTTTATTTATTTATTTATTATTACTTCTTTGACAAATAAAGTTAACAAAAAAAAAATATATATCAACTGTTGTTTAAATTGTTAACTTTTGTATGTACTTGGGGTAGTGGACTTGAAAAGACTTGAACTTGGTCCTGGTCCCCAATACACAGGGCAGGGCAATGGTGACACCAGGAAAAAAAAAGCAGAAAATGCAGAATTATGTTAGAAACATATGCTTGCACTGCCACTGACTACAAATAAATAATGTAGGCCCCTTTTCACATTTAACATTATTAGGACCCACAAATATTCACCCATTGCATTATTATACATTATATTAAACATTAGCTATATATAGTAGTTTAATGTAGTGCTTTCACTGAAACTCTGTAAACATTCATTTTTTTCTTACGCAGTACACTCATGCTTTCAATGAAGGCATCGAACACAGCACTCCTGGTGCTCATGGAGGAATGTCCTTTCTCTCACTTTATTAATGCACTTACATGGTAAGAATAATCCATCTAAAACACTTTAAATCATCATACTACTACAACTAAATGTAATACTGTGATTAAAATTATGTTTGTACGTTCACGTTGAGAAGCCGCTCCAGCACGATGCAATCAATCAAAGTTCTAATCGAAAAGAGTGTCAAATCAAAATTGTCTCCATTTACTCACACTCATGTTGTTTGCAAGCGTCACACATTTGAACGTCCATGTTTACTACAGTAAGTGCATTGTAAATCTGTTTATCTTATAAAGCCATCGTGTCTCTTCATAAGACATGGATTTGGATTAGACAGCTCGATTGATTATTTTTACGATGCCTTCTTTTGGATCTTATAAGGTTTAGAGAAATGGACTTTAAATGAAGGAACAAGAATCTCTCAGGTTTCTTAAATATCTTCATTTGTGTTTGGAAGATAAACGAAAATCTTATAGGTTTGAAACGACATGATGACAGAATTTACATTTTTGTGTGAAATTATAGCCTACCTTATAAATAGAGTAAGCTGAGTCTTGGGTAAAACTCTATATGTGATCACCGATTTATATCGTCACATTTTTATTTCGCAATATATAGATATAACGATATATCGTTACACCTCTAATTGGTACATGTTAATGAAAATGACTGCTGAATATTGGGCACTAATCACTTACTAGGTTCAGATGGGTCGAGCTGAAAGGATTCTATGATGAAGCTCCGCCCCTCTGTACTCCCAGAGGCGGGGTCTGAGTTGGGACCCTGTTCACCTGAGAAGCTATCCATACGACATCTTTTGACTGGGATCTGCCCCTCAGCCCCGGCCGAGAGGCGTAACACACTTCCTCTCATCCCTTCCACTTCCAGCACCTCCTCTCCATTCTTGTGCAAGTGATTTTCCTCATCTCCTGCAGAATCCTTTGGGGGATCTTGTGTTTCTCTCATTTCTTGCTTATTGGGTAAATGCTGTAAAAGGCAGAATCAAAAAGGATGATCTACAATAAAATAGTAACGATTCTAAGTGAATCCTAAACAGACGTACTTAAGAATATATTATTCTTATATTTTTCTTTGCTAAACCTAATAATTGTGATTAATCTCATGATTACTAATTATGAGATAAGATAGTGCAATTCATTTATTTTTTAAAACATAATTTGTTATTTATATGGAAACCACCATAATTATTTTTTTTCCAGGATTCTTTGATGAATAGAAACCTCTAGTAACATTATAAATGTCTTCACTGTCACTTTTCATCAATTTATTGCATCCTGCTTAAAGTACTAATTTCTTTCTTAATTTTCTTTCTTTCTCATTAAATGTTCCAATGTCTTTTGCCAAGGTGTACAGGTCTTACCTCACTATCTGACATTTCTTCTCTCAGGCTACCCTGCATTTCTAATGGTGACGAGGGACTGCATACAATTTCAAATCCAGAGGAAAGCGCTTCCTCATGCTGTGGAGATCCTTCAAGAAGTGATGCTTCATTCTCTTTAAAAGTAAATGGTTTGTTCTGTTTAGCAAACTGTTCACTAATCTGAACAATCTGTGGCGAGTCGCTTTCTCTGGGTGAACAAGAGGTACTTGATACTTCAGATGAATCCGGGAGTTTCAGAGATGAGTTCAGTTGTTTGGATTGCAGATTTTTGATTTCCTTGTGTAGACATGATTCATTTTCAGAGGATGACTCAGTCAGATTATGTGATGGGGAAGTGGCATTTGGTTTAGTAGAGTCTGTTCCTCCTCTTTTTGTTAAACTGGATCTCCTCTCTTCTTTAAGCGTGGCTGTTGAGTTTTGATCACTCCGTCTTTTGCTCTCTGATTGGTCTGTCTTTTTGCAAGTCTGCCCACTACATTTTAGTCTCTGTCCAATCTCTGTCTGAAGAACATCTTCTAAGACAACTTTAACCTGACGCCTGTGGGGAATGAATAATAAATAATAAACAATCAACAATCAAATTGATATTTCTCAAAAACACACACACACACACAAAGTAATTAACAAATATAATTAAATAAATGACTGCCAAATAAAGATCACAAAATATTTTAAATTATAAATCAAATTATATTTGCCTCAACAAAATACAGCATAAAAACACTGTAGCTCCTTAACTACAAGACAGACAGTTTAAACCTTTGGTACATGCTGCACAGCTGTTTGTTGACTTGTCTTTTTAACTAGTGGTGCATTAGCCATCATAGCAGTGTGCACATGGAATGAAATGGGTCAACATGCACAGATGGTGTTCAAATGATAAGAAAAAAAATGTCAGTAGGAGAGTGTAGATATGCACCATATCATGCAAAACAGGGTTAGTTTTACAGAGTTTGATACTATATTCTAACATTTCTCCCTCCCCAGATGGTTTAATGAAACTAAGCATCAAAGACGGCCAACAATTATATGCTCAACAACACAACAGCAATTTAGTACTTTTTCAAAACTTTATCCAGCAAGCCTATTTTAAGGATAAGAGAGAGGGTGGAAAATTACATGATAAAAATGATAAGTGGGCATCAGGGAAATAATACAAAAACTGGCCATGGAGCCAGTTTTCATAGGAATTTGTTAATGCCAGATAAGAGAAACCACTTCAGTTCTAGCAGTGCAGTCTTACTGTCCCCCCCTCTGTCAAAATGCACTCGATGCATCACTTCCTCTGCCAGGAAACAGGTGTTGGGTAATCAAGAATGTTAAAATTATGTTTCTTAAAACCTCTGAAATTTGAATTCTTGTCAAAATACATGCACACATGCAATTGATAGCAAGTCATTATTTTGTCATTTGTGTGGTTCAAAACGACATAATTCAGATAATGCAATGTAAAAAATACATACAACATAACTAAACGTTTACAGTGAGTGACGAAGAACGGGCATCGCCTTCAGGATCTGAAGGTTAATGTGGTGGTAAGCACGTTACCTTTGGATTTCCTGCCATACTGCATGTTCTTTAACACTGTTTTTTAGTGATTTGGGATCTGACTGGGAGGATGTACCATTTGAGGCCAGCTGTGTCCAGTGGATCTAACAGTACAAAAACACAAACAAAGCCAATCAGAAACTGCAAAACATTAGGATATATCAGGTTGAATAGTTTACTGGATCAGGAAAACATCTAAAAACAGATAAACACATTCTATATTCTTTTGCCAAAATAATTATGTGCTTGGCAACCATATAGTTATGCTAATAAACAATGTAACTTGGTGAACATGCATAATTCATTGAACACTTGTGTGTTATATCATATTGCTGTATTTTCTGATTTATAAAAGCAATAACACACAAAAGAACTATAATTATTTGACTAAATGTGCAAGATAAATATGATTTGCTTCTATGTATTCAGTCAATGATGCTGCTAATACATCAATTTTGTTTACCTTACATGAGTTACATAGATTTTCTTGCATAATTATGAGATAATTATAGATATATATATTTTAAGATATGTTGTTTCTGACAGAGGGAGTAGTGAAAGAGGACAAAAGTAATGGTTTCAAAAGAGTGTCAACTGTGTGTCATCTGTCATACACCTGGTGTGTTTCTCTCTCTCTCTCTCTCTCTCTCTCTGATGTTTCAAAGCTAATAAACAAATGCTGTGAGAAGCAACTTGGGAATAATTATTTATTGCTGCAGTCAAGGTCAGTTAGACCGAGGAGAGTTTAAGAAGTCAGATAAGATGTTTCCAACTAAAAATATTTACGCACGTCAGGTGGGCATGCATGTTATGGGATGTCAAGAACTGAAAAATGTACTTATACGATCAAAGGAAGAATAAGAGGCCTTATGATAATCTGCTATTTTTTTTATCCAATCAATTTGAAAGTATTCATTGATAAATTAATATGTATGATCTTACTGAATAAATACTCAGTGTTGCTCAGAGCTCACTCTGTATGTCTCTCAGATATGTTTTATTGATGAATTTCAACCACAAATGTCCATAATGTCTTAGTGGTCCAAATGTAGTTATTTACTAGAACTTGAAAAAAAGTCAATAAATACACAAACACATAATGCATCACTTCCTGTCCATCTTATTCACCTTGGAGTGGCTCTTTTTCAGATCTGTCAACATCTCCGTATCTACACACTCATCCTCAGCTGCGGAAACTCTCCTGGGGATCTTCAGGGGACTTTCAGTCTGAGACACATGAAGAGATGGATTCAACTTTTGATGCAGAAAGATCCAGGTACACAACCAATAATTATCTCAGACTCAGAGATCAAATTTGAATAAGGACCGAATCCTTATTTGAATAAGGATATTTTAATCAGTAAAAATGTAAAATGATAAAGACAACAAATTAAGCAAATATGAAAATTATAATAACAAATAGGTTTAAACAAAAATAAGATTTCTCTTAAGAAATAGTTTATAATGAAATCCAAAGTATTGCTAAAAGATGAGGATTTTCAAGATCTGAGTATTGAGAAAGAAAGACCCAAAAGTAGTAAGACATTTGCACAATAAAAGGAAGAAGCAGAAGAAGAGACACCATTTAGAAATAATATCAGCACATATAGTAGAAAATATATTATGATTAAAGAAATAAATAACATGTAATAAATAAATAATGCAACATGGAATATAACAATGATAATAGAATGAATACATAGCTATCAATGACAAGAGATTATTAAGATTCATAAAAAAGGAATAATTAATAAAAGACATTAATCAAAAGAATACATTTGAATATGAATAGTTTTGCATACACTAACTTTGTTTTAAGGTGTCCTTGTTACAGTGTGATAATACATCAAGTAATGAGTAATGTTAATTAAAAACATCTACTTCATATAAGGTTAGGATTAGGTTAGGGTTAGTTGCATGTAATTACACATAATGTACTGTTATTACTACAGTTTTTTACTACTAACTTATGTAACACGGACACTGTAAAATAACGTGTTACCGAATGCTTTAGGTGAAAGCACTGGAACACTGTAAACACCTCAGTCTTTAATGTTGTTTAAGCCATGGACATACCTGACAGTTGTTACGTTTGATCCCAGGTGAGAGAGTCAGAGCTCTCCTCCGGTCCAGGGTAAAATGATAGGAATCGGAAAGATGGCTGTTGCGGGTCTTTTCATGTGGCATTCTGCAAACAGATGTTTCAAGGCCTCTTTAAGATCACAGATAAAGCAGTGAGAAGATGAACATTCAGGACAGGATAACAACCTTAATATACTGCTTTGTAGATTGTTTTCCTCTATTGAAAATCGCTCTAAATAAAAGCGTCTGCTAAATAAATGCATTTAAACGAACCGCTGCAACCAGTCCTAGAGGAGCTAAATCAGATTATTTTATCATTAGATTACTTTAACTAACATATCGAGTTAAAAATCTGCACATTGTGAAATTATTCATCAGTCAGTCCAGTAACGTTAAAACAGTCAGCAATTTACACTGATGCACATTAAAAGTGCATCTTAACTGGCCTGTAGCTAAATACATTGTCCTATTATACTTTCATCCGGTATCAGTGTTTATATATTGCACCTACTTTTTAAATCCAGGAGTCAGCATAAACCGGAGAACATGATTAATGAAGATAATTCAGTTGCTGAACAGCAAGTGAGCACATGAATATTAGGATTATATTCCTCGATTATAAACTTCCGCCACTCAAAGGAAGTCGGGTTCTCTTCTTCTCTTCTCCACACAAGGTATTGTGCGCCATCTAGCGCCATGGAGAAAATGTTGAGTTAAATATAAAGTAGTGTAAGCTCCTGTTTTCACTGAGGTTGAATCATAGACTGTACGAAATTACAAAGTATGAACAAAACAAAAGACTCAAACAATATGTCTTTGTTGAGCATTTATAAAAAAAAAATTATTGGGAGCTTGCTCTCTCTAAATGCTTTCTCTATTCTCTCTCTTCAAAAGCTTTTATTATGTTGGAACATGGCAGTAGGGATTTGGTCCCATTCAGACATAAGATCACCAGTGTGTTCAGGCACTGACAGAGTCTCACAGTCAGCAATCCAATTAATCCTATAGGTGTTCAAATGGGGTTCAGCTCTAGACTTTGTTCAGGTCTACATTAACACACCAGGGTCAGTAGAATATTTGTCTGTGCACAGGGACATTGTCCTGCTGGAGCAGAAAACAACCGTCCTAAAACTGATCATAATATAACTAATATAATATAATGCAAATCTTATTTGCTTTCGTGTTTTGCTTATATTTCTTTTTATAGTTCACATTGTGTGACACAAAATCCTTTCACTGTCAATATTGTTCACCATGACCATGAGTATTTATCTAAATAAACTTTACAATTACACATCTAAATAACAATACACATATTTTCAACTTTCATGTTGTTTAAAATAAATCCTTTGATTCCGAAGATCATAGCAGGTGAAACTCGAAAGTGCAAAACCTCATTTATTTCAGTAATTCAGTAATTTAAAAGGTGAAACTAATATATTTAGTATACATAACTATATACATATGCATGATTATACTTTTCAGAGGGCTGACATTTCTGTATTAAAAATCCTTTTTTTATTGATTTAATTTAATATTCTAATTTTCTGAGATTTTGAATTTGAGGTTTTCATAAGTTGTAAGCCATAATCATCAAAATTATAACTTTTGCAAGATATTAAAATTTTTCGAGTTTCACCTGTATAACCATGTGGAGGAATTATGTCATTGTGATGTCATAATTTAAATACAGAAGTGTGTTTATCTATCAAAGAATAGAGGTTCATAGAGTGGACAGGTAAGAAGAAACGTTTATAACAAAAAAATGTTGAGTGGTTTAGGAAGAACACGAGCAAACAAAAATGGGTGTTTCACAATTTTATTAGTTGTTTTTATCATGACAAACATGAAATGATCATATAAATATCATCAAAGTTCATTTTAGTTACAGTGATATGTGTTCATTCAGTTTGTTAGGGAGTATAAATGCAAAAGCTGCAGGTAAACATCAGATCTGAACCGCCCCTGAGGCAGAGGTTGATGAACAGACCTTCATAAACTACAGCTGAAGGGGAAAAAGAAAAGAAAAAGAGCTAGGAGACAGAGCAAGTGTCGGCAACTGAGAATAAAGGTCACGCAGAGCAAAACTGGTCTAATATCAGATCTTTGTCACAATCTGCCTTCCGCTTCTGTAAAGTCTCTGTTGAAAAGACCGGCTTAGATGCCATTGTTGGAACACCAAAACACCAGCATGCAAAACACAACATATGCTGGTGTCCAGCGAGGCAGTTTTTTTTTCTCCAGATTTGCTTCTGCATGACCTTTAACCTCAGGAACCACATTTCTGGATAGCTGTCCCTGTTGGTGCAGGTGACCCAACAGCATCCTCAGACTCTGGAGCTGCCATTAATGCACTGTCTGATGCATTGCTCTTCTTTATACCTGGAAACACACAAACAAATCCGGCAACTTCAGTGACATTTGAAAACACCCTCTGTCCATTCACATCTGATCTTTACAATGTGGAATGGACTAATGCACTCTAATGTACTTTGTCTCATTCAGATAAGGCTATAAAGCAATAAAACACTGAGATACACTTCCACTCTATATTCTTTTTAAATGTAATGCACCAAGTGTGCTCCAGATGTAAGAACTTAATCCATTTTCTAATCCATTACGAGGTTGTTAATCCATGGTATCTGCTTCTGCTGAAGCCGTCAGTTTATTCATAAAATCATCATGTTTAACAATGTTATTGCTGGTAAAAAATCACATTACCCATGATGATGTTGTACAGAAAACTAAACCAATCAGAGTTCCAAACCAACACGCTCCAAAATAGCTCTCTAGCTCCGCCCACATCCATTAAGCACTGTGAATGACGTCATTGTTTTTTAACTCGATCATGCCGTTCGCAATGCTTCATGGGATTGTAGTTCTTTCCCTCACTACCGTGAAGTAAACAGTTTTGTATCTTTCTCTTTTTGTCCGATTTTCAAAAACGTTTTTGCTTTTAATCAGAGTTTATATTCTTGTGATTCACCTTGTAGCTGATTGGCTTGGTTCATCGTTTATTTCTATATATATATATATATATATATATATATATATATATATATATAAAAAATCGGGAACCAGCACCCCTGAAATAGGGGGCGGGAACTGTACATGAGTTTGATAACTTGTTATTCCTGTGAATTGACTTTACTTTAAATACAAATATCTATTTATTTATAATGTAAACTCACCTTTAGCCAGGCTACATGGTGTAAGCACAGGTTGTTCTGTTTGCTCTCCCTCTTTAAGGGAAGCCCTGATCTTGCGCACCACATAGACGCTGGCTGTAAAGGAAATGTTGCAAGTCATACAAAATAACACAAATCATTACACTGTGTATTCCTTTTTTGTTAATGTTTGTTAATAATAAAGAAATATATATTTAATAAAATGAACTATATAATAGGCTTTTACACCGTAAACAGGAAATAAATGTTAAATGCTTATAAAATAACTATTAGTCTTACCTTTTATCAGAAGTCATACCATGGTGTAGATAGAATGTAACGAAGGCTACAGTTTCAACTGTATTCCGTTTCCTACCCAGCAATTTGCCTTGGAACACAAGCCTTTACAGTTTATGGATGATACTG
Source organism: Semotilus atromaculatus (assembly GCA_031834385.1). Lineage (NCBI taxonomy): Eukaryota > Metazoa > Chordata > Actinopteri > Cypriniformes > Leuciscidae > Semotilus > Semotilus atromaculatus. The sequence continues at coordinate 29,624,215 of JAULUF010000055.1, forward strand.
TTGCCCTGTCAAGTATGTTCGCCAACTGATGTTATGAAAATATGTTACGTATGGTTACTGTTGCATTTATCATCAACTTTACAACGCACTCCTCACTGATTGGCTCCCTCGTCACTTACGAGGAGCTGTTCACCAATCGCTGTTAAATGCGCTTAGATGATATAACACAACACAGCCAATCAGGAAAACAGAACAGCGAAATAAAATAACATCTCTCCTTTTGCTTATTTATTGAACGCTTTAAATTATATTATATTTAAAAACACTTTTAGAATCAACTTTTTGGATTCTTATTTCATAAAGCTAGATATAGAGCGATAAATATTGTCAATTTCTGACGAGAATATAGTGTTCACAATTCTGTCCACACGGTGTCAGTATTGTTTAAATTAGATTTCGTAAGACAAGTTACACAAACGGACAAAGGTTTATATCGAGTGGTTTACATCACTGGTTTATATCGAGTTTTATAACGCTCTTATCACGGGAAGCATGTCTTACTCCACAGGGCTTTCTCATTAATCATCCTGATTTAAGAACTGAGATTCAATATCTAGAACTCACAGTTAATTAGCTGATTAACTCATTCTATTAGGCAAAACAAAAGACAAACATGAGAGAAATGTTATTAGATTTGTATTAAAAAATTGTTGAGACAATACAAAAATATAGCATACATTTTCATAAATATGATAGTAATACATGCTCAATTTTTCTCTAAAATTATATAATGTCTGAAATATTCAGATGAATGAAAAGGCAGTCTTTAATTCCATTATTTACAACAAAATATATTACTTTCAGGTGGTAAACAGCTTGAATGAAAGCTTTCCCACATTAATAAAAAAAATTTTTTATGCCAACCATCATTAATGGCAAAGGAAGAAGTTCCATCAACAATTTTCTTTTCTGTTTTCCAATAATCATAATACATATTTTAAAATGTTGACATAAAATCTGCAACAGAAACACTGAATGAAACTCTTTAAAGGCACACACATACACACTTATTTTCTAAACACTTTCCAAGGGTCCCCTGTCTTTTAAGATCATGTTCGGACTGTAAAAGATTACATTGTTGTCTTCATCATCAGAATCGGAGTGTGTATCAAGGTCATGTGTGTATCGTACATTTGTGGCATGGTACTCTCCAATCCTTGTGCTGTCACACAGTCGAGACTGGATCGCCATCTGTGGAAAACGCATGCGTGTATGTGAATGAGAGATTTGAAATCAAACCGCACAAATGTGTCTGGTATGCATTGCTGCTTATGCTGCCTAGTAGTAACCACCATAATGATACAGGAAGGGACTGTCTGACTGACATATAAGAAGACCAATCACAACCATCCATGGCTGAGACCAGAGAGTGTGAACTGTACCTTTATTCCTGTTGAACTCAGTTGACTCCAGGTGTCCTTACTGAAGACGAGAGCATTTGCAAGTCCATGCAATGGTGCACTGAGCACATGGAGTAATGTCAGAGAAAACACAGGGTCCTCTGGGTAAGCAGCATTATGAAGTCTGCAGAAATACACATGCAGATCATGCACACAAGCACAAAGATGCATCCACAACTATAAGGTATGTGATCAGCTAACATGTGGGACACTTCATTTCAGAAAATATGGAAATCCATATAAATACAGATCACATCCATGAGGTTCACTATGTAAAATGTGGCAAAAAACAAAACAAAACGCACTTACCGATTTATGAGGGGGAAGATAGAGACGAGCAGATAGACAGAGGGATACCACTTCAACGGTCTGATCTCTTCAGCTAGAGAGATCTGCAGGAAGAAGTAATGACACATTGCTGATGTATAACCCGGTGGATGGCAGGACTGTAATATCTGCACATGCACTAATACACACGCTTACCTTCCTCCTCTCTCTTTCAGGATTAAAGGTGCCTAACCAGGACCGCATCTGAAATAAAGACAGTAACTTTAAAACATGCATTTATACTCCTAATGCATGGATCATAATGTGGTGTGTACTGTACAATGTTGAATGTCCCCCCCATAAGACCTGTGCAGAGTACACGGGTGTCTGCACGTACATGAGCATGCATAACCTGATTTATTACGTCAGTGTCTGGAAGAATCTGCCTGACGTGCAAAAAGTTCACTCTCAGCCTTACCGTGGCACGTCAGCATTACAGAGAACAGGGAAGAGAAAAGCAAAGTGCTTTGCTCGAGATGAATTTGAATTACACACCTAAGTTAGACCTAAAATTGCCATACAATCAAATCTTGGAAGTAGTGGGACAAGCTGGTAGTTGATGTTTGTGAGTCACATTCACTCACCCTCTCGTTGGCCACACAGATGATTCGAGCATAACAGCAGATCATGAGGATAATCAGGCTAAACAGGGGGACATACCATCTGCAAAAAACAAAACCAAGAAATACTTTACACTTCAAACAAGAAAATACACAAACAGAGGCCTCAAAAGGAATTTGGACACTTATGTTCCCTAGATAATGCGCTTGTGCTATCCTTCTTTATGACATTATATATTATGTATATACAGCATTATATAAAAAATATATCATGTAATAATTGCATAGTATATTTAAATATATTATTTAATATATACATTTATAATTTGTCTAAAGTTTCAAATAAATCCCTAAAAACTCACACTTTATATTTGTAAAAGAAAAAAAGTAAAAATCAATCATTTTAAATGCTACAACTGAATTTAAGCATCACAACATTTTAAAATACTTTAACAGTATGAAAAATGGTTATTCATTTTTAGATTTGCTAAAGTTTTAACATTTAACATTATTAATAAGTTTTATTTTTAAAGATTACTTTTAAGTGATCGTTGGATGATGGAAAAGGTCATGTAAATGTAAATATATGTAAAATTAGAATGAACAATTAAATGTTAAATATCAACTGATTGGCTAGTAACCAACATGGAAACAATATCTTGTGCATCCATAAAAAAAAAATATATATATACACCGGTATATATAGTTATGTAATGCAAAAGCATTCATGCATTTTAGGTGTCTAAATATATCTGTGACCAGTGTGTTCAATAACACAACAATAAACGTTACATAATTAGTGAAAAATATTCTAAGCAGCTCCAGCATGCACAAAAACCTGTCAGATTGAGAACGGAAATTCCTGAGATTCAAACAGCATGAGCTGCGTGAACCTCTGAAATGTGATGAAACTCATAACATGGTTACATTACTCCAACCCAGATTCATCCCTAGAAACAACACGCATTTCATACACATGCTGAACCTTACAAACTTACATGCCAAACCTCCACCCAACATGATTATCTGTAATCCAACTGCAGGAAAAGAATGAGACAGAAAGGACTGATGACTACTGTTGTGATACAACTGCAATTAAGAATATATAAAAAATGAAAGGTCATATACCACCAGGCTCCAGCAGGACCGTAGTATCCAGCCATCAGTGGGAGGGTGGACATGAGCAGAGGAACCCCCCACGCCACCACATGGTATGGTCTGAGAAACACATGCAGATGTTAGAAATACTATATATTACACACAACTAAATTTGTGTGTGACGTGTATTGTATATTGACTCACATCTCATAATGTTCAGTTCTGATTTCTCTCACCAGGTTCAGGTAGAGATTGAAAGTAATAAGACACACCCACACCAGTGCAGACCAGTCTAAAAAAAAAAAGTCAAAAACTATAACAACAGCAATTTATCATGACATCAGTCTACAGAGATGTAATCTTTCTATTTTGATGCTCTGCAGTTTCTAGTTACTTCATATTCACACTTGTCTGGAATAAATTAACATTTTACTCACAAATATCATACTGTACATGTTTTTTGGGGTCTGAATTTTGGGGTTTAAATGTCTTCTGCTAGCTACATCAATGACTAAATGAAATAAATAATCATATAATAGCATGTCAGAAATGATGATCTGTTACTTTACATTAAAGGGATAGTTCACCCAAAAATGAAAATGCAGTTATTAATTACTCACCCTCATGTCATACCAACCAAAACCATAAGACTTTCGATCATTTTAGAAAACAAATTAAGATCATTTTGATGAAATCTGAGAGCTTTCTGTCCCTCCACTGACAGCTACGGAACTACGACTTTGATGCTTCAAAAAGTTCATAAAGAGATCTTAAAACTAATCCATATGAATTGAATCCAAATTTTCATTATATGATGAACAGACTGAATTTAGGCTTTTATTCACATTTACACAACATTCATCAATGGAATGATGAATTCATCATGCACTCATCAAGCATGTGGTGACGTGGTGAGGTTCATTCTGTATGTTACGCAGCACGTTTGAGCTTCCGCAAAACGTTTGGTATGGCGCACCAAGCAGGTTCAGTTGAGCTTCTGTTTATGTTCGCTGATCAAAGTTTGTGAATAAAAGCCTAACTTCAATCTGTTTATCATATAAAGTGATTGAGTCTCTTCAGAAAATTTGTATTAAATACATTTTAATCTTAATTCATATGGGTTAGTTTTACAATCACTTATTGAACTTTTTGAAGCATCAAAGTTGTAGTTGCGTAGCTGTCTGTGGGACTACAGAAAGCTGTCAAATGTCATTAAAAATATTTTTTTTCCCAGAAGATGACTGAAAGAGGGGGAGTAATTAATGCCTTACCCATTTTTTGGTGAACTGACCCTTTAATATGACAGTACACATACAAACAAACATCTTCTAATCAGTTGCCAAATTTACCAAAATATGTGAGCCACCACGCTTGAAAATTGCACAGAGAACCCTCTGGATGAGACTCTCCCTGCAGGTGAGAGGAAAAGAAAAGGTGCAATGAAATAAAGTTATTAAAGAGGAAAAAAAACAACAACGCTGGTTTCAACATACATTAGTTTGAATAATTACTCTCTGCCAACATATGTATATCTCTCTCAAACGTACACACAAATTAATCAACTCAACTTACCATAACATAAGCAACACTGTCAAAAAATGCAGCTACAGACAGACTGACTACCATTTTCTGAAAACAAAGGAAAGGAGAGAGATTATAACAGATAAAAAGAGATACAATGCTATTTAAAATCATTAATAATAATCAACACAATGACAGAATATGACAATTAATAGAACTTTACTGAATTTTTAAATTATATTGAGTAATTACACTACCATTCAAAAGTTTGGAGTTCGTGTTTTTGAACGAACTCTTCAACCACACTGCACTTTTCAATTTAAAATAACAGTTTACAGTAACACTTTATTTTGATGGTCCCTTATGAACATTCTGTTGACTATAAGTAACTTTGCAACTACAAGTCAACTAACAACTTAGAATATTAGTAGACTGTCTTAGTATAAACTGTTTATTGTGATGGTCCTCTAACAGACATTGTACTGAATATAAGTAACTTTGCAACGACATGTCAACTTATTCCTCTAACCCTAACCCAACTAGTCTACTAATACTCTACTAACTCTCTAATGAGAGTTAGCAGATATGCAGGTGCAATGTTACTTATAGTCAACAGAATGTGTTAAAGGGACCATCAAAATAAAGTGAAACCCGGTTTACTATTTTAATACATTTTAAAAAGATGTACTCCTGTGATGGCAAAACTAAAGTTAATCGTCTTCAATATGTTCTAATAATTCCAATATTCTGATTTGTTGTACAATAAACATTTTATTATTATTATCATCAATGTTGAAATCATTTTTTACTGTCACTTTTGCTAAATATAATGCATCCTTGCTGAATAGCATTAATTTGAAGAAAAAAAATTATAAATAAAAAGATCTAACTGCCACCAAACATTTGAACAGTAGTGTATGAATCTTGGCAATTCAAATCAAACACAGACTGTACCTGAGCCAAAGAGTTATATCTGCGCAGCAGCCATATCACAAAGAGCATGAAAAAGCTAAAGATAGGAAATTGTAGGTTAGTTAAGAATGCTCAAAAGTCACTTTAAAACAAAGAAGCTCTGTGCAATATAAATCGACTCACCATGCCACTAATGAAAATGTCCCTGTGGCTCTTTTCACTTTAAGAATCACATCCTGAGGATTAAAATACATACATAAAAATATAATGAAAACTAAAATGACAATCAGGAAGGAAAAGTTCTATGACATTAAAGGGATAGTTCACCCAAAAATGTAAATTTTCTCATAATTTACTCACCCTCGTATTGACTTAAACCTGTTTGAGTTTCTTATTTCTTTATAACGCAAAGGAAGGTATTTTGTAGAATGTTTGTAACCAAACAGTTGTGGGACTTCCATAGATTTTTAGTCATAGATGAAAGTCAACGGTACCCCACAACCGTGTGGTTACAAACATTCCTACAAATATCTTATTTTGTGTTCAGCAGAAGACAGAAATTCATACAGGTTTGAAACAACTTGAGGGTGAGTAAATGTTGACAGAATTTTCATTTTTGGGTGAACAAATGTTATCCCTTTAATTCCATGAGGTGCTACCGAAGAACGCTTTCAAAAGCACGGTCACATACTTTTCTTTTCATTTTAAATAGACGTCTTGATTCCCCTATATTTCTTTAAATTTTTAACACTATACAGTTCTTTTAGACACTTTCAACCATTCACCAAATAATTAACCATTTTCCTGCTCGTGTGTTAGGTGGTTTGTCCCATCACAGCTCAGTAAGTAATTTATTTACAAATGAACTTACCTCACCATGAACCATCTAATATACTTTCCACAAGAATATTTAAATGTTTAACTAAAATTAAATGATTATCAATCACCATACTTTCTTACTTTCACGTCTAAGAGAAACTAGTCTACTGGTAAAAATCATCATGCCTGAAAAGATGTCATGTTGTGATTAGCATGAGGGCTACCAAGTTAGCATTACATAAATTTTTCAAACAAGTTTACACTTACACATCGATAGTCGTCGGGCACCGCGTTAAAGAAGGTACAGCGCGAACTGCTAGTGTTGTTAACCTGGACTGGATGCTCATCTCCCATAATTATTCTTCCTTTTTACTAACTAATATTTTGATGTGGACCACGCACATGATGACAACACCACATCCCCATTGACACGTAAGGCATGCGCACTGGGACAAAAAACACAATATACGAAACCGCAAAAAGTTACTGCCAGTAGTTTTCAAATAAACATAATATTTTCTACAGACCTAGCTGTTGTTTATACAGTGAGGTTATGTTATTGATCATTCATTTTATTTGAAAATAAGTAAATGGATAAGACTATTCAGCGTATCTATATTGGCTATTTGATTGTTTATTAATTTTGTGGAATAGTGTTTGTGTCTAATGTTTTCATAACATGGTATGAAACATTTAGCCTAGAGTGAAAGCAAGATGATTCAGATTTTATCCAAGGAACATAGTGTGGCAGTTCACTTTGTCAAAATATGTTTGTTAGGTTTAGGTTTAGGTCCAAAAAAGAAGGATAGCCTATCTTTGAACAATAAGTCATTGTGCAATCCCCACTAACACAAAACGTTTAGGGAACGTTAGTTCATGGTTCTCTAAAGGTTAGTTTTGAAGCAAACCAAAAAGTAACGTTTAGGGAACGTTCCCTGAACGTTAAGAAAACTTTCCATGTGAACCAAACCCTAAACAAAACCTTAAGGGAACGTTCCCGCAACCAAAAACGAACTTTCTGGGAACCATAAATTGTTAGCTGGGATAAAACTTCAGTTGTTTACATTTAAATATATTATAAAATAAATTACTTCTATTAAAATGATTGTATTTAAGCAACATAATGTGAATTTTGATCACTTATTCACACGTTTAAATTTAGTCAGTTCAATCGAGCCGTATACCTTCCACAGATTTGTAGGTCCTACGGGCCCTCAAAATATATATAGGCCTATTTATAGACCTTTTGCAACTAAACAAAAAAGTATGAACATAAATAATATTTGTATGTAAGAGAAAAAATCTGATAATCTGATTGCACAGGTCTCACTTAACATAAATATACTCGCATACATCTAAATAGAAATAGAAATTGATATGGTAAATGGGAATTTAATTTTATTAGATTAAATTAGAACTGATTATTATTTTATGTCATTATCCCTAATCCATCAGTCTCAGAAATGAAAGTTATTTAAATTATACTTATGTAAGAACTAAGGAATGAGGAGTTTGTACATGGTACAGGGTGTGTGTGTGCCTGTTAATTATGGATTTTTGAGCATGAGTGAATAATAAAGAACCACAGATATTCAAATTACAAAAGTTTATTTTGTTATAAAAAACCAATTCAATACAAAACACAGAAAATGTTTTTATCATACTGGCATTTAGGCACAATTAACCCAGAATCTCATGGAACTCATCATGACACACAAGCAGCGATTTTCAGAGTTGTCCACGTCATTGATTCACAGGATGATTCACAGATAGTTTCAGGTCATTAACAGAAAACGTTCCCAGGGGTTTTCTAGGAGTTTCTGCTTCATCTATAGGAATTTTCACATAAACAAACTATCAAACGTTTAGTTCTTAAAGTCATCAGTCCTCAGGAACACACAGTAACATCATAGGACAACAACTTTAAAGAAGAATGAAAAAATAAAAGCTTTCAATTATACATAATCCATAAATAGATTTAAATATCAAGGTAAGGCATGGCAGTCAGCCATTTGAACGGAGATTTTGTTTTTGTAAAAAAGGGAAACTGCCAGTGCAAATATAACGTCATAAGACAGGAAGCAGCCCTTACAATTTTTCAGTGATACAAAACCCAGTTCCCCCTCTCGCTTTGCCTTGCATTTTAACTTTTGACAGATTGACATCTGTTCGGTCAGTCCCTTTTGTCTCTTCCACAAAGGCAGAATAGATCATATCAGATCAGAATTGTTCATCATTCAAAGACATGGATCCTTCATGATGCAGTTCACTGTCCCCAGCCAGCAATGCCAATCTCCTGCTTGTATCGGTTGGTCAGGTTGTTGGCTTGGCTTGTAAGTTTGGACAGCACCCCATGCAAGCCCTTCAGGTGGTACTGCAGGAGCTGCTCCAGATCCGCGTCGCTGTCCGGTTCTGTGCGCACTGGCTCCGGCGCAGGAGAGTCTTTCTTGCGCCTCTGCTCCTCTGCACGCAAGACACCCCATTCAATGTTGTTCCGGATGGACTTGAGCTGGCTGTAATAGCTGTACATGTCGTCCTCAGCATCCCGCAGATAGCTACCCATTACATTGGTTAGCTTCTGCTCCTCGTTCTGCTGGTCCAGCGGCACATCTCTCAGCAGGCTTGGCACCATGACCGTCTGGTCCATGTTGTTGACGGCGCCGATGAAGCGGTTCATTGCCGTGAAGAGAGCGTTCTTCTGGCTGAGGGGTTCGGACATCTGCATTTTGGTGGATTATGAGGGTTAATTCGAGAGTAGTTTACTCTGTATGTTTCTCTCTGGTGTGTTTCTTCTGAACATCTGCATTCTTTATATATCAGATGTTTTCAGCTCATGGGCGTGACCGAAACCTGTTGATCTGGTCTGGGATGTCAGGTCGGACACAAACAGATTCCAACAGCAAGACAGAAACCTCCGCACGGCCCATAGATACACAGGGAGCGGCACAAAAGTGCATGAATCAATTTGTTGCATAATTATTTAAGCTACATACAAACTTAATAAAAACAAAATTTTGCTGTGATATGTGAAATGTGGTTGCACTAAACTAGACTTTGATTTTCAAGATTTAGCCACATGACGCAAATAGCCTAATCACATTGTTAAACTATCCCTTTTTGAGCAAGTAACATAGTAACATACCAACTATGTCCCTTGGTAACAAAATCTAATCTTTTAAATTTATTTTCTGATTAGTAACTTATTGAGGCCAAAAGTTGCATGCATGCTTAAGTTATGAATAGGCCTATTCATGTTTGAAGTCATTATCATGCCACATAAGCAAAAAATGAATGAACTCAACAGGAAGGAAAAATCACAAATAAGATATGAGATTCTATCTCAGTTGTCTTCCAGATAGCAATGAGATCCAATAAAGAAAGAAACATTTGCTTTGCCTAAAGTCTGCTGTGGAGTATTAGAAGAGTTGTCAACAATGTCTCAAACTGCCAAGATTTTGCCATAACTGATGTGGTCTCAACATTAGAGGATTTTGGTATAAACTATTGAAACATTTCCACGCTCCAACACAGTCATCATCATTTTATAGCTCCAACTCAATTAATGTCTCGTGAGCCAAGAAAGACCAACCTTATAATGTTTTCTCTGAAAAAACAAAAACCTATACATAAACTGATTGGTCTGCGAGGTTGATTTCAAACTATTGAAACATTACATTTCATTAATACTTTATAAGTTGACGAGATGTCTTGTTTGTGTCCTTAAAATCGGTTTTGTGGGCATGTGTCTGCTTTCCACTTATGTAAAATGCCCTGAAACTGTCCCTTCTGGCCTGTAAAATTATTCTGAATGCCCAGAAAGGGATTTGGTTTGTTGTCCAATTCAACAAATGAACACAAGAGGATTATTCGGGTATAAATGAAACGATTAGAATGCTAATCTACTATTTATAAATAATTAAAAAGGTTTTTATTTTCACACATATAACTGTAAGAAATCACAAGGTCTTATTTCTATATGTGGCTTTCTTGGAATATCATCATATACTGTATGTACGATATCCCATACATCCAAAAACTAAAACACACACTCTGGCTTAATAAGGTCTAAGGGTCAAATCAGATAAGATAAGAGATAAGATCACAGCAAGGTTTCAGTTTAAATAATTTTGCATACCAAGTCATAGAAAGGGAAGCTGAGAAACCTTTGCAATGAATAGAATGTCTCGGATGATTTAGAAACCTGTTCTTCTGCTCTGCCTCTCACCTCCACCCTTGTTCTAGGTCCATCTATGCCTCACCCCAAGAATCACTGTGAATTTTACCATTCTAAATGTATGATTTGTGAAAGTTTACCAAACAATGTCTCTTTTTCATGCAGTGTGACTTCACTTAACTTCATTGTTGATAGTTTCAGTCACAACCTCATAAACATCTTTTGACTATTTTGGATATCCAGAGATGGTCATGAATACATGAAAATGTATTTAAAAATGCAAAATTCCTCAGTTGAAATTTATCAATATAAAATACTAATGCTGTGTGGGGAAAAAATTTAAATACAAATACAATATTTTGTTTTTCAAAATACATCTGAAATTGCCATTCAGTGAATTATCACTATTAACTCATGCCTATACTAAAAGCTGCACGTATTAGTGTACCGCAATATATAAACAATATAGAACAAGTTAAATTGATTAACTCCATATATTACCAACATGATACAGTATATCGCCCAGTCGTAGCAAACAGTGATGCCTAAACACATTTGACTAGCAGATTGATAAAACAAATAACCAATTAACTATCAAGACTGACTGGCTAACACTATTTTCCCCGTGCTCTTTTATTCCTTCATGTTAACTGAAGGTAAATCTGAATAATGCTGAGATTTAAACTTAATCAACAAGTAGGATCGACCATGACATCCTCAGCTTATCTTATTCCTTATTAATGCAGAAAATTCGCTGACTCAATGCTAGATGGATTCGTACAACTGCAGCTCACATGCAGGAAAGTTGGGGTTTGGGGGCATGAACTAGTTGATACTAGGTGATTTTGTATTTCAATTACGTATTTTTAATTCATGTAGGCTATCTGAAAAACTGCCCATCCCTGCGCAATGTGCGCATATCAGTCTGATCTAACTCTGATCTGAAACTGCGGGGCAGCTGCCAGTGAAAAGTCATAGAGAAACTAAAAGAACCAACAGCAACAAAAGCATACCCAATGACATTTCTTATAATGATAAGATCAGTAGACATCTAACATGAAAATACCACAGTGGGTTTAAAAACATGCCCACACTAAATCATGTTACACTGCTGGACAAGGGATGACCTGAGAGAGTTCATCTGTTATGTAAAATGTTTATAAGCAATTTAAGGTGACGTTAATGCTGCATCACATAATTACATTTAAACCGTAAGAGATACAATGATGGCCATTATTGAAAAATAAAATGAATTCAATTTAGGGCTGTCAAATGATTAATCGCGATTAATCGCATCCAAAATAAAAGTTTGTGTTTACATAATAAATGTGTGTGTATAATTATGTATAATTACATATAATTATTTTATATATATAAATACATACACATGCTTGTATATATTTAAGAAATATTTGCATGTACACTACCGGTCAAAAGTTTTAGATCAGTAAGATTTTTTATGTTTTTAAATGAAGTCTCTTCTGCTCACCAAGGCTGCAATTATTTGATAAAAAATACAAAAAAAACAGTAATATTGTGAAATATTATTACAATTTAAAACAGCGGTTTTCTATGTGAAAATATAGTGAAGTGTAATTTATTCCTGTGATCAAAGCTGAATTTACAGCATCATTACTCCATCTTCAGTGTCACATTTTTTAAATTATTATAATATGAAGTTATTATAATATGATGCTCAAGAAACATTTATGATTATTATCCATGTTGAAAACAGTTTTTCACATTTTTATTTCAGGATTCTTTGATGAATAGAAAGTTCAAAAGAACAGCATTTATTTAAAATATAATCTTTTCTAACATTATAAATGTCTTCACTGTATAACTTTTGATCAATTTAACTCATCCTTGATGAATAAAAGTGTTTTCTAATTTCTTTCCCCCCAAAATAAAAAATTAATTCTTACTGACCCCAAACTTTTGAATGGTAGTGATTAATGTTACAAAAGCTTTCCATTTCAGATCAATGCTGTTCTTTTGAACTTTCTATTCATCAAAGAATCCTGAAATGAAAATGTAAAAAACTGTTTTCAACATGGATAATAATCATAAATGTTTCTTGAGCATCATATTATAAAAATTTCATATTATAATAATTTAAAAAATGTGACACTGAAGACTGGAGTAATGATGCTGTAAATTCAGCTTTGATCACACGAATAAATTACACTTCACTGTATATTCACATAGAAAACCGCTGTTTTAAATTGTAATAATATTTCACAATATTACTGTTTTTTGTTGTTGTATTTTTTATCAATATATAATTGCAGCCTTGGTGAGCAGAAGAGACTTCATTTAAAAACGTAAAGAATCTTACTGATCTAAAACTTTTGACCGGTAGTGTATATGCTATAGATTTATATATAATTTATATTATATATAAATACAAATATTTTATATATAAATAACACATTTTTCTTAAATATATAAATGCACGTGTGTGTACTTATATATACAAAATAATTTTACACAGTACAAACACATTTATTATGTAAACACAAACTTTTATTTTGGATGCAATTAATAATTTGACAGCCCTAATTGAATTATTTTTTTTTTTTCGCTTAGTGTACTTTGCAACCAATTTCTGTTGTAAAAGAAATCGCAGTGTCCATCTGACCCCTTGTAATTTGTAATTTAAAGAAATCAGAACATATAAAATGTTTTATAATACATACCATTTCACACAATGTCACAGCACCCTCTATAGGTCATACAGGTATTTGCACAACTGAAATACTTGAATAATTTGTTGTGAAAAGTTTTTTTTAATATACAATTAATCAATAAATTCATGAATTTAGAACAATTTATTGTTTATTTCTCCATTAAACCTCCCATTTTCAAAGAGTTTTGAGACACATTATTACAAATTTTATGGTACAAAAGCAGATGATTCTGCTGGTTTAGGTTTTTTGTTTTGTTTTTAATTTTTTTTAAAATTTGAGTTTGGGAATTTGCTGCCTATAGTCTGTCAGGATGCACACCATCAAACCCTGAAGAAAACACATAGAAACATTACTTAACAGACATAAATTCATTATTAATGCTCACATCTTTACATATAGGTACACTTTACCATAATGGTCCACTTGCGGTTCTCAGCTTCATTAAACACGAGGGAACGTGGTGAGTAGAAAACTTCATCGTCTACTTCCTCTGATTTACGTGGGAGACAGTGTAGAAATGTCCAGTCCGGTGCAGCCACACTTCCTACCTGTCAACAATTCAACAACATAAAAAACTGCATAACACTATTCAGAAGCAAGTTTTTAATTTCCACAACAAGGCTGCACATAAATGTATTATAATTCAGAGTAAATCATACTAGCATAATGGAATGAAAAGTCTAGACTAGACTAGATCAAACTAGACAAAGTTGATGGATGTTTGTCTACCTGCATTGTGATCTGGTAACCATGGAAATCTTTCAGTCTTTTCTTCTTCTCCTCCTCTTGGCCCATGCTCACCCAAGTGTCAGTAACCAGCACATTACTGTCCCGCGCTGCCTCCACTGGATCCGTCAGGAATTGCAACTTGGTACCAAACTATAGCACGGATATCATGATTAGATAAACATTGGATACTAAAAAACAACATTGCATACTATACATAATCTAGTGAACATAAAACAAAATCTATAAAACACTTTTACACAGATTTATTGTGTTAAAGGCAATTAGCCTATAAAAGAATCATTTCACATATATAGACAAACACATATGTCTATAATGAAAATCCATGGTATAAATCATACATAATAAAGATAAAGCAGACATTATAAAGAGAAAATTGTATTGTAGGGTAGTCTATACCTGCTTAGAGAGACGCTGAGCCTCTTGAGTGACATTAGCATCTGGCTCATAACCCTATAAAGATAAGAGGTTCATTTAGGAAAAAACATTTCAGAGTGGTGCGAGTTAAAATAAATAAATTATATATATATATATATATATATATATATAACCGTTCAAAAGTAGGTATGATTTTTTCTGTTTTTGAAAGAAGTCTCTTATGCTCACCAAGTAAACTCTTTTCTATTTAATATATAACACAATTTAATTAATTGCTGTGATGTCAAAGTTGTTTTTTCTGTATTCCAGTGTCACTCGATCCTTCAGAAATCATTCTGATATGCTAATGCTCAAATAATTTTTTTTATTATTATCAGTTGAAAACACTTATGCTGTTAAATATTTTTGTGGAAACTGTGATACATTTTTGTCAATTTAATGTCTTCACTAAATAAAAGTATTAATTTCTTTCACAAAAAAATTAAATAAAAACGTGTTCTCGCACGTAAGGTCTCTCCCTCTCTCCCTCTCTGCCGCTACACGACTTGGCGCACATACAGTAGGCTATGTTCTGTCTCGCATGCGCAGCTCTAGATTCAGTATGCGGGATTTTTATAGGTTATTTTTTTTAAAAACAATTCACCGCAACTCCAAAAAGGAGGACAAATGAGTGTCCGGCTTGATGCTGCGCCGGACGCCGGACAGGGGGCTTAAAATCCGGACTGTCCGGCCAAAATCCGGATGTATGCCCACCCTAAATGCCACATGCTCTCAGAGATGAGTAAAGGCAGGATCCATGTGCAGGGGAACTTTATTAAACCAAAGTATTTAAACCAATGTAAACCCAGGTATGGGAACAGTCTGGAACTAATCAACAAGAAAAACTACAAAGAACTACAAAACACGGCACAGAACAGGAAATAACATAAAAGTCTACACAAGACAAGGGGAACACAAGACAGGAATAGTGACAGTATGCATGTTTAATATGACACAGTTCTGAAAGTGGCGCAAACCTTGGGTGTGGCCACTTTTAGATTGACACCTAGTTTAGCCAATGACATCATGAAGGAGTGAAGAACGTTGTTTCCATCACCTATCCAAGCCAGAGTGAGGCCTTTTAATGAGCCGTAGTGCTCCTGTAAGAGTGAAAAAGAACACAAGAGTGAATGTACTTCTGTTTATGTGTAAGTGTCAGTAAATTTGTACCTGCAGTGTCAGTAGGTCAGCCAGAATCTGTATAGGGTGGTAGAGGTCAGACAGCCCATTGATGATTGGTATAGAAGCGTCTTTATCCAGGAGCTCCAGAGATGAGTGACTATACACCCGAGCTAACACGATATCTGCCAAACCAGAAAGCACCCTGCCATACATATACACCCACATTTAAGACCATGTCAAGGCCTCACAGTATTGAGTCTAAGCAAGCAGTGTTTACAATGTGTTTAAATGCAGACCTGGCCGTGTCTGTGGTGCTTTCATTGATCCCTAGATGAATATCTTGGGGTGTGAGAAAACATGGATGGCCACCCAACAGAGAGAAGCCTAGTGAAAAGGAGAGAGAGAGAAACTGTCTATGTGTCAAATCCTTTGTTCTGTATCGTTCTATTCATTCATTTTGTTCAGAGACCGCACTGATAAATATAAGCCCTTTCCCAAGCTTGAATACTGAATGGCACCTGTTTCAGTGGACATGCGGGTCCTAGTGCTCCTCTTTTCAAATATCATGGCAATAGATTTGCCTTGAAGTAATGGGACATACTGTACATAAAAAGAGGAATAAATGAACATTGTTTATAAGTCCTGAAATGATGAGATTTCCAATCAGTCAGTTCAGCAGTATATTTTGCAGTACCTCGCCCCTGTGCTTTATTCGATGCTTTAGGTCAGCAGAAACCCACAGGATATGTTTAATTTCCTCTGAATTAAAGTCCTTTAGTGTTAGAAAGCTGCTCCCCTTCAGGTTAACACTCTCCAAAGTTGCTTTTCCCACACTGTGGACATGAAATACACATGAGACGGAAAACTGCTTGAATATTAGAAAAAAAGAAGAGAAAAGAAAACTCAAACACACTTTATGAAAATAGTTAATGTAAAACAACATTTTCAAATTATTATTTCGATTTCATGACGTCATAAATTGAAATAAAAAATTGTACAGGTTCAAATATATAGAAATGGTTAAAAACTTCAAAAGTATCAGAATCTAAGGAATACATGTTCCTTTATGAAAATATATAAACTCAGATTTTTTTTTTAAATGTTAATGTTTTGTCAAAATACCAGTGTTATTGGCCAATTACTCATTAATTAAATGTATTAATTAAAATGTAAGTACTTTTCATTGTGTTATACATTAAAAAGAGAACATTATTCAAACTTTCACGACACTCATGATGACTTCTTCATAATTAATTGTCTTGAGCATTATGAAATGCAATAATATTTGTTAATTTTAATGATTAATACAATTATTAATTCATTTGTTAAACAGCAGCAAACCATATTTCTTGTTTATGGCAAACTTTGCGACTCACCTTAAATTCCTGCTCTGGCAACATCTTGCAAATTTCAGACTACAATATATTCTGTTTTTGAGACCAAACATTTTACTGACATACGAAAACATAAAGCTCTAAGCTGGCACAACCAAATCAATGCATTTCCACGTGCTCCCTGTCATACAGCATTGTGGGCGTGGCTAATGGGATGGAAAGGGGGCGGTACAAGAACTGGACGTGGTGAGTGACAGTGTGACACAGCTCTTGTGCATGTTCTCATTTATCCCACACACTGACATCGGATGCTAAAATACTGAATGAATATAATGTTTCTTTTCTAAATCAAACAATTATATAGTTTAATAAAGAAAAACTGTAGTTACAACAAAGTGCGAACACTTAATTCGATGTTTTTTTTTTTTTGCATCGATTGGCAAGGTAACGTATACTTCCGGTTCAACTTTATCTCTTCAGCAGGGATCAGCTGAAAGTTCAGGAATTTCATCTGAAGAACAGAGGTGTAGAAGGTAATGACAGGAGAAACAGACACAGAAATACCAGGTAAGGTATCTATCTATCTATCTATCTATCTATCTATCTATCTATCTATCTATCTATCTATCTATCTATCTATCTATCTATCTATCTATCTATCTATCTATCTATCTATCTGTCTGTCTGTCTGTCTGTCTGTCTGTCTGTCTGTCTTTTTATCTTTTTATCTTTTTATCTATCTATCTATCTATCTATCTATCTATCTATCTATCTATCTATCTATCTATCTATCTGTCTGTCTGTCTGTCTGTCTGTCTGTCTGTCTGTCTGTCTGTCTGTCTGTCTGTGTACGTGTATGTGTATTTTAGCATGTGCTTGTAAGACTCTTTGTGTGACACCTCATGCCTTTGAGCTCCTAGAGCATTATACCCACACAGGTTATTCTGGGAAGGATTTAAATGGACCGTCCTGCTGAGCATGGGGAGGTTTGCTCTTTGCTCTGGATGTGAACAATTGTGAGATGTTGTACTGAACATTTCTTTCCTTATTGCAGATTCAGGTGCTGTATTTACCTTTGGAAATAGTAAAATAGCAAACAATGTGCCCAGCAGGTTATGGTTAAAGAATGATATACCTGTGCACATCTCATGCGGACAGTCACACTCAGCCTTTGTAACAGGTTGTAATCTCTCTATATTCTCCTTGTAATTTTGTAACTAGCTATATTTTGTAATATATATACTATATTTTTGTCTCTTTAATGATCTCTTTTCAGAACAGGGCCGTTTGTTTGTGTTTGGAAGTAATAACAGCGGTCAGCTTGGTCTACAAGCCAAAGGACTAGTTAAAAAACCAATCTGTGTTAAAGGTAAGACATAAAGGTGCATAAAGTATACATTTATCTATATGTTTTAATGATCTAGCTCTGTGTTGTCTTATTTATCTTCTTATTTGTCCACACAGTTCTTAAAGGGGAGAGAGTTGAGTTGGTTGCCTGTGGGACTGATCACACACTCGTAAGCACCTGTAAGCTAAGCCCTTTACTGTAGTTTCATATTACGATATACACTTTTGTTAAAAAAGATTGGCATCAGTAAGATGCTTTAATGTTTATGGAAGAAGTGTAATATTATTTTAATTTATACTGGTAATATTTTGAAATATAATAAAAATAAGTAAAATTGCTGATTTCTATTTTAATGTTTTAATTTATTTCGGTGATGGCAAAGCTGAATTCTCAGCATCATTACTCCAGTTTTCAGCGTCACATGATCCTTCACTCTAATATGCTGATTTGGTTAATATGCTTAATATTATTTGTGAAAACTACATTTCATGATTCTTTGATTAACAGAATGTTTAAAAGAACAGCATTTATTTGAAATAATTTTTTTTTTTTACTGACTTACTGACCCCAAACTTTTAAACAGTAGTTTATATTTTAGAAAGAGAATTGTAAGTGAAAGTGTCTGTGGGTTTTTCCAGCACAAGGGGAGATTTTTGCGGCTGGAGGAAACAGTGATGGGCAGTTGGGACTGGGCCACTGTAACACCAGTGTCTCTTTCCAACGCCTCTGCCCCTTTTGTGACTATTCTCCAATTAAATTGCTCTCTGCTGGTAGCCACACCTCTGCTGCACTTACAGGTAACATTGATATGCAACAGAAATTCTCCTTCATAGTAAATATAAACCTACTATTATAAATGCAAATGCATTTATATATTAAAATAATAAATCTGCATATTTCAGAGGATGGCAGGCTGTTTCTGTGGGGTGATAACTCTGTTGGTCAGCTTGGTTTGGGGAATGACAGTCATGCCGTGTTGCCTAAAGAGCTGAAATTGGGACAACCCATTCAGTCGGTCTCATGTGGATACAGACACTCAGCTCTGGTCACAGGTGAGCGCCTGTCAATCAACACTATTCACAAGCATGAACAAGATCATGCTGTTATTTATTTTTTGAGGGTGCACTGAAAAAATTGTTGGAAATTTGGTATGTTTCAGATAATGGGGATGTTTTCACTTTTGGGGAAAGTGCAGATGGACGACTGGGTCTTTCTGCTCATCAGCTGGCCAATCACAGTTGTCCCCAGCGAGTAGAATCTCTGCACAGGGTTCTGCAGGTGGCATGTGGAGGCAAACACACACTCGCCCTCACAGGTGATGGAGATGTACACATACAGTGCCAGATGTATATTAAATATATTTTATTATCCAGTAGATTTAGGTTTAAAATTGAAACACCGCTTGGTTTGATTATGTTGTTATATAATGCAGTGACATTAATACATTTTTAAGTGTGGTTTAATGTTACGTGACAGCAGGGACGAGGAAAGGCAAGAATCCAAGCGCAAGCACACGTTTATTCAAAATTACACAGGTAATCCAGACAAGCTAATGAACATAATCTATACAGGGAAACCAGAATGCAACAGCTTACACGGTTAAACCCATGTTAAGACAATGACAGACAAAAGACAACTGAAACACAGGGCTATAAATACACAGGGAAATGAGGGCAAAGGGACCACAGGTGAGAATAAATCAGGGTGGACAAACAAGGGGCAAACTATAGAAAGTAACAAGGGACAAAGCAACACAGGAAGAGAACACAAAAACAATGGAAACAAAATCAACTTAAAAGTCCTAAACAAAACAGAGGAAACAACACAGGAATCATGACACTCAAGTGTCCAAATACTTCTTGAGACTTCCCTGAACCCACACCATATGACAGGGTTCCCACGGGTCCTTGAAATCCTTGAAAATTTTCGAATCTGAAAAAAAAAAAGTCATGGCCCTGGAGCGTTTTTGAAAATAATGCATAGTTGTGTTTGACACATGAAAACGTTAACACGATGTAACCTTGCTCTCACTTGAAATGTGTCCCCACATTAGGTTCTTGAATTTGAGGGTGTTGGACCTGGAAAGTCCTTGAAAGGTCTTTGAATTTGAAGTTAACCAAGGTGTGGGAACCCTGATATGAAATTATACACATACAATTATTCCTCTACTTCCCCTTTTCTCTCATTTTTTTGTCTTAAACATTGAATGTTCATGATATTTTTAAATGAATTTTATCTCTCCCTTTTCTGTAGAGGATGAGTTATATTCTTTTGGCCGTGGGGAGTTTGGGCAGTTGGGGTTGGGGACGATGATGTTTGTAGCAGACGCACCTGTTGCTGTCGGCCACTTCAGGAAAGGCAGGGTCACTTATGTCACATGTGGCGAAAACCACACTGCGCTTATAACAGGTAAGATATACACACTGTTAAATAAGAGCTGTCAGAGGTTTAAAATAAATGATTAAATAAATGATTAAAATAAATCATTCCTTTGTCATTTACTAACAAGTTTATTGAACAACATGAGTAACATTACATTTGGCAGACATTTTTTTTTCTAAAGCGACTGGGAGTCGAACCCATATTCTTAGTGTTACTAGTTCTATTCTTTAACAGACGAGTTTTTATTCTGATCAGTCTTTAACAGAATCAAACAATTGTGTTTTGTAAATGTGTTGACTGCAATAATTACACATACATTCAACATTTGACTTCACATTTACCAGTTCCAAAAAACATGTATTTGTGGTTTATATAGTTATATATTTAAATGCACTCATTTCTCAGATAGTGGTCTTCTGTACACATTTGGAGATGGCCGTCATGGGAAACTAGGCCTTGGGGATGAGAACTTCACCAATCAGTTCAGTCCAACTGTGTGCCAGAGGTTTTTTGATTACTCTGTCATGACTGTAAGTTTTTTTGATAGTTTCTTATCATGTTTATGTTTTCTTATGTATGTATAACTAGGCAAATACCACATGTGTTCATTGTATTTGTGCTTATGTGCTGTAGGTGGCATGTGGTTCCAGTCACATGCTGGTGTTCGCACGGCCACGGCAACAGGAAAGTGAAGAAGTTTGTTTAGAGGATGAAGATGTTTCCTACTCTTACCTGGACAGGTGTTATACCTCAATGTTACAGGGGCATCCATTAGAACATATTCCAGACCCAGCACCTGCTCTCCTCTCACAACTGAACTTTCTCCCCTCATCTCTTCCAACCTCTCACCGCTGGAGTCTATCAACACGGGCCAGACGGAGACAGAGGGTAAGAAACTGATCACTTGGGTTACACCAATTTGGTGTTAGACTCCTTGTGTTCTATGAAGGTTGTATGGCCGATCTTTACACTGCAAAAAGGAGATTTTGTCGTTTTTTTTCAGCTAAGCACTTTATGAACCAGGGGTTGATTTTTATATGAGGTAACAAAGTTAACTCTTTTTTTTTTATAATATGAAGGTCACAATAAAACGTGTTAACCGTTTCTGTGCCTTTAATTATTATTATTTATTTTTTTACCCATGTCCCTGACCTATATTTTTTAACTAAAAATAAGAAAAAAAAATTATTTTAAGATAATAAAAATATGAATTAGGTTTACAACTATGAGCATCCAAACATATACACTCACCGGCCACTTTATTAGGTACACCTGTCCAACTGCTCCTTAACACTTAATTTCTAAGCAGCCAATCACATGGCGGCAACTAGACATGGTCAAGACAATCTCCTGCAGTTCAAACCGAGCATCAGTATGGGGAAGAAAGGTGATTTGAGTGACTTTGAACGTGGCATGATTGTTGGTGCCAGAAGGGCTGGTCTGAGTATTTCAGAAACTGCTAATCTACTGGGATTTTCACGCACAACCATCTCTAGGGTTTACAGAGAATGGTCCGAAAAAGAAAAAACATCCAGTGAGCGGCAGTTCTGTGGGCGGAAATGCCTTGTTGATGCCAGAGGTCAGAGGAGAATGGCCAGACTGGTTCGAGCTGATAGAAGGGCAACAGTGACTCAAATAACCACCCGTTACAACCAAGGTGGGCAGAAGAGCATCTCTGAACGCACAGTACGTCGAACTTTGAGGCAGATAGGCTACAGCAGCAGAAGACCACACCGGGTGCCACTCCTTTCAGCTAAGAACAGGAAACTGAGGCTACAATTTGCACAAGCTCATCGAAATTGGACAATAGAAGATTGGAAAAACGTTGCCTGGTCTGATGAGTCTCGATTTCTGCTGCGACATTCGGATGGTAGGGTCAGAATTTGGCGTCTACAACATGAAAGCATGGATCCATCCTGCCTTGTATCAACGGTTCAGGCTGGTGGTGGTGGTGTCGTCATGGTGTGGGGAATATTTTCTTGGCACTCTTTGGGCCCCTTTGTACCAATTGAGCATCGTTGCAACGCCACAGCCTACCTGAGTATTGTTGCTGACCATGTCCATCCCTTTATGACCACAATGTACCCAACTTCTGATGGCTACTTTCAGCAGGATAATGCGCCATGTCATAAAGCTGGAATCATCTCAGACTGGTTTCTTGAACATGACAATGAGTTCGCTGTACTCAAATGGCCTCCACAGTCACCAGATCTCAATCCAATAGAGCATCTTTGGGATGTGGTGGAACGGGAGATTCGCATCATGGATGTGCAGCCGACAAATCTGCGGCAACTGTGTGATGCCATCATGTCAATATGGACCAAACTCCCTGAGGAATGCTTCCAGCACCTTGTTGAATCTATGCCACGAAGAATTGAGGCAGTTCTGAAGGCAAAAGGGGGTCCAACCCGTTACTAGCATGGGGTACCTAATAAAGTGGCCGGTGAGTGTGTATATATATATATAATTATAGCTGTCCCATATTTTGACCACAACCACACAATATTGTGAAAGTTTTTTCAAAAGGAAAAACCAAGGTAAATAATACAGAACTTTTTAACTGTGCAAACATGTGTGTGAAAATATTATTTAATTGTGTGTGACATTCTTAATGTAAAATAAAGTAGGGAGAGTGTTAAGATATTTGTGTGCGTGTGCTTGTTTATATGATTTATGAGGACACAAATTTGTATAATGACATGGGTATTACACTGGTATTACAACGCAAACGTGGTTTTTATTCATATAAAAAATTTATATATAAATATTAATTAATATTAAAAAGAAAAATACTAAACAATGTTTTATTAAAAATGCAAAAGGTTTCCTGTGATGGGTAGGTTTAGGGTTAGGGTTAGGAGAGAATATACAGTTTGTACAGTATAAAAACCCTTACACCTATGGAATGTCTTCATAATGATAGGTGCACCAACATGGTTGTGTGTATGTGTGTTTCAGAAGAGCTCATCTGCACAGTTTGGTCCAGAGTTTTGCAATCTTCCTCCCCTTACAACTGGCTTTACTGCACTAGCCCTGACAGGCAACATCCTACAACCCAGATCTCCAACAGACACTCCTAAACGCTTCAGAACTGATGCCCCTGTGAAATCTTCTTCTACATCAATCACACTGCCTGTCAGGACACTTCCACGTAAATATTTTTACATTTTTCTATGTTCTCCCAAAACCTCTCTTTCTACCCATCCATCTACCATCTATCCAACTGCTAATATGTCTTACCACAGTTATATAATCACTAAATATAGTCATTCTAAAACAATCAAAAAACACTAGCAAGAACCAAACACTTGATTATCAGTACTGACCAGCTTTCTTGTGAATACAGTCACACCCATCACTAAGAGCACAGAGGACTCCCATAGTGTTGGAGCATCTGAAAACAGCATGTCAGACAAGGTGAGCAAAAGCTTTGTCACTGTGCTCAAGATGAGGAAATTATTTATTAGAAAACTGTTTATTTAACTGAAGAATGTACTGTTTGATTTGACAGAGACGTGAACAGCATAAGCACAAGATGGCAAGAGCCTCTTCCATTGGGAGGGAAGAGAATGTTCCTCTGCAGGCTCTGCCCATTGAAGTACAGGCTGGTTCTGTTTCTCATCTATCAATGACAGAATCTCCACCACCAAGCAATCTTAAACACAAAAAGCCCAGGTCTGGAGATCCAAAGAACACTACTTTGCAGGAGGAACGTTTTTATGCTACAGCATCACAAAGCAAAATGCAATCCAAAACATACAAAAAACCTATCCAGAGTACAAATAATAAATCTAAAGGTCAAGCAGTAGAGGTCAGATCATCTCCGGAGAGAATGTCAGCTAATGAAAGAAACGGATGCAGTGAAACATGCAGTATTAGTATTGATTCAAGGCACAAAGTTTCAAAAGCTGATCCCAGAGGTCAAGAAGTCACTACTGTTGCAGAGATGGAGCATGAGACCAAGTCGAGTTCCCTTAAAATTCAAAATACAAGTTCTCAAGTTCAGGAAGTCAAGGAGGTTAGAACAATGCCTACAAAAGTTTTAGAGGTCAAATCACATAAAACTGAAGAGGTGGGTATTCCAGTAAGAGCTACAAAAAGGGTCAAGTCTCCAGTCAAGGATCAAGACGTGCCCTCTGGCAGGATGGAAGTTAGTGTGGTCGAATCAACACTTCAGGCAGGTCCTGCTCAAAAAGACATCAAGCCACCCCTTGGAAAGGCTCAAGAGGTCATATCAACACTGATCGACACGCAAGAACAGGGAAACCCATCAGTCAAAATTCCAGCCAAACTGCAAAACACTCCCAAAAAAGGAAATCATGTTGACACAGAAGAAAACCCTAGTGAACTTATACCAAAGAAAGCTAAGAAGAAGAGATCAGATATGGAAAGAGCCTCAATGAAAGAAACAGCACCCAAAACACCCAGCCCTCTATCAGTTTCCATACCCACACCAATGTCTAAAGCAAAAAAGGGGAAACCTGTGGAGGCTGAAAACTCAAACGACCAGCTTAGAACTGAGATGCTAGCACAAGTCAAAAGGGAAAATGATTGTAAAAAACCTCAGAACTCCAATATATCATTTCCCCCTATAGAGAACAGAAAATCAAGAGGAGCTGCTGAAATAAGCCAATCCGCTTCCAACCTGCAGTCTGAGCATAAAAATAGCCAGTCACCCACTGATAAACTGCTTACTGAACAGAAATATGAATTTCCATCAATTAAAAGCTTAACTCCAGAAAGAGGCCACTCATTTTCCAGTTTATGGTCCAATAACGAATCACCAACCAGTAAATCTTCCACCATAAAAGAAACTGAATCATCATCTGGTAATTTGTTAAGTCTATCACCACAATACGGGCAGTCACCACTAAATGAAATTAAATTAGATGGCCAATCAGTTGAACCTGAAGAGCCAGACAGGAAGCCACAGGCTGAGCAAAGCATTATGGGTAGTGTAGTTTCACCACTAGCAGCCATGGCTATAGTTAGTGCTGCACCACTACTAATAAAAGCAGCTGAATTTATTTCTGAAACTTCACCAGAACAAAGTAATATGTCCTTGTGTGCATCAATGTCCCAAGAAATAGCAGTAAACAATTTCCTGCCAGAACACGAAATGGACCTGGACAGCAGAGTTCAGGATGTATCAGCAATTGAGGAAATAGATGACAGCAGCTCTAAAAAGCAGAGTGCAGAAGATGTACAAAACAAGCTTGTTTCAGATGAAAACAGAAAAATGGAGAAAGAAATAGATGTGAAGGATAGCGAAACAGAAAGAGCAGAAGAGAGAGGTGAAGAAGAGACTCTCGCTGAGGATGAAGAGGAAAGTGAGAGAGTTGGGCAGAAAGAAGAGATAGAAAGTGATAATGATAAAGACAGTGACAGTGCTCAAAAAGGAGAGGAGGACAATGAGGAAGAGGAGGGAGAGGCAGATAAAAGTGAGGGGGTTGGGCAGAAAGATGAGAACAATGTTGTTGAAGATGAAGAAGAAAGAGAAAGTGATAATGATAAAGACAGTGAAAGTACTAAAAAATGTGAGGAGGATGGTGAGGAAGAGGAGGGAGAAGATGATGAAAGTGAGGGGGTTGGGCAGAAAGAAGAGAACAGTGTTGTTGAAGATGAAGAAGAAAGAGAGAGCGATAATGAAGACAGTGAAAGAACTCAAAAAGGAGAGGGGGGTGGTGAGGAAGAGGAGGGAGAAGAAGATGAAAGTGAGGGGGTTGGGCAGGAAGAAGAGAACAGTGTTGTTGAAGATGAAGAAAGAGAAAGCGATAATGATAAAGACAGGGACAGTGCTCAAAAAGGTGAGGAGGATGGTGAGGAAGAGGAGGGAGAAGATGATGAAAGTGAGGGGGTTGGGCAGAATGAAGATAACAGTGTTGTTGAAGATGAAGAAGAAAGAGAAAGCGATAATGATAAAGACAGTGACAGTGCTCAAAAAGGTGAGGAGGATGGTGAGGAAGAGGAGGGAGAAGATGAAAGTGAGGGGGTTGGGCAGAATGAAGATAACAGTGTTGTTGAAGATGAAGAAGAAAGAGAAAGCGATAATGATAAAGACAGTGACAGTGACAGTTCTCAAAAAGGTGAGGAGGATGGTGAGGAAGAGGAGGGAGAAGAAGATGAAAGTGAGGGGGTTGGGCAGAATGAAGAGAACAGTGTTGTTGAATATGAAGAAAAAAGAGAGAGCGATAATGATGAAGACAGTGAAAGTGCTCAAAAGGGAGAGGAATGTGAGGAAGAAGAGGGAGAAGAAGAGGAAAGTGAGGCAGCAGGGGAGGAAGAGGATGACAGTAATAGTGGACAGAGCAGTAAAAGTAAGGGAGAGAAGAGTGAAGGAGGAAGTGAAGATGTGACTGAAAGAGAAGAAGAGGAGAATGAGGGTGAGGATGGAGAAATGGAAGAAGAGAATAAAGATGAAGAGAGTGGTGGTGAAGATGAGGAAGAAGAGAGGGAGAGCTGGGATGGAGGGAGTGAGGGAAAGGTGAAAACTGATCCAGAAGAGGAGCAGGAAGGAGAGAACAGTAATGAGGAGAAAACGGAAGTAGGTGAACAATCTGACAGTGAGGATGAAAATAAAAATGTGAGATCAGATGAAGAGGAAGGAGAGAGCGAAGAAAATTATGGGAGTGAAGAAGAAGAAAATGAAACAGAGGAAGGAGAACAGGAAGAAAAGGGAGACGAAAAGTGTGAGGAAGAAGATAAGGAAAATCAAGAAGAAGAGACTGATCATGAAGTGGAGGAGGGAAACAGAGACCAGGCAAATGAGGAGGAAGAAGAAGAGAATGGCGAGGAGGAAGAGAGTGAAGAAGATGAGGAAAAGGAGGAAATGGAAAATAATGAAGAACTGAAAGACAAAAAAGATGGAGTAACAAACAGTGAAGAAGAGGAGGAAGAGGAGAGTGCGAGAGAAAAAGAAGAACGACTTAATGAGGTGGAAGCTAACGACGAAGAAAATGTTTCCGAGAAAGATGGAGATGAAGAAAGACAGGAAGGGAGTGAACAGTTTGAGGAAGACGATGGAGACATAGAAGAGGAAATGGATACAAGTGAAGTGAAATTTAGAGAAGAAGAGAATCTGGATCTCTCAGAGACACAGGAAGTGGACAGAGAAGATAAAGATGATGAGGTAGACAAGCTGAATGAAATGATGGAAGAAAATAATGAGGAAGAGAAAGGAAGTGATGAAGAAACAGAAGAGGAGGAGAAAGAAACAGACAAGGAAGAGAATAAAAAAACAGAGATAAACAGGAGGAAACAGAAAGAATCTACTGAAGAGGAAGAAGAACATGAAGAAGAGAGTGAGGAAGATGATGAGGAGAAGGATGAAGCAGAGCAGAAAGAAATGAAAATAAAAGCTGAAAAAAACAGGAGGAAACAGAGAGAAACTAATGAAGAAGAAGAACAGGTAGAGGAGAGTGAGGATGAGGAGGAAGAAGAAACAGAGAGGGAAAAAATGAATATAAAAACTGAGAGAAAAAGGATGAAACAGAGAGAAATTAGCGAAGAAGAAGAAGAACAGGAAGAAGAGAGTGAGGAAGAGGAGGAGGAGGAGGAGGAGGAGGAAGAAGCAGAACAGAAAGAAATGAATATAAAAACTGAGAAAAACTGGAGGAAACAGAGAGAAACTAGTGAAGAGGAAGAATGGGAAGAAGGCGAGGAAAAGGATGAGGAAGAAACAGAGAAGAAAGATACAAATATTAAAAAAGATAAACATGAGAACAAGCAAAGAGGAAATACTGATGAGGAAGAAGAACAGGTGGAAGAGGGCGAGGAAGAGGATGAAGAGGAGGAGGAAGAAACTAAACAGAAAGAAAAGGAAAAGAAAAACAGGAGGAAACAGAGAGAAACTAGTGAAGAGGAAGAAGAACACGAAGGAGAGAGTGAGGAAGAGGAGGAGGAAATAGCAGAGCAGAAAGAAATGAATATAAAAACTGAGAAAATTGGGAGGATACAGACAGAAACTCCTGAATTAGAAGAAGAAGAGGAAGAAGAAGGTGAAGAGGAAGAAGGTGAGGAAGAGGAGGAGGAAGAGGAAGAAAAGACCCAAAAAGTACCAAAACAGAGAGACAAACCAAATGTGTTCCCTGCACGCAGACAGGCAGGTGCGCAGAGAGACAGACAGAAGACTACTCAAAGAGATCAACAGAACGTTAAAGGGAGGAAGCAAACAGATGGTGCTCAGGACCCTCAGTTCTGGAACAGTGTCCTACCACAGTATCTGAACCTTAAATGACTCTAGCACACCCTGAACATCTGCAGTTACAGTTCACAGGACATTTCAAAAGTGCTGTGAATCACAGTTCTTTAAACGGTGAAACTTAAAATGGTGAATAGGTGTTGGCGCTGGAGCTAAACATGATACATAAACATAAAATATGGTTTGTGTTATGGTTTGTATTCTGCTTTACTATGACGTATGGCTCTAAGGGGGCTGGTTGTTTCTCACTTCTATATAAGGATTCTTGATTATCAAGTGCCTTGACTAAATTATTCCATACATATTCTGTTACAGTACATATTGTCATAGTGTTTATGAATGTTATTTTTTAAGCACAGATGTGTATAGTATTTATTTCTGTGTACACAAAGAAAAATAAACCAGACAGTGAATATTTTCATGTTCTGTTCTATTGGCATTCCTTTTCCAAGACATGGTCTGTTATTAGCAGCATACCAGACTACTGTAAATGATAACTGCAATTTAAAAGTGCAAGAGAACAGACAGTCACACACCTACTGTGATTTTAAGTTGATAAGATTTTGCTGTTATTTTTTGCGTGTTATTTTTTTTGTACAAGACATTTTTAAATGCAATGTTCTATTGCTCTAAATTTTTAGATGTTTATCTGTTCACTGTAAAAAAAGAAAAAAAAAACTTGAAATTTTGAATAATCGAAAAGCAAGTGATACAAGATTTAACTCATTTTTAAGTCAGTTTAATGTCTTTAAATTTAAGTTGAAATGACCAAGGTGATATTGTAGCTACTTAAAAATATAAGGCAGCAACACAAGTTTTTTATTTTATTTTATTTTTACAGTGTCTGGCAACTGAATTCCCCTTTTATGATGGTTCAGGCCAGGGTCAGAGTAACACAAACTCCACTTTTACTTTTGAGGACATTCCCTGTATTTCAATATTCCCTGTATTCTGTAGTATAAAATCCCACTATATGGTGATGGTGAAATGTCCATGTAAACCAAAAAGAAATTTTACTAAATCTTATCAACGTATTTAACTGTTCAGTGCATAATTTCCCCCTCAATAAGCTACAATTCAAGAAGAAGATAAAAAGATAGGACTCCAATAATAGATTATACAAATAATAATAATTTAACTGGTACTTAAGTGTCCCAATAGCCTACTTTTTAGGGTCACTGTAAGCAGCACTAATAAGCCTATATAAACATTTTATACGTGTATAGGCTACCAAAACCCGCGCCGCTCTGTGCGCGCGCTCGCGCTGGATGTAGAGCTCTCGTATTTCTATTGAGGAGGCGGGCTCGGGCTTGTGCTCTGGTTCTATCGTCGTAGGAATGTACCCTAGGTCTCCCAGCAGCTCCTGGACTTCCTAAAGATGGACACCTGGATGTGTGTGTATATGATAGTGGGACTGCAGCTGTCCGGAAGCTTTGCGTATGACGGTAAGAGACCCATCCAAACGGATCCTGTTGAGTCTCGCGCTCTGCCTTTTAATCAATCAAAATGTGTTGAGCAATACATAACAAACTAATGCAAAGTTGTGCAAAAACCTGAGGAAATAGAGTATTCGTGCATTTGAGAGTTTCCCCGTGCTGTTTCTGTTTGATTTTCTGTATTAGGCACAGTATGTTTCAACAGAGCTCAGAGTGTTTACGTGGACGCTTTTGGGGCTGTTTGGGGGGAAAGAAGGGGGTAAGTTTCTAAAATCCAGGGAAAAGACACTGAACTCTTTCATATGAAAATGCACTGATGACTTGTCACCAGTAGGACACTGCGCTCCCGGTCGAACTGCTCAATACTGATGGGACATATCTTTTGAATTCTTCGTCTTTAAAAAATATGTGATTAGTGACATACATTAATAATTTAATAATGTCTTCTGGACAGTAGGTCAGCAGTGTGCCCGAAGAGTCAGCCAAAATCAGCAGTTTAATGGGATCATTTACAAAATGTCCAAGCATATAGAGCAGACATGTTCAACAAGTCTTTTGTCTCAAATCCTATAGTCTCAAAATCCCTTTTGGACATCTAGCAGGACAATTAATATTAGTACCATGCACTTTTAATATTAAGATTATCTATTTACTGCTATGTTTCTGCCATATACTGCAGATTTTCAAGTGCCTACCCAATAGGGTCTTGCAGATCTAAATATTGTGCTATTCATCATGAGTAATTTCTCAAGACAACAGAATCAAATAGTAATCATTGTATCACAATGACAT
This sequence comes from Semotilus atromaculatus, assembly GCA_031834385.1. Lineage (NCBI taxonomy): Eukaryota > Metazoa > Chordata > Actinopteri > Cypriniformes > Leuciscidae > Semotilus > Semotilus atromaculatus. The sequence continues at coordinate 29,655,494 of JAULUF010000055.1, forward strand.
TGAATTTACATAAGAAGTTATACATGCAAAATATGGAACAAGTAATAAAGCATCACTGGAGGTGTGTATTAATATGCTGGTGGTGTTGTGCTACTCACTGTCCCTCAGGCTATGCTAAGGGGGCTATAGAGTCTGGGACTGCTATTTGGAAATGTGTCTGATGGTTTGATATATTATTCACATTTTATGAAAAAAATTTGTTTTAAAATTGGTTGTGTATCCAGAGCTAGAGACGGTCCACTTTTCCATGACTAGATTATGGTTGCTAAGCCTGTACCTGATGTCACTAATATATTCAACCAATTTATATGATAATTTTAGGAATCTGTATAACATTTTAATCTACTTTGTGCTTTGGTTTATGTTTGATTCATCAGTATTGTTGTTTGTGTCAGGCTTGTTGACTAAGGAGGCTCTTTTGAATTATTTGCTGTATATTAGTGAGAGCAAAAATGCATTTTACTTCCAGAAAACATTGTGATTAAGTAATTTGTTTATATTCCAGCAGAAGCCGTTCACACTTGCTTACATTCACCGTGTGCACCTTGGTCCCTTAAAGCTTCATGGTTTCTCACTCCAAGATTTTATTTGTTTAGAGAATGAATGAAAAAGGAGTCTTGCTTGGACTCGAGACATGCACATGTCCTGTGCTGCTGGAAACACACATTTGAAAAAGCTGAAGAGATGCATGTATTGTGGTGGTAGAACTAATTGCTCTAAATTACCAATTTCCATTTCGAGCACTGTTAGAGTGAGACCACGGCTGGGAATGTAATTCAATGAGGGATGACTGTGTGAGGTTGTCGTCCTGTTTTGGGGTTTTAGGTTGTGGTTGTGGTCCAGGCTACAGTTTGTAAATACATGAGAGGTCTAATTTACAAATTCAACAGACCATCAGACTCACATATTGGCTTTATTTGCATGTGTAAAGTAAACGGCAGTAAAATAAATGATGCATTGTGGTAAATTATCTCAAATGATGTACATTGTTTATTCACAAAGACTGGGTGGCTATTTGTGTTTGTGTATTTTATGGCCTTGTGAACACAAACAGACTCATGCTGGCTAAAACTTGAAGACATGTTATAAGATTAAGGTTGAACAGACAGACTCACTGTCCACATAACACTGTCCTGACTCGAACTAGTATGAGTGAATGCATGTAGTTGTAAAACAGCCACATGCCCAAACTTGAATGAAATTAACATTCTGAGCTATTTTTTTGTCTAATGTGAATCAGTAGCTCTGCTTTATTCACACATTGATGTGAGGGGACACTAGTTTCAAACTAAAATGTAAAAAATGACAAACCTTGACAATAAAAGTCTAAATGCTGTTTAGAGAGTGTAGTTTGAATATGTGGGCAGTTTAAAAAATATATATATATGTAAGTATAAGCCTTATGTAGTTTGAATATATTGACAGTTTGTAGAGAGATTTGAAGGTTAAAGCATGTGCTGAGTGGTTGTTAGCCAGTTGTTAAGGTGCTCTGGGTGGCTGCTAAGGTGTTGCTAAGGTTTTATTTTGTGGCTACAACAAGCATTTTTTCAGTGGTTGCTGGGTGGTGGCAGGTCAATGTGTGGTGGCTGATGGATTGATATTAGTCTGTAATTCCCCGTCAGTCTGTAGAATAAAGTTAACTAAACTCCACACACATAAGAGCGGTGAATCGGTGAGGCTGGAACTGTTGCAGACACTGAACATGGGGAGCCTGAGGGATCTTGCTTTCTTATGACTAGTGTCTGCAAAACGTTCATCCAAATCCAGTTTTAAGCTAAACATTGTATAAGTTGTGAAATCTTTTCAACAGAAGCTATATGTTTTAATTTACAAAGTTTTCTGTAAGTGGAAACTCCCTCTGTTTGAAGTATACGTGTGTATGTGTGTGTGTGTGTGTGTGTGTGTGTGAGAGAGAGAGAGAGAGAGAGAGAGAGAGAGAGAGAGAGAGCAAATCTAAGCCAAGTCAGTGAGAATTCTGGGTTACACAACGTTCTGCTGAGCTTAACAGAATAGAACAGGAAAACTCATCTGCCAAATGGAGCGCACACACACACATGATCCCTGTGGAGTGTTTTCCATGATAGAAGTTGGAAAACTGGTCCTGTCATGATTCACCTCAAGCTCTGCATTAACATTGTGTGTGCATGTATGTGTTTGCTGCTCTGTCTCTCTCTCAAGTTCTTGTTACTGCATCAGAGGGAGCTTTGATCTAACTTTCTGTGTGATCAGCCATCTACTCACTTACACACACACACACACACACACACACACGAGCCAAGAGAACAGAACTAGAGGGAATAAAGAAAGTGAATCAGCGTGAATGCAGCCTCTAGTTTTTTTGTGTTTGATCCCAATCGAGGGCAAATGTGGGTTTTCCATGATTTCTTGAAGCAGGTCTTGTTTCATTGGAGTATGGATCACTTACTTCCATAATACAGTAAGTACAAGTCACCGAATTAGATGGAATAGAACACTGAAACCTGTTTCTGTTGGATAACATTACTGTTATTCCTGCAGCATGGCGGAGGATGAAATTACACATTGACTGTTGTGAAGGAGCTTCTGTTATGACACTGAATGTAAATACACAAGAAAAATTGGCAGCTAGTAGTCTGACCTCTGAATAAAGCCATGCCAACATCTATTCCATCTTGTCATGTTCCCTGTAGAGCATGTTATCCTAATATAGTGTCGTGTATGTTATTTTATGTGGCTGCCATTTTCACTGCATCGCATCATGACACACTGTAATTCACTTCATTACCCGCAGGGGTCATTGTTGCATTTCATGCCATGTCAATAAATACAACAAACCCATTTCAGTGATAGCCTAGCTATGAAAGCCTGTTTAAAAATATGAATTTAAGAAAAAAGATTGTGAATAAATGCTGCACCATTCAAACGTTTGGGGTCAAGAGAGATAAGATTTTTTTTAATGTTTTTGTCTTGTAACATACTGTTTTTGCTCACCAAGGCTGCAATTATTCAATACAGTAAAAACATAAAAACAGTAATATTGTGAAATGTTATTACAATTTAAAATAACTTCTATTTTAAAAAGTAATGTATTCCTGTGATGGCAAAGCTGAATTTTCAGCATCATTACTCCAGTAATGATGTGTCACATGGTGTCACATGGTCCTTCAAAAATCATTCTAATATGCTGATTTGGTGCTCAAAAATATTACTTATTATCAATGTTGAAAACAGTTGTGTTGCTTAATTTTCTGGAAACCGTGATACTTTTTTACAAGATTTTTTGATGAATAGAAAGTTCATAAAGACAGCACTTTTTTTTCATTATAAATGTTGTTACTGTAATTTTTTGAATAAAATTAATAAAAATATGAATCCCTTAAAAAAATCTTACTGACCCCAGATTTTTTTAACGATAGTGTACACAAATACCTTTTTATTCTGAGGCTTCCATAGTTGGCAGACTGAACATAAAAATATTACAACAAGATATTACAACAAAAACCAAACTGTGGTTTGTTTTGTTCTAATATAGTCACACAGAATACAAATGATTCTAGTTGAACTGAATCTGAAATTCTGCAGTCATGCCAACTCTTCTTGCTTGTGCTGTCCTAAACTGTTTTGCAGGCTCTGGATACTGGCTATACACTGATGATGAAGATGTGCGACACACAGGTGAAAAAAAACATGCAAGGACATGCTACATTAAATGCACATGTTGATCCCAAAAACCCATTACACAGAACTTAAGCCCATCTTCTCTCAGTGAAACACTCTTACCACATCTGAACACACTAGCACTGCTGTCAGAACACATACACTCACACAGAACACACTACATCCCTGACTGCCTGCTTAGTCTTCAGGCCTCTGATTGCTTCCTCTTCTTCTGTGGCTGTGCTACTTTATCTTTGTTCACATTTTCTCCATTCATGTCTGGATGATGCCAGTTGTCAAGGTAAGCTTTGAAGGCCGTGTTTTGTTATGACTCGGTGTCTTTCTTCAGTGCAGTTGCGTACATGTGTGATAACGTATGTCTCTTTCTAGGCGTGCCGTGGTGCGCCCCAGTGAAAGTCAAACATGGTCACGTCAGCTGCCAGACACCACGCGGAGAGCGTTATAAGAACGTTCTGGGAACTCGGTGCAAGATCCGCTGTAAGACGGGCTACGAGATGCACGGCAACAGTGAGATTCTCTGTATGGCCAGCAAACAGTGGTCAGGAAACTACGCCTGCAGAGGTCAACATTTACTGAACTCAATTATAAGATCACATTGCCTATAAATGTTGATGTGTTAACTCACTTGAATTTTAACACTTTATTTACACTACCGTTCAAATGTTTGGAGTCAGTAAGATTAGGAAGTCTCCTATGCTCTCCAAGGCTTCCTGTGATGGCAAAGCTGCCATTACTCCAGTCTTAAGTGTCACATGATCCTTCATGTAAATTAAATTTAAATTGTATGCTTACAATTTAAAATAACTTTTTTCTAATTGAATATATTTTAAAATGTAATTTATTCCAGTGATGGCAAAGCTGAATTTTCAGCATTATTACTCTGTCACATGATCCTTTAGAAATCATTCTAATATGCTGATTTGCTGCTCAAGAAACATTTCTTATTATTGATGTTGAAAACCGTTGTGCTTATTAATATTTTCTTTTAGGATTTTTTGATAAATCGAAAGTGCAAAAGAACAGCATTTATTTTAAATAGAAATATTTTGTAAATGTCTTTACTTTCACTGTTGATCAATTTAATGCATCCTTGCTGAATAAAAGTATTAATTTATTTTAAAAAATCTTACTAACCCCAAACTTGACTTTGAATGGTAGTGTTTTGTTTTTATGAACTGATTATTTTTGATGACCAAACTTTAAATTCATTCATCTTTTTTTGCCACATGCTGAAAGTTTGATTGTTAATTGTATCTATTTTAATTCATTTATTGATTTCCCAGTTGTTGCTTTTTATAATTCAATTGATCAGTTTCTCAAATGACTGACTCCTGATGATATCTCAAGACACAGCTTATTATTAGCCACAACCAGCCACATGTCAGTCAGCAGCTGAATGACACATGGATTTATTTGGATTGACAGCAGTGATTGTCCATTGAAAATCCATTTTCACCAGGGTATGAATTATGTTTACAGAAGTCCGTTGTCCTAAACTGACCATGCCAACTAACGGAGGTTTTAAGTGTTCGGACGGGTCTTACTTCAACTCCCGCTGCCAGTTTTTCTGCTCACCAGGATACACACTCCGTGGCGTACACAGCGCCACCTGCCAAAGCAGCAGAACGTGGAGCGGGGGCAACAGTGTGTGCCTGGGTGAGTGAAACAGCCATTGAGCACTCACTAATATTCATTTACAGATGTGGATTGATGACATAGGCCTAGTATTTAGGTGGGTGAGGCATGTAAAGGTGCTTTCTGTCTCAGATGTGGATCCCCCAGTTATTAAGTGTCCTAATATAAAGGAGAAGACAGCTGAACCAGGAAAACTTACTGCCAAAGTGACATGGGACACGCCTGAGGGCAAAGACACAGCGGACGGCATCCTAACAGAGTCAGTGAATCAGTTTTATGCTCATTCAGTTCAGTGGTCTTTATTCAAAAATATTTGACCCCTCAAGAGAATCAGTGAATTCACATTCTGTTCACATCTAATCACTGTCTAGATTCTTGTTGTGAGAAACCATTGTTGTTGTTGTTGTTGTAGTGTTATACTGAAAGGAAAGCCACCAGGCTCGCACTTCCCAGAAGGGAATCATAAATTATCATACACGGTGTTTGACCGTGCTGAGAACAAGGCGTCCTGCAGGTTCAATGTTCGAGTGAGAGGTAAGTTCTTTAGGGAGATATTTAATGTTTGGAATGTTTAATAATTTACTCATGATTTAAGTCAAGTTATTCTTTGAAATTGCTTAGATAAACAAAGAGCAACTAAAAATGTTAGCTAAAAACATTTAAGCTCTTTAAGAAGGCAACATATAGTTAATTATGTACTGTGCATTACTGTTCAAATGTTTGGGGTTGGAACGTTTTTTTAAATGTTTTTCAAAGAAGTCTCATGCTCAACAAGGCTGCATAAATGTGATCAAAAACAATAATAAAGCACTGTGAAAATGTTAAATTACTGTTAAATGTTTTCTATTAATATTTTAAAAAAATTAATTATTCTTATAGCATAATTACTCCTCTCTTTAGTGTCACATGATCCTTCAGAAATCATTATAATATACTGATTTGGTGCTCAAGAAACATTTATTATTTCTAACATTGTTGAAAATAGTTGTACTGATTTTTCTAGAAACCTTGATACATTTTTTTCCCAGAATTCTTTAGAGAGATCAAATTACCAGCACTTATATGAAATATAAACCTTTTGTAAAATTGTAATGATTAGCCTAGTGCATCCTTGCTGAATAAAAATATTAATTCCTTAAAAACAAAAACTGACCGCAAACTTTTGAACGGCAGTGCGTGTTACGGAAAAAGCTAAACTGTAGGTCGTAGCATCCTTGCTTTTGTTTAGTTGCAGAATATTGCATAATGTGTTGGCATTGTGATATATGAATGTGTGTAAGGTAATAAGTGTGTGTTATGTACACATTGTAGTGCGTCGCTGTACTCCTCTCTCTGTCCCTGACAATGGCTGGATGAAATGTGACAGTGCGGGTGATAATTACGGTGCCACGTGTGAATTCCGCTGTCTGGGTGGCTACGAGCTGAAGGGCAGCGCTGCCAGAGTCTGCCAGTTTAACATGGAATGGTCTGGCCTGGAGACTTCCTGTGCCCGTACGTAACACACATTAACATCTCACAAACAGCTTAGCCAGAGTTATTCCTTGCATTAAACATTATATGCAAGATGCAAGATTGCATAGCATGATGCTGCTTATTCTGGCAGAATATTTATATTTAATATTGTGAGGAAAGAGGCAAAATGCTTGAATAAACGATGACAATTTTCATGACAGAATTATTCACGTTATTCTTATGCGATTAAACCTCACAGTTCATGTAAAATTCATGATCTTACTCTTACTTCCCTGCCCTCTGGTGAATAACATCCTAATGATTTGTTTTATTAAAAGCCATGAATATTAATGTCGGTGTGCGGTCTGCTGCTGCATTGTTGGACCAGTTCTATGAGAAACGGCGCATTTTGATCATCTCAGCCCCCTCGGCTGCCAATCACTACTACAGATTCCAGATGACTAATTTACAGGTAGAAGATTAATATCTGCCTCTTTATTCTATTTATTCTACAAAAGAAAGCATATAAAGCTTAGTCTGAATGTTTTAAGTAGTTTGAAAAGCTTGACGTTTTAAATAGTTTTAAATTTGGAGAAGTTTTAAAAGCTTGAAGGTTTACTTTAAGGTTAAAGCCTTAAAGCTAATAAATCTAGTTGAGTTAGTTGTGCTAGTTGACAGTTGATGTGAGGCGGCAACACAGTCAGCTATCTCTAGTTCTTTGAATAAGCTTGGTGTGTCCCGGGCTTAGACCATTGGAATGAGGACAAAGAGAGTAAAGTGAGGACATTTTGACTGGTCCTCACTTTCTTAGACCCCTTTTAAAGGCCTGTTTGGGGGTCAAGACTTGGTTTTACAGTAAGGGTTTGGGTTAGGCACTTAGTTGTGATGTGTAGTGTTAGGGTAAGGAGCTAGAGATTGCATTGTGTCAATGAGTGTCCTCATAAAGATAGATGTACAACAATGTAAATGTAAAAATGATGGTATAATAAATACATACACACATATTGCAAGTAAACTGGATGATCTGTATTGTGCAGCATGCTCAGTGTGGTCTGGACTTAAGGCATGTGACGGTGATTGAGCTGGTGGGGGTGTATCCAGTTCAGATCGGCCGCATCAGACACAGACTCATCCCTCCAGGGCTGGCTCTACAACTCAGGTACTTAATATTTTAGTTACTTGATTACAGTTGTGGCGAGCAGGACGAGGCCGAGGGCCGTGAGAGATACGAGGCCGAGGGCCGTGAGAGATACGAGACTGGTGCGTCGCGCGGGTGTCTCTCATCCGCAATCACACAACCGGCCTCGCGCCGTTCTCCCACGGCCCTCGGCCTCGTCCTGCTTGCCACAACAGTGCTTGAAAGAAAGCTCTAAATTAATATTTTTTAAACAATGTTTTGTAGATAAGAACTTGTGAATTGCTCCCACTAGAAAGCACATCCTGATACGCATCATTCTACTGAATTTGCAGTAAATGTGTGTGTTTTGTTTGTGCGGGGCAGGTTGCTGCTGCAGCTGTCTCAGAATTCCTTTAGCATGGTGCTGCTGGACAAACAGGGTGTGGATAAGCAACGCTACACTTTCCCCATCACAGCAGCAGAGATCTTTACCACCATTGACACGTTTCCCCTCCGCACTGAGGAGGCCATACTACAGAAAGAGGCTGGACAGAGCTGCTAGATGTATATATATAATACAGTGCACACATTTACACATCATTTTCTACTGGGTATAAAGCAAACCACACTACAAGAGAGAGTCTGTATAGAGCTGCTACATCTTATCTTATATTGTAAACATACACACATGCACACACATCTCTCAATATGAATGCATGAGTGAGTCTTTGTTGTTTGTCTTTTTATGATGTTCTGCTCTATTGATTTGTCTGTTGTCTCTATTTATGTCAGAGTGTACGGTCTACTTTTCTTAAGAAATACTACCAAAGCAATATTAATGTAATAAAAGCCCGTTTGATGATTGAAATTTGAGAACATGAGACTGCTTTTTTAAAAGGCCGGTAGGGTTTATATGGGTTCTTTGGTTTGGTAAATAAATATGGTCATATTGAACTGAGTACATTAGAGTTATGATTCATATGTTTTCAATTTCTGAATTAAAATTAAGTGAAGGTCACAACGTAATTTCAGGAGGAGTGAACCCATCTATTCTTTCAATGAACTGCCGGAGCATAAAAACAGCCACTGACCTTGCTCTGGCATCAGCTGTTTTGGCATCCCTCCACCAATATAATTTAGGCATCCTGCTACCATTCTCATCATCCACGGGGGGGTATATCTAAGCTCGAGTTGAAGCTGCTTCCTCGAGCCCCTCCACTGCGGATAGCGAGCCAAATACGCTTAACCTTATTAGCTTAAAGATTTTATGGGCAAAGGAACAATGTATAACATTTCTTAAACCAAATCTGAATATTAGAATGATTTCTGAAGGATCATGTGACACTTAAGACTGGAGTAATGGCAGCTTTGCCATCACAGGAATAAATTAAATGTTAAAATATATTAAAAACAGCCTTGGTGAACAGAAAACTAATTTCAGATAATATATCAATACAGCTATATGTATTTAGAGAGAGAGAATGGTTGAGGTGGAAAAAGGAGAAATGAAGCAGCTAGAGTGGTTAAATAATAGTTTATTCTCTTTACAGTACAGTTCAGAACAGTCCTAAACACTGTCTTCCTGATGAGAGAGTGGAAACAGCACACATACACTGAACATGCTGTGAATCAAACAGCTTTTGACAATATCAGACATGGGAACACTTGGATGTCAAACATCGACATTGATAAAGCCTTACACATGCCACAAAATCTCTCAATTTATTATACGGTGTGATATAAGGTCTATTCACTTGACTGATTCTAACAAGAGTATTAGGTGTAAAAGGGTGTGCACACATTATTCATGGAGACCTCACAGTGACATGACGGCTCAAATGGATCAACTGGGGAATTAACCATTAAACTAACCTCAAAACTCAATATAGGGGCTGTAGGCATTGTGCTTGTACAATATGTGTGCATATGTATGTTTTTTGTGACAATTTGTGTATTTCAATCCCTCTTTTTTCTCTTTATATCCAAACAGAACCTTAAACCACTTACATTTTTATAGATCATTTTATTCTTCGGTTATGGTAAACATCATGCATTTGTGCAGTGTGTACTTTCTTCAACACTAAACTACTTTAGGCTTTCTGTGTGATAGAACAGTGGTGGTGGTGGTGGTGGGGGGATCTACCTGACAACAATCATGTCATTGTAATATTTGCATGCTGAATTGTGACTAGACTTCAGGCTTAAAGATGTCTTAATAGAAATGTAATATACATTATCTACTTAACATTTGGGGTTATAACTATAATTTTACCAATAACACTGGATTTTCTTCAAGGAACTATAAATCTAGTTAAAGGTAATGAACCACATTGTTCCCAGATAATCTTTTTTATGCCACGCACCTATTTTCACATTCTAACTGTGGTAAAACTAGCTATGAAATTACAGTACGTTGTTCTCAGTTAGTCTGCCATTTGTACAAGTGTTGTGTGCAGGTGGTATTTGTGCAAATTGGATAAAAAATTTTCTCTTGTGTGTGTGTGCGTGTGTATGGAGGAAGTGCTTTGTGCTTTGTTCTTTCTGGACAACTGTGACCTTTGATTGTTGATAATGCTCATTATGCTCTTTTTAAATAGTACTCATGTGCTATTCACAGTTATGACCAATGTGTGTGATTGTTTTAGGTTACACTTTATTTCAAGGTGTCCTTGTTACAATGTAAATATACATTTAAGTACCGAGTAATATTCTTTCTTCAGTAAGCCTGATATCAACAAAATTTGAAGCACACTATTCCGAGGATTGCTTAATACAGGTACTCAACTAATGTTAATGCGTAAATAAAAAATAAAAAAGCTTATATTAAATATTTCAATATATTTGGGAGAGACTGTGTACCATATTTTTTTGCTCTTCCCATGTGGTTTATCAACATGAAGTACCACACTGAAGTTATATATATATATATATATATATATATATATATATATGGATATCTATATGAGATATATAGAATATATATGATAGTGATTGAAATCCAATTCCATGTGGTCACAATTGAGACACGTGTTAATACCAGGTGTAAGTGGGACCTTAAAGGCCCATACGTGAATGCCACTGAAGTGTTTTGAGAATTTAGAGAGCATATGCACATTGGAATGGGAATCTGGGTAGTGTGAGTACTGCCAAAGAACATAAAGAGCACTTTAAAGTGTCTAGAGGTGATCAGATTTGATGTGTATTGCCAGGGAAACTGTCCCTCCTCTTCCCTCTATGTCTTTCTCTTGGCCATGCTGGATCGCAGCATCAGTGTGCACTCTTGTGGGACTTCAGGGTTGTCAATCATGCGTTGCCATAGCCGCTGCTCCTCGCCGCAGGAATCGTTCCAATCTACTTCTTTCCCATAACTTAGACCTGTAGGACACGAGCAGGTCATTTGATTGCTCTGTATGTAAGATCTAAACACAGAGATTTTAGCTGTACTGCTCAACTCTCAGACATCCACAGTGGAATCATTTCAAAGGTTGTTTAAAGAAATGAAATGTACTTATGTTAGCTAGCTAGCTAGGAGACGATTTTTTGGCTGTTAGTGTTCAACCAGATTTTTTAAGCAATTCACACCAAAAGGCCAAATAGTATAGCACAGAGAAATTATCAATTGCAACAATGGTTTGTCATTAGGCTGTTTTTAAACAGTTTATAAAACAAAATATCTTGTCAAAATTTAAATGAATGAATTTACAATAGATAGTTCAAACATAACCATGACATGTTCCATCCTGACACTTAAGACTGGAGTAATGATGCTGAAAATTCAGCTTTAGCTTCACAGAAATACGTTTATTTTTAAAATGTATTGCAATATACAAAATATTTCACAACATTACTGTTTTCTACTGTATTTTTGTTAAATAAATGCAGGCTTTGGTGAGCATAAGAGACTAATTTTCAAACACTAATAAACAGGGTCATTTATTTATAGTCTTAAAGGTATGGTAGAAAAATATTAAAAGGGCTAGAGAGGGTGGAAAGTAGTCATGTAAACTGATTTTAGTGCAAGAAACTTTGAGTAATATTTGTAATTATAAACACTGTAAAAGGCCCCTTTAACACAATCATCAGAGATAATCAAATGACTCGTTCATGAGTGAGTGAAGATCTTAATAAAACATTTGTAACAGTAAATTAGTTTAGCATGAATACAAAATGTGTTGCAGAAACGAATGCTTCATGCATCATTGACGATGGATTTAAGAGATGTTTAGAAAGAACATTACAGTGGAAATTATATTCAAGAACATGTGGGACTGAATGATTATCTTAATTTGAGTTAGAGAACATTGCACAGTAACGCACAATATCAAATCTGAACAAATCTGTCCTACTGTGGGAAATATAATTTGATGCTATGGTAAAGAAGTAAATGAAATGGTTGTGCTTTGAAAAATGTTGCTCTTATTCCTGACAGAACTTGAGTATTTTGTGAGTCACTTTCAACTGTTGTTATTGTTAACTGAAACTATAAAAAAAAATCAGAAATTGAAAAAAGCTAAAGTACAATAAATCATAGATATTATGGAATTAAAGTATTAAAATGACTAAAACAAAAATTGAAATAAATATATATATATATATATATAGCACAACAAAATGACAAACATTTATTAGAATGAAGGTTGAAAATATAAAAATAAAGTCTAATTCAAAATATTACATATTATAATATACCCATTGTTTGCGTAAAATGCTGAATTTAGCATGTATGCAGATCTTGAAATACATACGGTGGGTTTTTGAATACAAAAATAGAGATTGAACTGAAAAAGGCTAAGCTAAAGAAACACTGACCTGTCCCTCCCCCGAGCCGCACACCACCCAGGAAGACGTTGCTGGCGAGCGGTTCCCTGTCCCACACTGTCAGCTCCAGACACACGCTGTCCAGATCACTGTGCTGCAGGCCGCAGTATGTGAAGGTGTGATTCCAGCGTGGGTTTACAGTACGCTTCACCACCGCGGTCTTGTGCTTTGTGCTTTTCTTGTCATCAGGCAGTAGGTATCTGATACACAAGCAGAAAACCTGGAGTTTAGTTTGCGAAATGTATATGAATGAAATCAGTGGAATTCGGCTCACCCTTTGACGAATGGGTCAGAGGACCCTCCTTTAACAGCGGTTAGGTTTTTTGCCTCTTTAACCAGCAGCTCCACCATTCCTCCTTTAGGAAGTGTGATGGTCTTCTTCTTTCCCTTCAGAAATCCTCTTTTCACTGATAAACAGAAGAGAACTTGATTACACACTCCAGTATTATATACAGGGAGCTTCTAGGAGCTCAAATACAAGCTTTGTTGATGGCACGTTAAACATATAGTGTCCCGTTACAATGTTTAAATCATTAGACCAGTAGTTCCTAAACTGTGGCGACACAGGAGGGTGTATGCGAACAAAATGCTGCTAAAATTACATTAAAACAGAGCATGTATTTCTAACAGGCAAAATGCCATAAAAGGTCAAATACATGACATCCAATCAAATTACCCGACTGCATCCACACAAGCACTGAGCATGAGAGGTTGTATGCTGCCTTAGCAAATCGAGCTACATTACTGTCATTCTCTGTGTTGTACCTTTGTAAATGTAGGAATATAGCAGCATGAAGAACAAATATAGACACAGAGAGTGCCTAGAGATCCTTTTAAGACACAAACTCTCTTCAAAACAAAAACATACCCTGTGTGAGGTCTTGTTTTTAATGTTGAATATTTTCATTATCAATATTAAACGAGCAAGAATGCAACTTTTACAGTTTAAAATCAAAATGGTAATATTAAGTGATGTTCATTTTAAACAGTATTGTCAGAATTGATTGCTCAATTTTGCAAAGAAATTAAATTTCCAATGAAAGCCAAAGCAGAACTGCAACACACAGGGGTGTTTCATGAATGAAACTGAGGCTTTGAACGAATTGTGAGAGTCAATGTTTCATTCATAAAAACAGTCTGTAACTGAATGAATGAATGACCCGATGGATCAGCATTAAGACAGTGACTTACAGCCACTTACTGGCGGTTTTAGTTTAATATTTAAAGGAACAATCTTTATTTATTGACCCTGAAGTTGCTCCAAACCTGTACCAGTTGATGGATCCCATTGACTTTCTGTCTTACTAACTTTAGCTGGAAATAACATTATTCATGAACCGCTATAAAGCCAAAACAAATCTCTGTTACCTTAAATTATATGTTTATCTCTGTAAAGCTGCTTTGAAACAATCTACATTGTTAAAAGTGCTATATAGATGAAGATTTAATATTATGGCAAAAAAGACTATAAGCTAAAAATGTCTCAGTTACGTATGTAACCCTCGTTCCCAGAAGGAGGGAACAGAGACGTTACGTTGGTGACTGACGAAATGGGGGTTTCGCTAGAGAGCCCTTTCATCTTTGAGTATTAGAAAATGAGCCAATGGTATGAAAATACCATAGGTCTGCAGAATTTGCATCGCAAACTCCGCCCTACCGCGTGGGTATAAAAGGAGTGCAATCTCGCATTATGTTACCTGCTGAGGAGCCAAAACTGTGCGCCCTGGCCGCTTCAGCCGTACTGCGGAAGTGGCATGCGGACGTAACATCTCCGTTCCCTCCTTCAGGGAACAAGGGTTACATAAGTAACCGAGACGTTCCCTTTCAGTCAGTCACTACGAGTTAAGTCAGTGACTGACAAAATGGGGGTCCCAATCTAATCTTGCCACTGCGGCTGTATTCCAGTGTCCTGCGCAAGCCCCAGCTCCTTGTCGTGAAGCTAGCACGAGAGAAGGGCCAGGCTCAGAGGTTTCCATCCCGCAGGGTGGATTTTTTTCAACCACGAGATGACAAGAGGGGTCTAGCCTAGGGAAAGACACGTGCTCGGAGGAGATTTACCGTGGAATTATACATGGGGGTTGCCCAACCAGGGAACCATGCACATGGAGGCACCTAACCGATCACGAGGGCTGACCAACCGGGCATGCACTCTGGCGATGGCATCAACAGTGCAGGAGGAACTCAGGGTCTATGGAGAACTCATCTGAGAAAAATAGCGCACATATTCGGTCCATGGAGTGGCGCAGCAAGCGATGACACCGATCAGGTCCTACTTACTGGCTACTGGAAGCGAGTACACGAGAGGACACTGGCTCTACACAGAGATTGTAGAATCAAGGCAGCAAAGCAATATTATATATAATATTATATATTAAAAATAATTAAATCTAATACTCACAGAAAATAATTCTTCCACTTAGTAATATAGTTAATTGTAACCTAACTGTAGGCTGTTTATGGCTTCGAGGCAACATCATAATTCAAGATAAATCCATAAAAAAATTATTGCCACATTAATATTAAATTCAAGTGATGTTCAGCCAAGGAAAACTGACATCTTCACCTTTTATTCAAATACTATTAAAATGTTGTTAAAGGGTACCCCGACTAGTGTGGCATGTTGGCCTTATAAGATGAACGTGGGCGTCAGCTATAAAAAGGTGATACAAAAACACTCCAAATGTTTTTGGTTTTATTAAAAAAAGACGAAAATCCGATCACTCGTAGGCCGCCATAGTTATTTACGTCTCAATGCATTCTGGGTAGTGACGTGTAAAGGTTGTAGCCAGAGCCGCTCTGGTTGTAGCTAGCAAAGTTTTGACAGTAGCGAGATGAACACGTCTGCCGTTCAGCCTTTTCAGTTTGAACCCGAGCGCACCGTAGGCTTAAATCAGGAGAATAACGCGGAAAATGATAGGCCTACTCAAGAGTTACATGAAAATGAAGATTATCAGAGAGTTGAAGAAGCGAGAGTGGGGCAAAATAGATGGTGTCTGCGGCAGTTTGCCAATGCCAAGCGAGAACGAGAGCGTTTGCTGTAAAGAGCTCCACTTTTTGTCAGCAGCTGTCCAGGGTAGGCTAAGTATAGATCAGACGATCGTACTATCGGTATAAATAATGTAATAAGTCATCTATCGCCGTCGTTTGCTTTATTTTCCCCAAGCAGTCACTATGTTGAACGCATAGAAATACCCTCTCGGTATTGCTTCTGTACTCTTTGGCTCAACCGACTACAACCTTTACACGTCACTACCCAGAATGCATTGAGACGTAAACAACTATGGCGGCCTACGAGTGAACGGATTTTCGTCTTTTTTTAATAAAACCAAAAACATTTGGAGTGTTTTTGTATCACCTTTTTATAGCTGATGCCCACGTTCATCTTATAAGGCCAACATGCCACACTAGTCGGGGTACCCTTTAAAGATTTTGTAAGCTATCACGTAATTGTGCTTGGAGTCATTTGCTTTATTTGTGAAAACGCAATGAAACGTGCCAAATGTCGCGGACATCATTTTTGGCCAGGCTGTCTTACAAAGAAATTATGAACACATGCAAAAACCAGAGAAGGCCAACAAATTTTATTTTGCACAGTTATAATTTTTGTCAGAAAAATACCTTAACCAAGTTTAGTGTTTTGTTTTTTTGTAAAAAAACAACAAAAAAACCCACTTTTTGCCACTACTGTTAGTCATAGGTTTTATCAACAATGAAAAGGTGAAAGAAATGAAATACAAATGATTTCTAAGTCATACCTTGCACTTGGTCCAGAGGCAGGGAGACATTTTTCTCTGCAGGAATGTACTTCAAAACCACTGTAAGCTCCCCTTTGTAGTGCATCACTGAGTCCACATAAGACTCATTCTGACACAGACACACACACATTTCAGTACAACACTTATCCATGTCAACACATTTCTTTTTATCTCTCGCTGTTTCTGTGTGTGTGTGTGTTCAGCTCACCCTAGGCTGTAGAGAGAACCATTCCTCTATCTGCGTGTCAAACTCCCAGGAGTCAAAGGACAGCTCCGTCTCCCCCAGGAAGTTGTTGTGTCCAAAACGATCATGATGCCACACAGAAACCTGCAGTGTGCGCGTCTCCAGCTGAGAGTGACTGACTACATACTACTCAAAGGGACAGACAGATAAGAGCCTTTAAATCAATATCTCATCAATCTCAATACATAACCCTGTAAAGCAGCATTGAACCCTCTCTTACCCTCAGGTTTTCATTGAAGACTGGGTTAGTGGTGTTGCTTTTGATGCTGGTTTTACGCTTGCTTTGACGGGACTTGTCTGGCAGGAGATATGTTTTAATATAGCTGTAAACACACACACACACAATACCAAGTGTTTGGCTTCTGTACATTATCAGCCTCTGACGCATCAGTATTAAATTGATATCTTAGACAACAAATAATAATTTGTTGATAATAAACAATTTATGAGAATATATGAAGATACTAGACAGATTTATGAACCTTTCAACGCATACTGTATTTAATTATTAATATTTAGAAAACAAAATATAGAAATAATAGCTAATTGAACATTTGAATAAATTTTACAAGTGTATAAACAACAATACTAAATGTAAATAATTGTAGAATTTATATTTAACATTATCACATGGAACTATTCCTTTAAATACAGTAAAAAAAATAAAAGTACTAATTGTAAATCTAATGTTAATATATGGACACCCCAAATACATGCAGTACAGGGATGCTCAAAGTGAAGTGTATAGCTGTCGCGCTCTCTCTCTTTCTGTGTGTGTGTGTGTGGCCTTACGCATCCGTGCGCTGTCTCCTCTCATCCCCAGTTGCTAGGCAGCGGCACTCGCGGACGAGCACGTTGAGTGCCCCTGTTTTATAGCTGTAAGAGATGTTGAGCAGGATCTCCCCGGAAACCCGCACGTTGCCATAGTCCCCCGTCTCACTGTACACGCTCATCATACTGTTAATGCTGGTCTGGAGAGAATATAGGGAGAGTCTTTGGCTGTGCATCTTTCACAAGCATGGGTTTAAGTGTATGTATGTATGTATGTGTAATACAGAAAGGCAAGAGAGAGAAACTGAAGCGAACACAGCAACAGACAGACACACATCTGTACTCCAACACACACTGAACACTCACAGTGTCAGCATCTGAGTCAGGTACATTAAGGAAACCCCACTTTCTCTCCGAGGCAGGTGTGGAAGACTGGAATAAGACAGGAGAAAGACAGAGAATAGAGAAGATTGACAGCATAAAGGCAAGCCAGGAAAAAAAAACAGAGCAGAGAAGTAGAATAAGAAAACCTATATAATGTGACAGAACACAGATTGCTAGAGCCAAGAAGGAACTTTTTCACATTTGATTATTGATTATTAGCTGTTTAAAGTGACAGTTCACCTAAAAATGAACAATGTGTCCTATTTACTAACCCTGATGTAATTTCAAAACCATTTGTACTTCTTTCTTCCATAAAAAGAGAGTTTATTTTCTAGAGATGCACATTTCACCCAAAATACTCAATATTGGCGGTAGTAGTTCCGAGGGGGGCGAAAGCATTGACAAAAAACACCATTTAAAGGCACACTATGCAAGAATTGTACCTTAATATATCAGCTTCAAAGTCATTTCGGTGGTTAACAAACTCATAGTAGGGTGAGTAAACATCCTGGTAGTAAAGCTTGGGGGGGACGCCGCTGGAAAAAACAGCAATACAAGTTTGAGAGGAGCGCCCCCGACAAATCTCGCGACTCACAACTTGCTTTACGGGAAGACGTCACACGCATCAACAACAACATACGAAGCATGAAGACACTTGCGCGCATTTCAGACGTGATACTCGACGATGGAAAAAGCAAAGGAAATGCAGTCGGAAGAGACTAGGAACAGGAAAAGAGAATCTGACCGCGTGAGGAACCGGACAAGAGTCCCACTCGGTCTGGCTTTCACTCGTTGGCGCGAGCTAAAAAGCAGCACTGGATGCAACAGCAATGCTGACCTGGCGATCTTGTTGATGGACTAGTAAGTAAATCTCTTATTTGTAAACTTGTTTGCGTTCTATGTTGTATGTTGTTGCGCTTGCTTGTAGTTGTTAATGTCATTTTTTTACGATGAAAAACTTTATAAGCCAGCAAACGCGGTAGGCTTCTTTATTATTATAAAGTAGTCTAACACTTGACATATAGTTATTATTATCCTATTACCATCATCAGTAGTTCAGTAGACTATGCAGTATGCAGTAGTCTAATATTTGTATGAAATTGTGAAACATTACCTGGTCAATATCTTCACCTGTGTCTGTGCTGAGTCTATCTGTGCCTGTTCCATGCCCGACGCTTCTATCCTACCGAACAGGTACCGGTGTACAGGGTGGGGGGTGGGGGGGTATTTACGACAGTGCAAGTATTCCACAGCGACTCTAGGGGTCGCTGTTTGACAATAACACAATTTCTACATAGTGTGCCTTTAATTAGTATTTCTCAGTAGCCTCAGTAACTTTATTACGACTACGTCTAATTTATCACCTGAGAACACAAATCCACAAACAGCATACCAGATTCAATTACCAAAATGAAATTACCCATACATTTTAGTTTTGGTTTCGGGCTAAATTAAACATTTGATTTCGGTTTAGTTTTATTAAAAAAATTCATTCAGTGCATCGCTACTCTTTTCCATATAATGACATTGAACGGGAACTGGGGCTTTTGGGCTCCAAAAATGACAGAAAAACCCAATAAAAATAGTATATAGGTTTTTTGAAGCCATACATTTTATGTTAAATGTAGCACAAGGCATATACATTTACATGAAGACTAATATGATTTAAGATTTTCAACAAGTAATAAATATTGTATAATTTCTGTCTATTCTTTGGAATATTTTTATATACTTGGACTTTATCACACAAATGGAATAGACCACTTTAATGGTGCTTTTTGTCATTCACTTTCAATGTCAAAGAGTAGCATGAACATTCTTCAAAACATCTTCTTTTGTGTTCCACAGAAGAACATCATTTAGATTTTGAATAACATATGGGTGAGTAAATGATGGCAATTTTAATTCTGTGTTTTGTTGTCAGTAAAAGTCTGCCTTCGCTAGTTTTTTTCTCTTTTCTTGTAAAGAGTGCTAAATGAAGAGGAAACACATCTGACTCATCTAGCTATTAGAGACTGCGTGTGTACAAGTTATGTCAGCTGTTTTGAAAGAGGCCACTTGTCTTCATGTTTGCCTGAATTATTTCTCTTTGTTGTGTCTTAATGCACCACCTGCACCTGTCTGTGTGGCCAAGAACCGGGAACTATGACAATGATGTACTTTCAGTAGTTATTGCGAATTTTATCTATGCTAAATTGTGTGTATATGAAATTGTGCGATAAAAAAAATGCATGCGTGGGTCTACAAGGTGAGTCAACAAGTTAAGTGATCTCATGTAACTGGATATTTTGCCAGGAGGAGGAAATGCTAATGTTCACAAGGATATATATTTATATTCAAAAGAATAGCTGGAACGAGTTTTATAGGGTAGGCTATACTTAATATCTGAAAAAAAGAGGGTTTCGGGCTCCCCTTCTATAAGGCACACAATTATAAGTCTAAACATACAGAACACATGCATTTAAAGGAACAAAGATATTTTGTTTCAGTCAGACATTTGCACAAAGCCAGCAAACACACACTGCAGAAAAGCACCTGTGATTATGTTGTTTTTGTGTGCGTGTGTCTGTGTAAATCATTATACCATTGATTGCGCACTGCAGATGCTCAGGTTGGTTTTATAGTGTGCTGATAACACCGCATCAATGTCCTCATCCGAGTCCTAGAGCACAAACACTGCCATCAACGAATGTCACATTGAAACAGCACTGCTTTTCTTTATGCAATCACTTCACTCAGTGATATGATATCATAAAAATCACATTACAGAAGGCTGTCTCTTATCATTTTTACTCCCTATCTATCTCATATCCTGTAAACAGAAAAAAAAATTATGAACAAGATTACAAGGAGAAGTGGTTTAAGAGACTGTGGCTGAAATCTACCCCATCATTCAGTCCTGGAACTGAGCGGCATCGACTAATCAGAGGATCTTCACTGAACCCCTCACCAGGATTACTGAGGTCCACCTCAGAGCGACTGCGATCTGTGAACAACAGAAAATAAGATGTTCTGACTATTTTATATTATCTAATACTTCTAAGGACATGGAGCGAGCCTAAGACCACCAGTGAAAATGCATTTATTTAGCATTTTTCATTACAAATTACATCATTCCCATAATTTAAGCAAAGGGTTGAACTGAAACACAAACAGAATGTTTTAGTATTTGGCATGTTTGTGTAAACCCCGATGATCATGTTTTCCAGCATGATTTGAGCATTTGAGCAAAAAGCATCTTGTGCTTTAATGGAAGCAAGAACATCTGACAGTCTGACAACAATGTTAACATGGCCTAAAACAGTTGTTCTCAACCAGGGTTGGGCCCTCTAAGATTACTTGAAATTATTTAAAATAAAATAAGACTAAACAAACATAATAAGCAAGTAACAAGTAAAGGCAAAAATATCAATATATTTTATTACATTTTAATTCATCGCTTCAAAAAAACCCAACATAATGTCAAGCACTGGTCTAAAAATGCTTATATTAATTAGTGTCCAAGAAATATTGTAGAATCTTGAATATTTCTACATAGATTTGTTTTACTCTCTTTTTTATTGATTTTTCAAGAAAATGTTTTACATAGTATAACAAAGAAAAAAACATTAGAAAAAGGGGTAGAAATTCTGTTTTTGAGATAAGTATTGGTTTACAAATTCAAAGACGCTGATTATTGTTTGTTTACATGACAGTATTTCCATTTTTTCTACACATATTTCTACTTTACATATTGTAACTGATCATTTCCATGTTTAAATTAGATTTTCAGTGTGGTCTCAGACTTTTGAATCCCACTTATTGCTTTTACATTTTTTATATTAGAGTGAACTGATATAAGGACAGTTTTGCATGCAAATGTTGTTACTGGTGTCATTGGCAGCAATAGTATATATGTCAAGTTGTTGCCATGGTGATACCTGATGAGAGGGAGGCTCTGGATATGGCGATAGAGGGTGTGCTGGAATCTTTTTGTCTCCGCCCATCCGCCATCTTTTCAGAAGTGCTGTCACTGCTTTGTATACTAGACACGCTCTCTGCTCCATCCGGCTGAACAAACACACGAACACGCACAGACAGTAAACACTGCTTTCTTGTCATGCACACAAGTCTGTACATAGGAATGCAATTGGTGTTATCGTGTGTTACCCTGTTTCTTGCCTCTGTCTGGGTTGGTGTTTTGACCATTTGTGCTCTCATGTTATTGGGTACTGTTGGTAACCCTGATGGCTCCACTGCAACCGCTCTCTTCCTAAAACACAGAGACTTAATGAGAGTGAAACACAGACAGTCTTGATGAGAAGACACAGGCTTGAGTAGATTGAAATGCTAGCTTATTGCACTAAAGTATATACTGCCTATTCTTTTGTGAAACAGTATGCAATAATTTCAAACAGTGATATTCTACATTGCTGTCACATGACCAATACAATGCATGCTTAATTAATATTTAAACCATTGATGATACTACTCCTGGTTCATTTGTCACATTGCTAATGGTCGAGCATTGCATTGTTGCATACAGTGTTTACTGTGTTACATTTAGGCAACTGTAGTAGGTCTTCCTGGGGCATACGCTGCACTGCATAATTACTATTAACTGCATGAATTGTATCAAAGTAAGTGATTCCAAGCATAGCGAAGTCAAGCTCAATGGACTGTAAATGATGCCCCTCACCCTTTCTTGTTCTTCCCTGTCCTTATCTGGATTTGGGATGTAGGCGATCTCTCGTGCTGTGGTGTGGATGATCTCTCCCTCTCTGATGGTCTGGGAGAAGAGTCTCCATCTCCATAAACAAAAACAAATATTCATAATAAGAAACGAATCAAAGCCGTTAAGCTAAATACACAGTCCTTTGACCATCTGTGTATTATTCAATAGTGACCAATAAAGTTAAGGTAATTAAATTTGGGTATTTGAACATGTTATTCTGCTCAGGGTATCGTATCAGATGATAAATTAAACCAGTTGTAGTAAAGTTCTTTGGACAAATTTATTTTGTATACACTGAAACATGGAACTATTCTAGTTTTCAAATCATTAAAAAAAGAGCCCAGAGAGGAAAACTTTCCATTATGTCAGGGCTGACATTGTGTAAAATGTATGGCAATATTTCCAGGCATTGGCTGATGGATGTTTGTTTTGACACAAACTCTGAGTTGATCTCACCTGGAGGACTGCTGAGGATTGACTGTTTGACTACATCACTGCTGGGTACAGCGACATGTTGAAACCTTTTGGATCTCTCTTCCAGAAACCATTCTCCTGTAACCACCTTCAGTTCCCTATGACAGCAAGTCACCCACAGACAACACTGTGTAAGCCACATTTACAGAAGTGACAAGCATAGCCTAATTGGTTCACCTATTAAAGAGCCTATGAACTGCAATTTTCCATACTGCGTTGAAACATTTTCTATTGAAATCAGTTGGTGCAGAACATGGATTAAAAGCCAAAAAAATGATTTCACATCTTTTCAGAGTTTGTATGGATGTTCTGTGTGACTCACGCAGTCTTTGCACACACAGTGCACTTGCAGTTGCTGCCTGGAAGCGTAGCAGTGCAGAAGTTGCAGATGCGCCGATGACAGTTGGTACACACATTACCCCTCTGCAGGATGAGACCCAGCGCACGCAGACATACGGCACACTCACGCTGATCAGCTGAACTACGCCGCCCGGCTCGCTTCAGTTCCAGAAGTTCATTTTTCAGCTTCCTGTAGAGGCACAACTGACATCACTGTTGGGGAGCAACTAATCGTAGCACGCAACCCTATAAATTAACTACAGTAGGTCTGTTTCTCATAACACGGTTTATCTATTCCAAAAAGAAGCTGAATTTTCCATAGAAAATCCACAGATTTGAGTCGCTACATTTGAAGTATTTTTTAAGCAGAACATTTAGTTTATTATTATGTGTTTGAAATAGAATGGTATGGTACATCAGTTACTGTCGGATCCAGTGTGGACAGCATCACTGATTATAATGAGTTCTATTTGCTTTTGTCGTGCTGCAATATAATTAAAAATGATCTAATTGGATAGTTGTAAACCTATTTTAAGTAGCTTCAGTGTAGTTAGCTACTTTTTTTCTAGAAGTTTATAGAATAGCTAACCACTTTTGCAGAAGAAAGAAAGAAAATGTCTGCTTGTGATGATGTGCAGGTGGAAGACACTACCTGATCCGTTTCTCCTCTCGTTTCCTGACCTTCTCGTCTTTCTGGAGAACACCGAGGATCGTCTGCTTTTCGTGCTCCAGAAGGAAGGACAGATTAAGGGACCCGGTTGTCTTCGCCATGACCATTTAAAGAACTGCTCACAGAGCTCAAGGAAAGCTCAGCCAAAAAAACTGGCCACAAACCAATCAAAATGATGCTTCATGAATGCAGCGTAAATCCTTATGAATTAATGAAGGATTGCTTTGGTACATCTACATATCGACACAAAGGTCATCTGCCCTCTCCTTCAGACGATAACATTCATCTCTCAGCAATTGTGGCAGGTCTTGTGATCCTATTGGTCAGTGCATTAACCCTTTCACCTGCTGAATGCCTGCAAGAATAACATCCATATAAAAAAAAAAATCAGTGATCAATCAGGGTATGTGTAATATTTACAATATATGTGGTAAATCATGATTCAATTCAATCAATTCAACAACTTTATTTATTCCAGTAGGTCAATTCAGTTAACCTACCAGTCGTATCAACGAGACAAGACGACAACACTTAGTCAAGCATTCAGAAACACTCTCAATGACATCATATTGCATTTGGGCACCAAAACAAAGCAACAAATACACAGGCCACAATACATAGACTAAGCAGCGACCAACGTTCAAGTAGATATAAATAAATAAATAATAAATAGATACTAATACCAAGTAAATAATAAATAAATAATAATTACAGGTTTACTAGATAAGAGTTTTTATGATGCCTGGCACTTATCTAGTTGTCAACAGAATTTAAAAACCTGATGGCAGAGGGAATAAAATAATTTGAATATCTGTTAGTTTTCCTGGGGGGAAAGATTGCGCCGTCCTGAGGGCATTAGAATTCCTGACCAAGAACACGGTCAGGATAACTCATGACCCGTCTAGCCTTCTGGAGCACCCGTTTTTTCCAGAGGGAGCTCCAGGACCGTCAGCTGAACTCCAATGATCTTGGAGCAGGTTTTAACAATACTGCTGAGGCTATTCTTGTCCCTCACAGACAATCCATAAAACCAGCAGATAAAAGAAAATGTTAAAAGGCTTTCAATGAATGAATAATAAAAGTTACATAAGATACTCTGAGATACATTGAAAGAATTTAGCTTACGCATCAAGTGGATTCTTTGTTGTTCCCGCTTAGTGATTGACTCGCTTAGTGTGTTTTTGTCGAACTTACTTGAGGTTGTCAAACATAGTTCCTAAGTAGTTATACCTCTCTACAATTTCAACATTTTCACCATGAATGATGCTGGCTTCTGGGTTAAAACGAGTCTTTCAAAAATCAATGATTAACTCCTTAGTTTTTGTCACATTTAGGTCCAGGAAGTTATCATCACATGATTCATGTCTTCTGACCTAGTTAATTGTTCATGCTCTTTAAAAAAAAATAGAGATTAATATAATATAAAACATAGTTACATTCAGAAATAAAAAAGATGCGCCAAGTACAAAAAAAAAACAAACTTCTATTGAAAGTAAGTCAAAAAAAAAAAAAGATTCTGTGTTTCCTCAGTCTGCCTGCAAGGGTCAAAGAAATAGAGGCTAGAAAATCGTAATGAAAAACCTATTATTACTCTTTTCAAAGCAAAAAAATTAATAATAAATAATAATCCACCTTATTCCACCGGCTCACGAATATCCTAAAAATTATTAAAAATGTCTGACATGACCACTTTAAAACTATAATGATTATGCCTCTCATTACAAACATTAAACACAAAACGGTATCTAAATGTAGGAATTATAAAATATAATAGAGCACATTACATACAGTATATGTATAGCAATCCATATATATATATATATATATATACACTCACCGGCCACTTTATTAGGTACCCCATGCTAGTAACGGGTTTGACCCCCTTTTGCCTTCAGAACTGCCTCAATTCTTCGTGGCATAGATTCAACAAGGTGCTGGAAGCATTCCTCAGGGAGTTTGGTCCATATTGACATGATGGCATCACACAGTTGCCGCAGATTTGTCGGCTGCACATCCATGATGCGAATATCCCGTTCCACCACATCCCAAAGATGCTCTATTGGATTGAGATCTGGTGACTGTGGAGGCCATTTGAGTACAGCGAACTCATTGTCATGTTCAAGAAACCAGTCTGAGATGATTCCAGCTTTATGACATGGCGCATTATCCTGCTGAAAGTAGCCATCAGAAGTTGGGTACATTGTGGTCATAAAGGGATGGACATGGTCAGCAACAATACTCAGGTAGGCTGTGGCGTTGCAACGATGCTCAATTGGTACCAAGGGGCCCAAAGAGTGCCAAGAAAATATTCCCCACACCATGACACCACCACCACCAGCCTGAACCATTGATACAAGGCAGGATGGATCCATGCTTTCATGTTGTAGACGCCAAATTCTGACCCTACCATCCGAATGTCGCAGCAGAAATCGAGACTCATCAGACCAGGCAACGTTTTTCCAATCTTCTATTGTCCAATTTCGATGAGCTTGTGCAAATTGTAGCCTCAGTTTCCTGTTCTTAGCTGAAAGGAGTGGCACCCGGTGTGGTCTTCTGCTGCTGTAGCCCATATGCCTCAAAGTTCGACGTACTGTGCGTTCAGAGATGCTCTTCTGCCCACCTTGGTTGTAACGGGTGGTTATTTGAGTCACTGTTGCCCTTCTATCAGCTCAAACCAGTCTGGCCATTCTCCTCTGACCTCTGGCATCAACAAGGCATTTCCGCCCACAGAACTGCCGCTCACTGGATGTTTTTTCTTTTTCGGACCATTCTCTGTAAACCCTAGAGATGGTTGTGCGTGAAAATCCCAGTAGATTAGCAGTTTCTGAAATACTCAGACCAGCCCTTCTGGCACCAACAATCATGCCACGTTCAAAGTCACTCAAATCACCTTTCTTCCCCATACTGATGCTCGGTTTGAACTGCAGGAGATTGTCTTGACCATGTCTACATGCCTAAATGCACTGAGTTGCCGCCATGTGATTGGCTGCTTAGAAATTAAGTGTTAAGGAGCAGTTGGACAGGTGTACCTAATAAAGTGGCCGGTGAGTGTATATATATATATAAACACACACACACACACACACACGTATATCCTTATATATAACAATAATTTAGAGATAAAATTAAGCACTTATTATCTATCTGCTTTGTTAATAGACTGACAGTCCAGATGTCAGTTTGAGAGCCCAGCCAATCCGATACAGCTACAGCTATAGGCTAGTCACCATTTAGGTTTTTATCTAAAGCGACAATACACTAATTGCAGTGGCAGTGTGCCAGCAGTAATCTGAGGTGAAGTGGCTTGCTGGAGAGCACAAGAGTAATAGAACAGAGCTGTAATCACTGTACATCATGCATACTTGGGTCTGAACCTACAACCTCTGCATTAATAGCTGTCACTTTCCACACGATAATAGGGCTTGAAATGGATGAAAACGTAAAGTTAATTAAATAATGAAATCCTATATCCTTGTCAGTCAATTTTCTTTTTCTTTTTTTTTGGAATCCACTAAAATACAATAGAGGGAACATCATGCCATAAAAGGTGTGTCTTGTCTAAATTGTGCTTTACATTTTTGGTAAAAGTTAATCATTAAAGCTGTGATATTCACAAAAAATTCTAGAAATGAATATACATTTTATAATTATTCATTTATTTGAACTTTTAGCTGAACTAATATTCAATGCTATTAATAGTGTACTGTATATTATCATATTTTAATGATTATAATAATAACATTATAATATCATATTCATGTTTTTTTGTAAGACAATCATTTTTCAAACATATCTTTTGGTTCTCTCTCCAAAGGACATGGACATTTTGCTTTTATTTATTTAAAGAAAAAAAATAATATTCTTAGAAAGTGCCAGCTTCAATCCATAACCATTTTAAGCATGTTCAGCTGTCTTTACTGGAAGCATTTTACTGGCTTGGATCAGTGGAGGACTTATTAATTTCCTGTTTGGAGAACTGATTTATGCGTCATATCCAACTCGTCTGTTTGCATGAACTAGGTTAATATGTAACGTACTGCATGTGTGTATGTTATCTAATTTTTTTGTTGCAGGTTTGTTTGAAATTAATAGTGAATGACAAATGGGTAGGACACCAGCACACCAGTGTGTGTGTGTGTGTGTGTGTGTGTGTATGTGTGTGATTTTTAGAAGATCTTTCTTCTATGTTGTCTGTCTGACAGAATCTGATACACCATGTCTAACAGGCCAGCCTACACAATCAGAACCTTAAAAAGCTGTTTTTCACACCATCATTTGCACTTAGAAAAGCGTCTGCCATTGGTGACACAACCACATACTCTGCGTACATCTATGTGTCACACACAGGTGACAAATTATTTGTAAACTCGCAGCCAAAAATTGCTTTAGAGTTAGACAATTCCATTTGTGTATGTTTGTGCATTTGTGTGTATAACTGAGGTTATTGTTCGATTAAGTGTCTGACTCAGGAAGACATGGAGCAAAATTAATTCAAATTTCTCATGCGTGAACTGTTTACAGGGACACACAAATACATGCAGATTAAAAGTGTAACTTCAGTATCTCCACTGAGGTAAAGGACAACTTGTTCCAGCAATATCAAGCAGCACTACTAATTAAAAAAAAAAAACTCTTCTGCGTCATCGTCAGGCAGTTGTTATATGCGTTTGAGTCTGAATGTTGGTGAGCTCATTATACACTTCTGAGCAAGGTGTACTGCTGAGATGCTTCAATACAAACTGCAGGGTTACAAAAGGTGTGGTATCTCCCTGGATCCCACCCTAAGTACACACATTAGTGTACACAAAGCCCTGTATAAACACACCAACACAGTTCTCTTACGTTGTTAAGCAATATACACTAGCGTTCAAACGTTTAGGGTCAGTAATATTTGTAATGTTTTACAAAGAAGTCTCATGCTCCCCAAGGCTGTATTTATTACAATAATTCTGTGGAGACAAATCTGAATTTTCAGAAGCCATTATTCCAGCCTTCGGTGTAACATGATCCTTAAAAAAAAATCATGAAATAGTGCTGAATCTTCTGATACTATGGAAGCTTGTTTCCGCCACAGAATAAAACATTTTTAAAGATAATGGCGAGATATAAAGTTAGTATTGAGAGATATAAACTCCAATTACGTGTTATTAAGTCAGAATTGTGAGATATAAACTCTTTCTTGATATAAAAATGTTCTTGCAATTGCAAGTTTATATCATGCAATTCTTACTTTATAACACGCAATTGCGAGTTTATATCATGCAATTCTGACTTTATATCTCCCAATTGCATGTAATAAAGCCAGAATTGCGATTTTTTTATCACGCAAATGTTAAAGGTTGCAGGTTAAAAAAAGGTTATTTTTTATTCTGTTGCGGAAACAAACTCCCGTACAATACAGAAGAAGCAGAAAACAGCAATGGCATATGTAAACAGATGCATATGTAAAATAACGCAACCATTATTAACATTAAACAGCATATAAATCATGAAACTTACCCACATTAAAATTTTGATTAAAAAAAGAAAGCATGAAGTTAGAAATAAAACAGTAGAGTAAAGTAGAGGGTCTGATCTTTCTTTTGATATATTGCATGTTCAGCCTATTCATACAACAATAATTCATGGGGGCCATGTAACTTTTGTGAAAATTGTCAAAAATGTTTGCGCTGGAGGACTTTTTTTTCCCGAAAATGCTGGCAGGGAAAAAGAGTTAAGACACACAACAATGAAACTTTTAATGAAACCTGCAAAAACAGTTAATTCATTTGTACTTCAGGCTGCTCATGAAGACACCAGACATGAATAATGCAGCCTTCTAATTCTCCTGGGAAATTCGTATTTACCAGCTCGGAAGTCATTATTATGATGTGATGAGTTCAAAAGATTATGGGGGACAAAAGGATAAGATTTCATTTTTTTTTTTATCTCTTTAGTTACTCACAAAAGACAGGAAGACTTTTCAGCCCTAGTGCAACATAATGAGGCGCAATGGATGCGCATTAAGTGGGTAATTGGTTATTTATCTGTGTATTTTAGCTTTCTCATGCTGAAATGCAGTTGCTCAAGCCTTATTTGTTTTATGCATCAACACGCTGAATGCATGCAAGTCAATATTAAGCAATGTGACATGCCTCACAATCCTGATTTTTCCACTGGTAATTAAGACGCTGTTCATGTGTAAATATGATCATCCTAACATGACCTGAAAGCAGGATGAAAGATGACATCATATCGCAAGAACCATGGGAAATGTAGTTCAGTGCACAAATCTCAAAAGAACAAGTCAACAAGCTGCCAGTCCATCTCTCAGCTCAGAGTAATTACTCCTCTAATGATGGAGACACATTCACCAACAACACCTGGCTTAATGGCGATTAATTTCATGCATGGTTTATGCCTTACAGAGAGGCTGCATTAGCATAATAAAAAAAGAGACACAGAGCTATGAAATGCAGATTAGCAAGACAAATTTAAGTCTTGGTTAAGTATGGTAGTGGACAACCGATAAGAGATTTGTGGCCAATGGCAATATCAAAATCTAGAGAGCAGGGTGGCTAATGGAAAACATAATACCAATGTTTATTAATATAATTTAAAGGCAGAAATGACATTATTTTACACAATTTGTACTCAGAGCTTTGTGTAAAGAACACAAAGGGGAACAACTTCTGTTTATCACCAGATGAACATGGTACATCTCAAAATCATCATACATGGCAAATATATGGTTCACATACTTTTAAAGGCATGTAAGTAGTAGATGTAAAGGAAATGTTGTTTTCAGCTCTCCACAAACTCTCAGATTACATAATGAGTATACCCCGGACTAATGGACTAATGACATGCAATGTAATGAAATATAATGATGTCCTTCTATCCAGCTGTGCCCCGTTGAATCTTTAATGCATGCCTCTTCTTTAAACACACATACACACAAATCAATACAAAATGTCAGTTATGGATAGTCAATTGTTAGTGTTAAAGTCCTTCAGTAGAATGATCTGTGCAGTACATCTCAGTCAATCAAGTGAAAGCACATTATATTGAGGTACATTGTCTGAACATGGCAGATTTTGGTCCTTCTATCTGGGAAGTCAACCCACATTCTCTTTTTTCAAGACCAGTGCACATTAAAATTAGAAAAAGGCCTTAAAAATTTAATGAGTTTGCTTTCAGTCTTTTTTATGAATTTTTGTTTTTATGATCTTGCTGCCACTAACATCCCTGTCTATATAGCTAATTATGTTAATAAATCTATCTTTTAGTGAAGATAATAATACATTTGTGGCCAGTATGTATCAGTCACTCTTTTACAAGTATGATCATACAGTGATTTTGTAGAGGTGAAATTGTGCCTCAAATACACAAACCGTGTCCACACAGAGCCAACTGTGAAAAGACTTCCAAAGAAAAACAGAAATGCAAATTCTCCACCTGATCTGTTGAGACATCACAACTGAAGACATGTCTCTTTCATAGGCACTTAACCAGGGCTGGCATCTTTAGAATGAGAATTATGGATTTTTTAGGGAGATTGGGGTTTAAAAAAAACTAAAAAAACATTTTCATATCACAAGTTGTGTATTGTGATTGTCAAAACATTTGGTAACTGAACATAATTTCATTAAAGGTTGTATCAGTGAATCAAGTGCTCAGCGGGTGTTGTGAGGTTTTGAGCTCGTGCATGGCTGGAGGCGAAGTTGGAGCAAATCTCGGACCCCTGTCGGTGATTGGTTGGAACACTGTTTATTTTGGTTTTGAGTGGTGGTTGTACCCATTTGTTTTTGTGTACAGATCTCAGAGCCTAGGCTGCATACAGAGACGCGGTTTTTGGACGGCATGCTTATGGGGCGGGCAGCTAGCGGATCGTTTAGATGAAAAGATTAGATGAATGTGATCATTTATGTTTCGGCCTTTTTTGGGCCTGAAATCACTGATACAACCTTTAAGTTTACCAACAACATGTTACATGGTACAATGACTGGTACTCTGTTTTTATTAGGGGTGGGTTTTGACACAAATTTAGTTTTGATTCACAAACTTGCAATTCGACTTGAATCTCAATTCAATATCGATTCATTTAGATAAATATCTGCTACAGTACATAGAAAGGGAAAACAAATTCTCAACTAATGCTATAAACTATTCAGGTCAGGGAATCCTGTCAGCTGGTATGAGATATAATGAATAATATAGTGCATTTATTTAGAAAAATGCTCCCCTCTCTCTCGCAATACAATGTTCCCCTGGCCAGTCAAACTGATTTGCTTTTACTCAGCTGCCTTTTATCTTGATTATGCCTCACTCAGGTATAAATAGCTATAAAGCTTCTGAAAACAGAAGTGATTTACTGTATGTTGTTGCTCATAGTACACAAAAGACATACCACACCTTAAACCATTACCTATGGCATGTGACAAGAGGCTAACAAGCTTAGAGGCATTTCATCCATCACTGCTTTAGTCACCTCCGTAAATAATTAGGGCTCAAATCTGCGTGTAGCCTATAACTTGCACTTTTCCACACATGTGAGTGGGCACTTAGTTCAGTACACCAACAGGCAGTCTGTTCTGGTTCTCAGTGTGATTACCACTGTAAGTAACAGCATTAATAAAAGACAGATAATACTTAACGGGCAACAACAAAGTAGGCTACTAGTGGGCCGGTTTGGCATTCATGACGTAATAATAGCCCTGGACAGCTTTCCGCTTGGTATCATACTAAAGGATAAACACAGTGCACTGGCACGTGTTTAAAGCTGTAATCATGTGAAAGAGCATCTTAGATCACCTCACAGAAATCTTCACTGTTCAAGATTATATCATCCCTCTCTCTCTCATATAGGCTAGAGGAAAGGTCGGCAAGTTGATTTCTCTATGCATAAATTGCTTAATTGCTTGATCTAGCATTGGTTTTGTATGTTGGCTTCAAACAACTACTTCAAAACTAAATTAGGTAAATTAGATAGGCTAACTTAATTTAGTAAATTACATCCTACGTAAATATAAATACCATCATTTTTTTTAAATAGTCAAATGGACACAATATGCCAATGGAACACATTAAGATATTTTTTCCCTAGGACTTTAAGACATGCATTTCAAAAATAAACACCCCAATTAATTTTCACTGTAGTAAAAAGTAGGACAACTAGCTAATTTATTATGTGACTGATATGTGATGTGATGTTCACAATGCACACCACTTTTGAACTTTAATAAAAAATATCCTACACAAATTTGAAAACGACTTCAGGCTGCATCGAAAAACAATTACCGGTAGCCTACAAAAAACCCTCTGCTGCATTGCACCTGTTCAAACACCTGGTGAGATGACATTATGCCACACAACAGCGTTAAAACTGGCTTGTTTGTCAAGAGATATCTTCTGATTATGACTTTTGCGGGGTTTAGAATGTTTTAAGATAATGTAACCGATATATAAAGAAGATATAGCCTGTTAAACATGAGAGAATGGGAGCATTGAAGTTCCTGCGTCCATCTCACCTTAAAGCTGCGTTTATTCCCTCTCAACCCGCATACACCAGGATATAAACTGTTGTCCTACCTGCCGCAGCCTTCGTACATGAATATCCCGTGAACTGCAGTGCTGTTACATGGTCAAGAGCAGTTTTGTAGGTGTGTGTTCATTGCAGCCCGAGCTCCGAGCGCAAGGCAAACCCCCACCACGCACCCGCCGCTGGAGATGTTCACAGCGTGGGCGGAGTTTGCGCTCCCACGGATTCCCCGTGACCGTGTACAGACACACACACACAGTCTTTTACGTGTCTGCATCATAGGACTACCATATACTCTCTCAAACTGAGACTAGAGAGAGGGAACATCCTCAACATATTAGTCAGCATATGAGTCAGACAGACAGACAGACAGATAGATAGACAGACAGACAGACAGACAGACAGACAGACAGACAGACAGACAGACAGACAGACAGATAGATAGATAGATAGATAGATAGATAGATAGATAGATAGATAGATAGATAGATAGATAGATAGATAGATAGATATTGGCGCATTCATGTATTTATCTGGGTATATAAGTATTTTGTAATTATATAGCCTTGGCCAACTACATGTTTGGCACAATTTGTTGTTTTGTACTTACGCTATATTGTATAAAAAACAATATAGGTAGGCTACGTAAATAGTTAGAATTAAAGCCATTGTAGAATGTGATTTATCCCAATCTACTATAAAATTATGAGGGGAAAATAATATCTTACTTATGTTACAAAGCTGCCATCTACTGGATAGTTCAGGTAATTCTCGTCTGTTTATGAAAAACAGCTACGTAATACTCAGTTTTGTTAGTAATTAGTAGAGTGTGAATGTGCAATTGTAGACAGTGTGTGTGTGTGTGTGTGTGTGTGTGTGTGTGTGTGTGTGTGTGTGTGTGTGTGTGTGTGTGTGTGTGATTTAATAAATGAATAGCCTGTGAATATATACAAATATTTATTACAAAAGGAAAAGATTAAGTAGCTACATTTATACAAAGATTATTTACAGATACAAATGTGCACATAATGTTACTAAAAGAGAACAAGATTACGGAAGAGTGTTTAGAGAATATGTGTGTTTTAATGATAGAGAAGATAATTGTGCAGGATATGTGGTAAGCAAAGCATCTTGGTTTCGTTTAGTCCTTTTTGTCCCAGTGAACGTCGAATAGACCATCTGCACAGTTGAGAAAGAGTGCAAGGACCTGCAGAAGCGATCACAAGCCAGAATTATCGCAACATGCATTAGGCTAATACAGTATAATAGTACAGGGGCATACTCAGTTTGTGTTTATTTACCTGCAGTCTGCAAGAGATGTTTGATACTCTGATCTGTAGTCAATTCCAGAGGTTTCTTTCCCTCAGAGTTCCTTAATGTCCGATCAGCTCCATGCTCCAACAGTATCTCCACCTCCTTTGCCCCACCCACTCTGGTTGCAGCATGTAAAGGTGTGTCAAGACCCCGCCCACATTGCACATCAGCGCCTGGAAAGAGACGAGGAGCAATTGACTGTAATGCACAGTGATTAGCAGTGTTACTATTGTTGACTAAACCTTGGCTACTTAAAATAATTTTTGGTAATTGAAATAAAGCTAAAATAAATATTAGGGTAACACTTTACAATAATGTTCATTACTTAACACTAGTTACTACCTTAGTTAACATGAAATAAGAATGAACAATACTTCGTCAGTATTTATTAATAGACCATCAATTAACAATTAGTTAATATTCATTTCAACATTTACTAATAGGCTACATTATTAAAATCAAAGGTTGTATTTGTTAATATTAGTTAATGCACTGTGAACTAACTTGAGCAAACAATGAACAGCTGGATTTTTATTAACTAATATTAACAAATATTAATAAATACTGTAACATGTATTGCCCATTGCCCATTCATGTTAGTTAATACATTAACTAATGATAACTAATTAACCTTATTGTAAAGTGTTACCAATATTAGACTAAAAACATAAACTTAAATGAAAGTTAGACAAATAAGACAAAATAATTAAAAAATAAACTTGAAGAAATAAAATGAAGAAAAGTTATTTGTGTGCGTGTGTGTGTGTGTGTAAAAGCTATGTACTAAAACTTTAACTAAAATTAAAGTGAACACTGAAGATATTACAAATAATGACTATTAAATATTTAATACATTTTATTAAAAAATATTATGACTATAAAACCAAAATAACCCTGCTAATTAGTGGGAACAAATAATTAAATATTATTTAAATTGTATTTAAACTGTATGTATTTATATATGTATGATTTAGCTTGGATTAGATTTTATATTTTCTCTAATTGATCACTTGCTATTTTATCTATTTAGTTTTAACTAAATAAAAAGAAAGAGACGATACATGATCCAGATAGGATATTTCTGTTACGTAACGTAGTAACGTGCATGTGTACTACAGTAATGTGCATGTGAGAATCACCTTTTTGTGTTTTATTTTAACACAAAATAAAACAAAAATGTATTTATTAACCCATGAAGGGTGACGTGTGTGTGATTCTGACCTGAGATCAGCAGGCTCTGAACACAGTCTGTGCTCTTGGATTCGGTTGCACAGTACAGCGGTGTTCCTATGCTGGGCATCTCCATGTCCACATTCACACCATGAGTCAGCAGCAGTTCAACACATGCTGTGTGACCTAAAACATGTACACACAGACATCCGGTTTCCTGAAATCCCAACGTTTACAGTTCTCTGTAAATTCACAAGAATCATCACATTACCTCTCTTTGCTGCTTCATGAAGAGGTGAGCTCAGCAGATGAGCCGGATGGTGGACAGAGCTGTACATCAGGATGAGGCTGACAAGAGCGGGATTTCCACTCCAGCATGCATTGAAGAGAGGAGTGACTCCATCAAAGGAGACAGCATTTGCCTGAATGTATAGATATAGCCATTAATGCATGTTTATGCAGAGAAAAAGAGAAAAATAAAAGGCATAAATATTGCAAATAAAGAGAAAGTTAGGCCTATGTACATACATCAGCGCCATGTTCCAGGAGAAGTTTGGCACAGGTAAAATGGCCTCCAACACATGCTTCATGCAGTGGTGTGATTCCATCTAATGTAGCCATGCCCACATTGTAGCCCTATAAAAATGCAAACATGGAAAATGTATTTCCTTAATTCATAATGACCATTTGTTTTAATACACAGTCTGTCCTTAAACCTCAATATGTAATAGTGGCCCCAGACCAGTCGGGCTGGTTTATATTATCTTCTAGTCCAATGACATTCATACTTATTTCAGGGTAGATTAAGTCCATTTGTTGTGAACTCTAATTATTTAGCTATCCCGTTTGAGTAAGTGTTCCTCCCATTAGTACCTGTGAAAGGAGTCTTCGCAGTGGCAGCAATCTTCCTTGCAAAGCAGCATCGTGTAGAGGTGTTCTGTCATCCCAGGAACCTAACAAAGCAGAAACGTACATAGATATTTAAATGAGGATGCGCCATATCACATTTGTTGTTTTGATATTTAAATAATAATCAGTGTTGGGGAAATGCATTACAAGGGACATTACTTAATCTTAAAAGGTATGTAATCCAACTACTTTTTTCAAGTAATTAGTAAAGTAAATCAGGAATGAGATGCAGAGGCGGAGTTATTGCAGTATGTGAGCACACATTTACTCATCTCACTTGCACAAAAACCGATTCAGTCTTCCTCCAAATGACCAAAAACAGTGAAATGCAAACTCAGTGTTGTTTTTTAGAGACAGAAATGGGAGAACAGGGATTGGAAAATGTTTCAAAAAATTTGAAAGCCAATGTCTGATAGACGTTTTGAGCATGTGCACAGCTCACTGAGCCACAACTCTGACCTCAAAGAGGTCAAATTAGCAAATATCCAGGGATAGCATCCTCTCCAAGTAGCCAATTAAACCCACACTCAATCCCTTCTTTTTGAATAAGTTTATAACTTAAAAGCTACATCTTTACATCTTTTATCACATCAAGCCAAAGTCAATTTCCTTTTTCTATCTCCATATAATTGTAAAATTGAATGGTCTGGAGCACTGGCTTGATGCTATATATATATAGTGTGTGTTACTGTCATACATGTTTCATGGTCCAGTGGTGACAAATTGGTTGATATAAATTAAGGTATTTTAGGTAGTGTAATAAAATTGTAAAACAAATTGTGAAAACAGAACTAGCTTGGTTCTTGTTGTAAACGTGTTTGACAACTGAAACCATTCAAGAAGAGTGAGAGAATAACAGAGGGAGAGGAGGAAAACTCACCTGCCATTAGTGTATTACACACTTGTCCTCCATATATGTGAAACCTGTGATCCCACGGCTTACTCCAGACGCTCCCTTCAGCATGAACCACAGCCATCTCCAAACTTCACAAGACGGCAACTCACAGACCTCGCAGGAAGAGAACAATTGTGATAGTGGTGGACAGAGAAACTCTTCAGGGGAGTTTATATGGCCTTCAGAGAAACAAGAACCCCCTTGGCAAGAATGCACCTCCCACCGTTATCAGTGATATGTGCTAACACCCCCACCTCCCCAAACTCCAGAGGTGAGCATCCCCCACATAAACAAATCTCCTCAAAATGAGTCGAAGGGCCAGAGGAGATAAAACATTAGACGCAAAAACATGCAACAGCAAGCACCTTTAACCAGTTTCAGAGAACAAATGAAAGTCAGTATGTAAAGACAATATGTCCCTATGGAAAGTAACTAAGTAAAACTGATCTACAACCTCAAAATAGATATGATTTTGTAAATACAGCAAGTGAAATAGCTCAAACTTGAAAAAGGAAAATTAACCATGAACCCAAGCCAGTGTAACTGCAAATGTAATTGGTGATACAGTATCTGCCTCTTAGAAAACATGATTTGCATCCAGTGTTATGCAGAAACAGGATCGTTCTAGCTGGATAGAGCGGCTTATGAATGTGCATGTGTGTGAAAGCAGTCAGAAAGGGCGATAAGCGTTTGTTAACGACTTCTGGATTTAGCCTTGAATGGTTGAGAGTGTGTTTTATCAGCCCTGTTTGGGTATTAGCATAAGATTCCTGATCCAGAGAGACCCTGACGGTTATCTACAACAAAAACAACTTTACATAAACATAACATGCCTCATTTATACTACACAGTCACACATTTTAAAGTAAAATTTCACATATTGACTTAATTTAATGTATATTCTTTAGTTTGAATTTTTAAATTCAACTTCTGATATTTGAAGTAAATTCCTCCAATTATTTTATGGTTTTGTGTGGAAAAAATTTGAAAAGCACCAACAAATATGTTAAAGGGATAGTTCACCCAAAAATGAAAATTCTGTCATAATTTACTCACCCTCAAGTTGTTTCAAACCTGTATGAGTTTCTTTCTTCTGTTGAACACAAAAGAAGATATTTTGAAGAATGTTGGTGACCAGACAGTTGCTGGACCCCATTGACTTCCATAGTATCTTTTTTTCCTACTATGGAAGTCAATGGGGTCCAGCAACTGTCTGTTCACCAACATTCTTCAAAATATCTTCTTTTGTGTTCAGCAGAAGAAAGAAACTCATACAGGTTTGAAACAACTTGAGGGTGAGTAAATAATGACATAATTTTCATTTTTGGGTGAACTATCCCTTTAATGTGAGATGTGAAACACTCATGTCAAAGCTGAAACAGTAAAAAAAAGAAGAATGTATACAGTACTTATTGCATGTTAATAAAGTTTATTGTAGATTGTGTCAACAAAAAAAATTCAAGTTAACACCACTTTCAGGTAGTATAAACGTTTGTGCATTATAACCATGATCCTCATACTCACAGAGAAGGTCAATATAAAATAGGTGCAACATAAAAGAAAGCAAGTATGAAAAGTGAAGTATAGTGCCTTAAAATGAGTGTGCTGCATGTGAAGCCAAAAGAAAATGGGGTGTTTGGGTTTAAAATAAATACGTTCATGTTACTATCCAACATTAGCCAATAAAAAGCAGCAATAGAAGTCAAAACCAGCTTACAGAGAAAGAAGTACCGTCAGATTAAAGAAGC
This sequence comes from Semotilus atromaculatus, assembly GCA_031834385.1. Taxonomy (NCBI): domain Eukaryota; kingdom Metazoa; phylum Chordata; class Actinopteri; order Cypriniformes; family Leuciscidae; genus Semotilus; species Semotilus atromaculatus. The sequence goes on from JAULUF010000055.1 coordinate 29,695,080, forward strand.
GATATGATTCATAGCTCCACTAAAGCTCAAAAACTGTTTCTCATTAAACATTTTAGTTCAATTCATATATACCAGCTGTGAGATGAACAATGTTAAGGTGATACAGAAAAAGCTGCTTCGGTTTGTCATTTATTTATCTTGAATCCAGATGTTTAAAGGTGTTTGTGCAACAATTTCAGCAAGCTGAGATTATTATCTAATGGGGGTTCAGAAAAAAGGCAGTTTTTCATTGTGCAAAAGCAGGCGCTGGGCTCTGGGAGTGGCTGAGGATAGCTCTCAAAAGCTTTCTCTACACCTGAGGTCACTGTTTTAAACAGGAATGTAAACGGGTACAGTAAGTACATGTTTTGCTGTACCGTAGTACATTGGTACAACAATTCAGTTCATTACCTAAACCCTTCCCCTCCAAAATAAACTTGTAAAGTCACGTTAGATCATTAGTCACTCAGGACACAGCCGGGTTTGGTGTTTTACTTGTTTTCTTACTAACGTGTTGCCTCAAGCGGCTGTGGGGGCCTGATGAGTCTACAGCAACATCAATTAGATGATCTGGGCGGAGCCACTGCAGGAAAAGCAGGAAGAGGAAGGTAATAACAGCAACAAAGGAGAAAATGGAGCCTGCCACGGCACCACAATGAGAGTGCAGTCTATGCAGTCGTGCAGACAATGGCAAAACGGGCTCCCTGCACACCCGATTGTACACCTGAAACAAACACAGAAAGAGTGGGCAAATTACACTAGACTACAATTTAGAAAATTTGGGTCAGTGAGATTTTTTTTTTAGAGAAATTAATTGTTTTTGGTTTTTTTTAGCAAGGAGGCTTTATTAAATGTATAAATAAATCATAAAAAATAATTTAAAAAAAAGTGACAGACATTTATAATGTTACATAAGATTTTCATTTCAAATAAACGCTGTTGAAAATGAACAAAAAAAGCATCACGAATATTACAATGATTTCTGGGTGATCAGGATCGTGTGAAAAATCTGCATTACCACCATAGGAATAAATTAGATTTTAAAATACAATCAAATAGAACAGCTATTTTAAATTTGATTCATATTTCACAATGTTAGCTAAAGGTACTTTAAAAATCTTTAAAAATCTTACTGACTCCAAACTTTTGAAAGGTTGTGTACAACAATAATAATTACACAATAATGAACAACAAATAATTATTGAATTCAAGCATGTTCTTAAAACGCACCTTTTCTGTGCGCTCTGCAACATTTCTCCAAGTGTACAGGGTTCGGACCTTGCGGTGGATGGTGGCAGGAGACGCCACATTTCCAGTGCGTATTCTTGCAATTACAGTTTCCAAGCCATCGCAAAGTGACTGAACTGATGGTTCACACAGAGTCACCAACTCATCAGGCAGGACTTCAGGTATACCTCCAACACGAGTGCTCACCACCTACACACACAATAAACCAGTTAATTGTAGCATTAAAAAGTATATACTGTATATACCCATCATATATGTGGGGCAGTTGTGGCCAAATGGTTAGAGAGTCAGACTGGACCGAGTTTAGGTTACCATACTTGGCCTTCACGTCATGTCACTAACATATACTGTCCATTCTATGAACATACTCTCACACAATATACTTTTGTTCAACTTAGAGTCAACATGAAATGTCATTTGCAACCCATTTTACTTGCATACTGTTACACCACTCATACATATTCATAAAAAAAAAAAAAAAACATACGTGCAACCCACAGCTGGCTCCCTCCACTATGGCCATACAGAAGGCCTCAGTGAGAGAAGTGTTGAGAAAGACATGACCCTGAACAAGAACATCCCTCACATCCTTATGATCCAGAGCTCCCAGCAGACGAACCCTTAATATATACATGAAAAATAATGGCAAGTAAAGAAATTATACACATACTCACATCTAGAGATCACTGCTCAGGATCACTGGCTTTCTTACCTGTCATGAAGCTGATATTTCTCTCGAACCTCTTCCAATACGATTCTTTTGGGTCCTTCTCCACCAATCAGAAAGCAGAGATCTGGATGCTTCCCACACAGTTCAGGAATGATTCCACTTAGTAAATCAATCCCTGCAAAACAACAGATTCAGTTATGAGCATATTCATTTCTGATTTGAAATTTATTCAGATATTTTGAGGGGACATAAAGTCAAAACTGTCCTGATATCACAGTGAATAAAAAGACATTATTAAGCAGATTTACATAAAAATTAAGTAGCTTTACATTTAACTTTTATATTATTTTATATTTATTATGAATATATATTTATTTGAAATAATTACATTTATTTACGAATAACACATTTATATATATATATATATATATATATATACATATATATTTTAATACTGATTGAATGATTTTAGAGTCATTAAATTAACACTTTTTTATGAAAATGCTATTAAAATGTTTTTACATTATTTTGCAATACAAATAAAAACACCATGTTCTCCTCACCTTTCCTGTAAACCAGTCGACTGATGACCACAATGGTGATCTTGCTGTTGTCACGACGACAGGGGTCAGGGGTGAAGTCAGTGGGGTCAACAGCATTAGGGATGACAGAGACGATCTCAGGGTCCAGGGTGGCTCGCAGTACAGTGTTCTCTTTACTAGTGTACGACACACACACAATGTGATTTGTGTCACACAGAGAGACAGTCAGCAGCTTATTGGTCAGTACAGAGCTCAGGTCCGCGAATCCAAAGAGAGAGTGGTCTGTGAATACAGTGTTGAGCCCCATAGTCTTTGCGTGAAACAGAGCATCATGGGCCATCGCGGAGAAGGAGCTGTGGGCGTGCACGATTGTGATGCGCTCACGCACAAACACGCATCGGAGTAACGGCAAACTGTGAAAGCAGGTGGTGGCTGTGGACTGATTATACATAACCTGAAAGGAAGGGATGTGAGTGAGAAGTTGATATGTACACTGCCGGTCAAAAGTTTGGAATAATTCAGATTTTTTAATGTTTTTGAAAGAAGTCTCTTATGCTCACCGATGCTGCATTCATTTGATCAAATATACAGTGAAAACAGTAATATTGTGAAATTTATATAACTTATATATTTTAAAGGTGCCCTAGAATGGTTTTTATTTTTATTGTATAATGTTTTCTGGGTTGCCCTTATAATGTTAGTATGTTTTTTTAGATCAAAAATAGTCATAATTTAGTTCTGTTTGAAGGGGCGTGTCTGCTGTGTGTAACCGGCCTCTGCTGTGATTGGCTGACATGCTTGCATATGAAATAGCTACGTGTACATGTGAAACTCTCTCGAATACTTTTACTACAGATATTATACGTTTTTACTATTACAGCTATTGAGATTTACGAATCGTGAGATGTTTGTAAAGCGTTTAGATCTATTCCCATCACATAAAATGTTGCCGTGATGAGCATTGAGCAAACAGATGACAGTGTGTTGATCGCGAGAATAAAGATCTTATCATTGCAATGCAGTTTCTGCACTCTCTCTATGCTTTCACCAATGCAAACACGATGATGTAAATACAGTAATTAACGATTTTGAGAGAAAGATTACCTGTCTGAACTTGAACAATTAGGCTACACATTCAGAAAGTGTTGCTTGGTAGATCGATCGATCGAGGCCAGCTCTGTATTGGCCCAAGTTGAGGAAACAGTCTTGTCGGTGAAATGTTTGGAAATTTCCAGAGAAAATAAAATTAACCCATTGTTTCTTCAGATCATTGGATGAAGGAACTAAATACTTTTGTGTTCATTTGTACATCCAAACACTGAGCAACTGCCATGCTTCGGCTGCGCAGTTCCGCCTGTCATTGAACATGGGCTGGCATATGCACATTTTTGGAGTCGTATATGAATGATCCCGACTGTTGCGTCACAGTCGGTATTATGTGGAGATTCGCCTATTTTTCAGGGGTGTTTTTCAAAAACGAGATTTAAGTAAGAAGGAGAAAACAATGGTGTTTGAGACTCACTGTATGTCATGTCCTTGTACTGAACTCTTGTTATTTAACTGTCCCAAAATAAATTCAATTTCACATTCTAGGGCACCTTTAAAATTCATTCCTGTGATGGAATTTTCTGCATCCTCCTTCCTAGTCTTCAGTATCACATGATCCGCACAAAAATACCTCTAATGTGCTGATTTGGTGCTCAATTATTAATAATGGTTATTATTATCAATGTTGAAAAAAGTTTTTGCTGGCTAACATTTTTGTAAAAACCACAATACATTTTTTTCAGGATTCTTTGATGAATAGAAGGTTCAATAAATAACATTTTGTAACATTATAAATACCTGTCACTTTTCAATCTTTCACTCCACAATTCAATCTTTCTTTTTGTTTGTACTTACACCAAACATTTGAATGGTAGTTTATCATGGTTTTTACAAAAATAGTCAGCACTAAGCAGCACAATTGGTTTCAGCCTTATTTATAATAATGCACCAATTTCTTGAGCACCAAATCAGCATATAAGAATGATTTCTGAAGGATCCATCATGGGAATACATTTTAATATATATTCAAAAAGAAGAGTTATTTATTTTACTGTATTTTTGGTTAAATAAACAGAGCCTTGGTTAGTATAAGAGACTTTATCACAAACATTTTTTAAAAACGGAATCATTCCAAACTGTTTGCCAGCAGTGTGTGATATGACCCTTTTAAACTAATGAAATATATTGTAAAACAAACCTGGAGTGGTAGATAATACACTTTCAGTCCGTTGGTCAGGTAGCGAATCCCACGGCGGTCTCCATACGCATGCGTTGCTATCACAACCTTATGGCCCTTCTCTATGAGGCACTGTGAGAGCTGGTAAATGTGACTCTCCACACCACCCATGTTTGGGTAGAAGAAGTCTGACACCATACATATCCTGTGCTTCACGTCCTGCTCATGATCAGAGGAGTGTGTGTCCAGGGATAGAGGTGGTGTTTTAGGTGCTTGAGTGTGACCTCTTCTCCTGTTGCCCATGGTGTTGTGAAATCCTCAGTGCTCTGCCATACAAAAGTAGAGATGTACAACATGTACTTCTGCACAACACAGTTGCAAGCTATATTCCAGTATATTGTGGGTGAACGTTGAACAAATTAAAGAGTCTTGAGTTACACACGAATGTAAAACACTTTATGTACATTAACATTACGTTACATTTACATAAATGTAAATTAACTAAAGAGACACTAAAACACTCACCCAGTCAATCACTGTCTGATAAAAAATGAAACTGAATCCTGAACAAATGAACAAAGACTGATTTAAGATGTGTGCTCGATCTGGTTACATCTGTATCACGTTTTAAATCCATCGTTAATTCATAAAAAAAATTAAAGGTTTCAATTGTGTTTCCCTGGAATAAAATACAAGTAAAACAGTAGACCATCACGTCTATTTCCGTGATGTTTGGATTGTTTTCTTCGTGGTGTAAAATGAAGTAATGCGACGGTAGGTGCTGCCCTCTAGAGGACACAGTAGGCTACGTTTACAGGAAAGAGTTCGATTTCAGGAAGACAATAATATTTTTTCCCATTGTTTTCTTTATTACTTCTGTTAACTCTAAGGTCCAGTTATAATGATTTCATTTGAATTCAGTGCATTGTGTTATTTCTATGGTAGATCTTTAAGTGGGCCATCAATGATTCATCGCTGCACCCCTCAAACATTTGGCCAGAAGTGAGTGACATGTGACATTAAATGAATGTTATGTAAGTGTGTTTGTATGGCAGATATGTTGCAATTTGTTCTTGTAAAATAAGATGTTTTCAAATCCTATAACTCCCCATGCACCAAAAATGACAAAAAGCAACACTAAATGGTCCATGCACCTTGCATTAGTTCTACATTCCAAGCAGTCTAAAGCCACCCTCTTCTGTGCTTGAAACAGAATGTCTCATTTTTTTAATAACTATGAGGTTTAACTGACCAAGTGATTACAATCTAATGATCAAAAACTATACGTAAACACAACTAATTCAAATCATTGAGATCCACAATGGGATAGTCATGTAGGCTATCTGTATTGTCATTCTGCATTTTTACTTGTACCAGTAACCAGTGACAACAGATAGCTGAGGTGTGCAGTACTACTCAACTCAAATTAATGCATAAAACAGATCACAGACATACAGACTGACATAGACGCAAATGACACTGCAAAGTTGACAAATCTTGCATACGGAAACCAAACAGTGGTTCAGCTGACACAAAAACAAACTTGCATGGTTTCACTTTTGATTCGATGGGGTGGGGTCAAGTATAAATATACATGCTACAAAACAACAACCCTTTTCTTTCGACTGCAGTGACAGTCAAGGATATGTTCACAAGAGCTCTTATTGGATTACGCTAAACATGAGATATGGCATATGCAGCAGCTGGTATGCTTTCTTTCTTTTTTTAAACATTCATATCTTATAAAGTGCTAGGGATATAAAAAATCTTCACAATTTTCTCAGACATTATTTTGTATGGCAGGAATTTGGAATAGTGCAAAAAATATTAAAAAGTATTCATATTAATGTGTGGCATCTTTGTTAACATCACTCATACAGCATGTTTCATGCAGACTAGAGTTGTTTGTCATATAGCTTTACCAAAATGTATCAACAGCGTTACTGTTTCATTTCCTGTTGCTGTTACCAAATTCATTGGCTGTCTATATATGTTGCAGAAGAAACAAGCGCTGGGGTTACCTTTAGTGATGTTAGTCTCATGAAGCCAAACATAAAGAAGAATAAAAGAGCTTCTGCATCATTCCCAGCTATCAAGCCAAATCTGAGTGTTGCTGAGGTATAATGCCACAAACATCTTCTACCCGTTTCTTTTTTTATTTTAAAATACCAAAATACCTTGTAGTTAGTTTCAGCTTGTTTTGAAGGTGCATGGTGAATTAATTGTTTGAGCATGTCCCTGTTTTTCCTGATAGAATGTTGTTAAAATAGTCAAACAATTTGGGAAGGACTGTTACCAGGTAAAGATATCCATGTAATATAAAGTATAATTAATGATCTTTAAGCCACTAGTATTTGTTTAATGTGTCAAAATCTCTCTGCAGCGGTTCAACTTCAAAATACCAGCCACTGAAAGCATTCAGCAAAAAGACAACTCTCTTGATGAGTCAAAGGATATTATCAGAAACCTAGCTTCTGAACTGGACAGAGTTGTACAGGTAAAGATTTGACATTATATATGAATTTAATATGAGTTTAACAGAAGTTTCAAATGATCTGCATTATGCCCACAGTCAAAGATGTTCTACTTGATTACTCGAAACTTTACAAATAAAGGAACTAAAGAAGAGCCGGATGAACAGCAATATTATATTTTGCAATGGGCTGAAGATCTCGAGAACACAAAACAACTGGACAAGGAAGAGGTTTGGATTCCTTTTTTATGAGTGATGGTTTCATGTCCTAACCAGACATGATGCCATAAACTGATATGCGATAAGCAATAAAAATATATCTCTTCCTGTTTTGAGATTTTGTGTTCTAACCATCTTGGAGCAAAGTGACAACAAGATAACACAGCGGTAGCCTACATGGAAAATTATGAATTAACCCTAACATCAGACATTATTTTACCACAGTTGTCAATAGTAATTTTTTACTCTTTCGTTTCTTCTCTTTTGTTTGCTGTAGATACAACAGACCTGTTCAGACCAGTTGTCGAACAGTGAAATTAAATTTAACAAAGCAAAAAAAATCTTGTCTGACTGGTCTAGGAAACTGAAAGACATGGAACAGGTTAGTCCCTGCATGGTTACAGAGATCAGAGGGATAAGGCGTTTCTGTCACGTACAAGATTAAATCAGATTTCTCAAATATCTTTCTGTTTCTTTCTGACTATAGAACTCAATATTTCCAAAGAGGGAATGTGAAGAAACACTGAGGGATCTCCACAAAGAATGGAAACAGGGAGAATCCAGCATACTCCCAGTAATGGACTGGATAATATGGACTGTACTAGTACTACAGTCAGGAAACTCTGAGGTAAAGTTGATCATGATAAAAATGAAAATTGATCATGTAAAGAAATCAAGTATTGGTATTTAACTGAGACAGTAATCCATGGCTTTTCAATATTTTTTTTGCAACTGAACATATCTAAATGTGATTTCAACTGATGTTCTTAACTTTCAATAAATGTCATGAATAATAAATGTTATGACTCGTGTTTATACTGTTTATACTTTATACTCAGATTTTTTATCACTTCAATCACATTTTAATCAAAATGAATGTAAAATCTTAAAGAGTATTTGTGGTTTTATTGTTTTGTATGGTAGGATTCAATCCACAGACAGTGGGTGAAGAGAAAACAGAGCAGAACGCAAAACGCCAAAAACACAGGTGAAGATTACCTTTTCCTTTCCCACAGAGATTTTACATAGTGTTTTTATGCTGACCATGCAGGTAAAAATTTGTCTCAGAGAATGATAAATTGAATACAAATATATGTTTAAAAGGTTATTTCAATGTGTTTCCTTTTTGTCTTTTCTCCTTATAGTTGGATTACGCATTCCTAACCCAGGTATTTTCATTAGACTCATTGACTCATAAAATCATGGCTTCGCTTTTAATCGCACTTTACATTTTTGGAAAAATAAAAATTATTAGAAAAAACATTTCTGTTGATGCTCAATTTGTCAGGTTTAATCCAATGTTACTTTTATTTTCACAGTCTGGAACTGGATAACAAAATCAACAGGTAAAGCTTAACTGATAGCTTTTATAATCAAGGGATATGCATGTAAATTCACAATACAGAGTTTAATTTCAATATCTTCTCATTTTGTTCTTAAAGCTGTTGTAATTCTGGATCAAAACACAGCCAACCCAGATCTCCTAGTCTCTAAAGATGGAAAATCTTTGAGGGCAAAAGAATATGGTCAGAATAACTGGAAAGGGTTCCAATGGAAGCGTTCTCAATTTGATGGCTGGACTTGTGTCCAAGCTAAAGAGGGTTATAATACAGGTAGCCACTACTGGGAGGTAGATGTGAAGAAGAAACATGAGTGGAGGGTAGGAGTTGTGAAGGAATCAGCTCCTCGTAATGGCTATGTCACCATGAACACAAAAACAGGGTACTGGAATCTGCGTCTGCAGCTGGGAACTTTGATGGCTTTGACTGAACCAGTCACTAAACTCAACCTACCAACACCCTCTAAGATAGGAGTTTATCTTGACATAGAGGAGGGCCACGTCTCCTTCTATGATGCTGAGAAAAGAAGACACATTTACACATTTAACAAAGACTTTAGTGAGACAGGAAACATTTACCCAATGTGTGGCACCATTGAGACAGACAGAGCATTGGTGATTTCATCATAAAATGTATTTCCCAACATGTAGTTTAATACATAGCTCATGGTCCTTCCTTCTCTTGCATTAAGTGTAAAGTCGAGTTTTAAAAAGAAGACAAGTTTGTTGTAGCCTATTTGCTTGGTTGGATGCTTCATATGCACACTGTCACGTTATTCTTCTGTTTGGTCATTAAAGAAGTTCTATCTGTTTTTTGGCTTACTCGTGTTTTATCTTATAAAAATCAACCAACAGGTCTGCTGTCTATTAAATAGCCAGTCACAATGACTTCTTGTTTCTTAATTAATGAAGACCTTCTACTATTAAATATAGCTGAATGTTTCAGCTGCTGTAATTGTTTACACAACTTAAAAAAACTCTTCCCACCATTGTATATTATATTACCGGCTGTTGCAAAATTGAGATTATTATGGGGGATTATTTTTCATGATTAGGCTAATGTAAAGGTAGCCTATTTGTTAGCATAATAAGGCCAATGCAACAGGAAATCCCAATTGAGATGAATTTATTGTGCAGACAGTGCAAATCCAACAGCAAAAACCAAATACAAAGAAAAAAGAATAAATATAAATAAATGTTGAAGAGAAAATAAAATAAATATTTACA